>JALIZH010012869.1:0-19055 GCA_030522465.1 Rhipicephalus appendiculatus | reverse complement strand
TGAGGTGCAGACGAAAATGTCGATGCCACGGCGAACAATGAGGGGGCTCAATACTGCCGGAAGGCTTTTGGAGGAGAAGGGACTGTTTTTTTAGAATTTCTGGGCGCCGGCGGCTCGTAATCCTGCCGAGATTGGCATTTTTAATCGTGGCGGCATTATGAACTCGATGCGCGCGTTTACTTGAAATGTTAAAAGATTATCGGCTATAGTTTAGGGGCCCTTCATGTAGTCTAAACCGGTTGAGTCCACCACAATAGCGTTCCTGATGATCATGCAAGGTTTTCGCTAGTAAAACCACAAATAGCTCAAACAGGCAAGCGTTAAGTCCGGTTTATTCGTCAAAATTGATCTTGACTGTTGATCTGGCCCCCCCAGTCGAGTATTCCACCACAGAGCGACGCCGGTGCTTGAAAATCCTTCGCAGGAAAACCTCATACAGGCGTCGCGTCGGGCAAGGAAACACGTTAACATATATAATACAGCGTGGCAGAAGAGAAAAATAACAACGAGGCGTAACACAATGCGAACTACATAACGAGTGGGTCATTTAAAGCCCCTGACTCATTACAAACGGCTGAGCCATAATTCTTCATCGTCATCAGCCACATACAATGAAATTACGCAGCACTTCTACCTAAGCAGGAGGGTCTACCCCCCTCCTCACAGAAAACTACACAGAGCCCAGGCCATGACGCTTAGACTCCTGCAGACTGATTCATATCCAAATCTGGCCTTATTTCACAAAATTTACCCGGATACTTACACTAGAAGCTCGTGTCCCTGTTGCGGGGAAGTAGCTAACTTAGCGCATATATATGCTCTGGCGATGCCCCTCGTTACTGGGCAGTGAACAAGCCAACCCAGCCAAGTGGTGCTCCGCCATCAGAAGCCCCAACAAGGGGGGATCAGCTTTGGGCCATCCAGAGAGCGCACGATGCAGGACGGGCAGGCTTAGCCTGCCCGTCCCAACGTGGGAGAAGCCCACTGCGCGCTCGTCGCGTCTCTCAGGACTATAATAAAGTTCCACCATCCATCCATCCATCAGCCTCAGTATCAACAAAGTGCACATCGTGCCTTACAGATGTGTAGCGGGTGCATCGCTTCTCCCCAGAATGACGGATATAAGGGTATAGTGGGTGCTTCCTGACTTCAAAAAATTGCGATGATTTTTGGAGTAGTGGGTGTCACGCAAGTGTACTTGTCGCAGTTACGCCAGTTTACAACGGGCTCTGGAGAGGCGAATCTTGTAGCTTTCGCTGTGACTGTGATGCATGTGGTTCCCCGCAGAAATGGAATGGAAAAAAATTCCCCATCTCCCGCTAAAGGGAACCATGTGTGGATGCGAAGCAGCGGGGAGATAATTAGCTTGAGCGGGAGAAACGTCGCCGCTCTCGTTTCACGGCAGTGGTCCGGGCGCTGCACAGGAGAGAGAATGAGGCGCGCGCGCTCCGTCATTTTCATACCACGGAACTACCGTGGCACCCCCAGCGGAGTATGCAGCTGTCACACCACCTGTCGTGCCCGCCGCTGCATAGAGGATTCCTAGACGCGGGGGCCGCTCCGTAGAGTAGAAGATTCATAGAGGAGAGAAAGGGGGTGAGCGTAGGAGAGAGATGGGGAGGGGACGCGCATTCGCTGTGGTGGTGTGGGACGCGTGAAGGAGGGACGGACTAAGCCGCCTCCAAACACATGCAAGCAAGATTAAGGAACGGGGTCAACCTGGGCGACAGACACCACCTGCCTAGCCATTGCTAAGCAGCCTCTCTGTGCTCTCGGCCATGACTCAAGGAATGGGGTCAACCTGGGCGACAGACACCACCTGCCTAGCCATTGCTAAGCAGCCTCTCTGTGCTCTCGGCCATGACTCTGATGACTGTGATAGGGTTCACGGCCTTCATATTACTACAGTGTTCTGGTTCGCATAATGGGTGCTTCCCTACTTCATGAAAGTGGCCGGACGCGGGACGCGGGACGCGGGACGGGGGGACGCCGGACGGACATAGCCCCGAGCATAAGATGCTTCGCATCTAAAAAAAGCCGGCAGATCCCACGCACTGTGGGAATCGATGTAATGCGAAGCAGCCAGGAAGGAGCAAATCATGCTTTACATAATTTGCATGTCATGTTTTACATGTTAGGACCTGTCATTTATGGTTGTCATAGTCACGTCGCGCAATACCAATTTTGATGTATATCAAACTAGCGAAATGGACACAAACGCACCATGAGCGTGGCATGTAAATGGCGTTGTAGATGACATGCATGGCAAGATTTTCATGTTACCACCTGCCACTTATGTTCGTTATACAGTCATGTCACTCAATACCAAATTTGGTGTATATCAAGCTAACGAAACAGCCGCGAGCGCGCCATGAGCGTGGAATGCAAGTCATGTCGCTCATGACATGTCATGATTTCCATATTACCACTTTTCATTTATATGTAGCGGGCGTCTCCCACGTAGGTTCTGCAGTGGATACCTGCCCACTGCGGAATACAAGGTAACGTCCGGGCTGATGATGCTGCCAAAGCTGGACATGACGCCTCGAGAGATATCATCGAGATACCTTTCTCGAGAAAAGACGCTGCGACACTCGCATCGGCACATGCTTGGCGTCTCCAGCGATCCCTCTGGACAGACGCTAGTCACCAGTATGGGCCTCTCTACAAGATCGATCCATCGTGTGAATTCGATATGCCACGAGACCTCAACAGGCAAGAGGAAACATGCTTGCATCGCATTAGATTAAACGTCGCATACACCAAGTACTTCAGGAACAAGATTGGACTGTCGGACTCACCACTGTGTGTCCGATGTAATGTCCCAGAAAATCTCAGTCATGTCCTCTGTGAATGCAGGCTATACGAACCAGAGAGACAGTCTCTAAAGGCGGCCTTAAAACTCCAACGGGACTCTAACTTGGAGTTAAGACACATTCTGGGCCCATGGCGAACCAGCTCCAGTGCATTACGCGCCACAAAAGCGCTGCTCAATTTCTTGCGGGCCACGAGCCTGACTGAAACTTTGTAAATAGTGTACTCTACGTGTGTGTGTGTATGTGTGTGTGTGGTGCCATGTGTATATCAGTGTAAATATCATAATCACCACCCAGCCCCTGGAGTAGCATGTCAGGCGAAAAGCCAGGCAGACATCTCCAGCTCTTCATTAAAATATTTCTCTCTCTCTCTCCCCCCACGTGGGGACTCACAGGGAATACCTGGTGGCCGCTTCGTGGCCCGACTGGACGGCCCATTGCTAGTCGGAGAGAAGTAAGCTTTGAGCTAGGGACCTCTCCCACTTGTCAGAGTTAGAGTCGGGATGTGCGTTTCTACACCCTAGAGCATGTGTGCGAGTGTCGCCCCGTGTCCGCACGAGGGGCACGTGTCGGCAGGGTACGGGTCGGGATAGAAAAAGGTGAAGCTTGACGGGGTTTGGGTACGTGTGCGTTTGTAGTAAGCGTAAAGTTAGCGCCTGCTGCCTGTAAAGTTTGGGATGTGGGGGGCGGAAAAATGCGGCGTCCAAGGTAAAAGTGCTTTGTGATATCGTTGTAAGTGATTGGTGCATCCCGATTGTTCTTGTAACTCGGAGAGACGCGGTTGCCCTGTGCCGGCGCGTACGGTGAGCGCGCGCGCTGCGTCCTGGGCTTTCTTGTTGAGGTTGGACGGGGCGCCCGGCACCCGGCCGAGATGGGTGGGGAACCAGATGACAGTGTGGTGCTTGAGGATACTCGGGTCCTCGCTGCAGAGGATGCGTAACGCCTGGTCGGAGACGACGCCACGTGTGAAGGCTTTGGTGGCCGGTCTGCAGTCGCTGTAGATGACTTGCCGTTTGCTGTCGAGCACACATATGGCTATGACTACTTCCTCCGCTACTTCAGGGTTTCGGTGAGGATGATGGCGGAGTTGAGAATCCGCTGCGTGGAGGAGACCGCTACCGCGGCGAAGGCTCGGTTGTTGCGATAGGCAGCGGTGTCCATGAGTGAGACGTCATCCGCTTTCATGTCTATGTGCTTGAGAAGGGCGGTCGTCTGCGCAAGGCGCCTGCCTCTGTTGTTGTCGGGGTTTACATTTCGCGGAATGGGAGCGATCATGATAAGGTCTCGGATTTGGCGGGGAATCAGCGTCAACTATGGGGGATGCCTGGCCGTCGAGCAGAAGAAGCCAACCTCGCGTAGAATATGGCGGCCCACCTTGGTGGTACTGAGTCAGGTCAACTGCGCTCGTTCCTGAGCCTCGGCGATCTCTAGCGTGTTGTGTATGCCAAGCTCGAGGAGTCTGCGTCGAAGTGGTCATAGGGAGCCCGAGGGCTGGTTTAACTACCTTTCGAATAAGGGCGTTGAGTTGATCGCGCTCAACACGTAGCCATTTGTGTATGGCGGCAACGAGGGTAAAGTGGAACAGAACAAACGCGTGTACGAGACATAGCAGGTTGTCTTCTTTGTGGCCGTGGTACCGGTTGGCCACTCTACGTACGAGTCATATGGAGCTATCAATCTAAGTCTTGAGGTTCTGTACCGTTTGGGTGTTGGTTCCGCGGGACCCGATGATCATGCCCAGGACCCTACTGGTGTCTACCATGGGATCTGTACGACCGTCTCTGGTGTGGAGGCTGATGTTGCGTTCGGCCGAGGTTTTCCGCGCAGGCCTGGAGTTTTTTCTCCCTTCGCGCGATGGCGGTTACGGACACCGGCGGTGGTGGCGGACAACTACGCTACCAAAATCAGTTCTGGTTGTGCTCTCATAACATATTTCGCTCTGTGAGAGAGAGAACAACTTTATTGAGAATGCCTGCAGAATCTTCGCTCTAAAAAAAAAGGAAAACACAGCAAGAGATGGCCAACCAGAACCTTAGTACAACTGGTGGTGTTGCAGAACTGGTTGGTACCTGTTCTGGAGTCAAAATAGTACTGAAAACAGTACTCGACGCTTACACTGGCGGCGGCGTTGACGCTGGCGCTCATCGCGACGTTGCGCAGGAGAGAAACCTGGGGAGGCGCAAGGCACGCAGTGATGGACCGGTGTTTCCTACTGGAAAATGCCAGTCGCTGCTAATGGGCAACGAGAGATAGAAGACTCCGATTGGACACAGAGACCCGCAGTCCGCTTTTAGTTAACGCGCACGCTGCGAATTTTTATTGTTCAACAACGCACAGAAGAAATCTCCCACCGGCACTACCTTGTAGGTCAAGATCCAGTGCCTATATATACGGGGTGACCAGTGAACGGTTGTGCAGCGTGAGCAGTCGGTTTTTTTCAACCAAGAAACTCGCTAGCAGACGCTGCCTGCGTCGGCGTTGTGAGGCGAGAGGGGGGGGGAGCGTAGGAGAGGAGAGAGAGAGGGGGGGACGCGCATGCGCAGTGGGGGTGTGGACGCGGCGGGAAGGGATGCCTAGAGGAAAGAGGGGGGGGAGCGTAGTAGAGGAGGGAGAGAGGGGAGGGGACACGCATGCGCTGGATATCCAGAGGAGAGAGAGGAGGTATTTTTGTATTTTTTAGACTGGTTTGCGCATGCGCAGTAAGGGTGGTCAGGACGCACACCACCACCACCACCACAACCGGATTGAACTCGGCCTTAAGCTGCTTCGCATCTAAAAGAAGTTGAAGAATAGCCAATTTATGGGATGGATGGACTGCTTGTATGGGCACTTTTTTTTAATTTTTTTTCTATATCACCGAAAATCTGATGGTTTTCTATTGTTGTACTGTGGCTATTCCAAGTACGAATTGTTAACTCTTACAAGGCTAGGTGACGTCACATGTAATAGCAACAGTTTTATTTCCTCATGCATTGCTGTACACGCGGTTCTATATTTTGCAGGTATGCGCGAGAAAAAAAATGAAAAGAAAATGTGTGTATTTCTATGGTCTTAAGCTAACCAATTCCTGTTGTCAGCTGTCTGTCGGCTCTGCCCCTCAAGCCCAATGTGGCTTTGGCAGACCAATTCTATACTACATTGTTCCTGTTTGAAAAGGTTATTAAAGTATTATTATTATTATTATTATTATTATTATTATTATTATTATTATTATTATTATTATTATTATTATTATTATATTATTATTAGAGGCCCAATTCACAAGGTATTATTCGTCAATGGGTAGCAAGCTTTGCCAATGATATGGTAAGCATCACAACTGACTGAAACGTTAGTCTACAGATATTTCAAACAGAAGAGATTTCAAAGATATTTCAGACAGAATAAACAGAATATATCACGTATTCAATTGACCAGCAATAATTATTCGCACAACGATCACTCGCGCAGTACTAAAATTATCCAGTGAGTTTTAGCGCTGCTCACAAAATCGGGAATTTCTGCGTCCATTCTGACGTATGTCAGTGCTTGAATCTTGGGGTTTAACGTCCCAAAAGCAGGAGATAGTTAAGGACGCCGTAGTGGAGGCCTCCGGAAATTTCGACCATCTAGTGTTGTGTAAAGTGCTGCTTGCTTGGCGATAATCTTTTTTTTAATTTCGATTAAACCATTTTTATTATTCGTAAACAGCATGTCATTGCGCTAAGCATTTTTATGGGCTCCACAGAATGGCGCACGTACGAGCATATGGCAATGAAGATGCGCTCCTCTGTATCTGTGGCGCAGCTCACGTACGGTATTTCCTGCACAAACGTGGAACGCTTAGAGATTGGTTGGTCTGAGGCCGGGCTATCAATTCGTATGTTATCTGCAGATGCCGACCTATGCCTCTAACACCCTGCGGCTGTAATTAAACATTCAGGAACCTGGAGAACGTTTCAAAGAAGCTTTGTTCTTAAGTATACAATAAAGTATACAAAGTACCATCGCTCTGCTTAGAAGCGAAAAGATGATCATTCTGTAGATTTCGCACCCTCAGGCCCACACGACAGCGCTGTTATTCTAGAGATAGTTCGGACAAGGATGTCTTTATTACCGATCTGGAAGGAAGACATTCGCCAGAAATTGAAGTTGCGAGCTTCCGCGTTTCAACGCGCTTAAAGAAATTTCGCGTGTTCTGATAACACCCACTTATTGATGACAGCGGATGTTGTTTTGAGCTCATGGGACCACTTTTTTTTTTTGTCTTCACTCTCCTTGACCCTAGTTCTGCTGCATCGTGTATAAAAGCAGCAGTCGTGCTTTTCTAAATTGCCCATTTGAATTATCGCCCTTTTTTCTGTTTTGTGCTCAAGTATTGACCTTGAAGTCCGGTTCAGATATTCATTAAACCTTTCATTATAAGGTTGGCCCCGGCCAACTACAAGTATCTTCCCAGACACTAGATGATGCTGCCACGTGCGCGTAAAGAAAAAAAAAAGAAACATTGCATAGGATGATACGCGACCACCTTTCATTTACAAGTGACGAGCGTTCTCAGACATTTCGCGAGCGCGTGCGGTAATTAGTAGCTGCACTTTAAGCTTATCCACGTGAAAATTAAAGTTCTACTTACTTCTAGTTTGGTCGAACACGAATTTACATTTACGCAATTAAGGTCAGACTGAGCAATACCACTTTCGAATCTCATACCGCGATCCTCAGCTAATGAGGCAATCGAATGTGTGGCTACAATATGTGAATCAGCATGCGTGGGACGCAAGTGCTCCGGTAATATCCGTACATCGAAATGCGCAGCAAATTATTGATTTTTCTCCGCTTTTCCGGTCGCTAATAAAAGTGGACGTTCCTGGAGAACTAATTAGTTTCTAACAACGGGGAGCAGGATGAACTGCGCGCCGTTCTCATTAATGATCTAACTTAATATGTTCAAACTATAACTTTTCTTGCCACAGAGTTAACAATGTTTCCAGCAGCTTTCACAAGGTTTTTTTAGCTCCGACGTCTAGACGTATTTTTTTTTTAAGAAACAAAAGTGAAACAGGCTTAGTCGATGCTCCAACTAATTCCAGCAAATCTTCTCGTACTTCCCGGATTCCTCAAATATAGATGGTGCTTCCCCAAACGCAGAATTTACTCTACATTTTATTAAATTTTTCTTCCGATCCAACACCTTGACGCTGCAAGTATTACCTTGGCTATTAAAGATCGCTTCTTAAGCGCCATTTGATTCCGCGAATAAGATGCGGTCTGTATATCAGTGTAATATAACGTAAATGGAAGACACATATAGGAGCTGATTCCGTGGAATGTGATGAATCGACCTACGCTTTCGTCGTCCCATTCTCATAAAGTTCTAGGCATCCCCCGCAATTTTCTTTAACCGGAGCCTGGGGGAACACAAAATGATATTGCGGATTCAATTATCTGCAAATTGAATTGAATTTTCAGGAATTAAACTATACAACGCAATTTGCGCTTACTATTTAATTTAGAATTACGGAACCACTCGGAATAATCTTGGCGATGCTACCATCTTAAATATAAATTTTGTTCAACTGCGGGTACGATGCATTAACTTCTTTAATGGCCGTAACTTTTTATTTTCTAAATGACCGCGCAAATAGGTGGAACATGATGAGTATTTGAAAAATAGAGATATTTCTTTTGACATGTGTTCTCTGGGAACTCATTGCAGCCTCCGAATTTTTTTTGAAGTTGATTTTACACGTAAACTATCTGCTCCACTTTGATTTGTTAAAAAAAAAATACTTTGTGCTATGTGAATACTGACTGTCATAGAATTTGTTTCATTTTGTTGTTTTGCATATTTTACCAATGTCATTGCTTCACTAGAATATTACTTCATGTACTTTTTTTTTCTCTTTGAGCTTGTGTTGTGTTCTGCCTTGTTTATTTATGCCCCACTCCTGCTTAAGGCCTTCATAGAAGGCCGGTAGTATGTAACAAAATAAATAAAATAAAACTAGAACGAAAAAAATGCGCCCACCTCCCCGAAGGGGAATCGTGAGGAAATGCGAATGCATTTCGCGCGCGCTTCACTCCATTTATATATGGTGGTTGTGGTTCGAAGAAGGAAAAGGCGCCTGATTTCTGCAGCCCGGTCGGGAGCAAGGCGCAGCGCCTTTTTTTTTTTTGCTTTTTCTTGTTTTTTTTTAATTTTTTTATTTATTTTTTTTAATTTTTTTTTTCATATATAGCTCCGCCGAGCTCAGCCGCAGTCCGCTTTTAGTTAACGCGCACGCTGCGAATTTTTATTGTTCAACAACGCACAGGAGAAATCTCCCACCGGCACCACCTTGGAGGTCAAGATCCATTGCCATATATACGGGGTGGCCAGTGAACGGTTGTGCAGCGCGAGCAGTCGGTTTTTTCAACCAAGAAACTCGCTAGCAGACGCTGCCTGTGTCGGCGTCGCGAGGCGAGAGAGGGAGAGGGGGGAGCGTAGGAGAGGAGAAGAGAGGTGGGACGCGCATGCGCAGTGGGGAGTGTGGACGGCGCGGGCAGGGATGCCTCTAGAGGAGAGAGGGGGGAGCGTAGCAGGGGGAGAGAGGAGGGGAAGCGCATGCGCAGTGAGGGTGTGGTTGCCGCGGGGAGGGATGCCTAGAGGAGAGAGAGGGAAAGAGGAGGTTTTTTATTTTTTTTGAAAGGGTTTGCGCATGCGCAGTAAGGGGTGCTCACGCCGCACACCACCACCACCGGATTAAGCTTCGCCATAAGATGCTTCACATCTAACACCTGCCGGCGCGCACACCTCCTCAACCTATCCGCCTCCTCCTCCTCCGCGGACAACGCCGCACAACGCCAACGCCGCACAACGCCAACGCCGGATGCCTGACATAGCCCGACTATGAAATGCATTCGCATTTAAAAAAGTTTATTCCTTGGGCGCGCACTTTCATTTTGTTTCAGTAATTCTACGGAGAGACAAGGTGAATTGTGTTGTAATCAGCGTTTGCAAATTGCATTGAGAAGTGAGAAAGAAACACTTGTCAGGTTACCCTGTTCTGAAGAAAGTTAATATAAAAATTCGGCAGATCCCACGTACCGTGGGAATCAATGATATGCGAAGGATGCATCAAGAAGTTTGGTACGTGGCACTTTTAACGTGAGCATAACGTTACGAGGTGGCTGGATGTAGACATCCATGGATGAATGTATGTATTGAATACAGATGTAACGTTTATTAGACGGCTATGAAAGTGAAGTCAACATTGGAACCAATATTGACGTTAATCCGGCATGACGTCTGTGTCACAGGTCATGTAATGTGTATTGCTTTGTTACAAGATTAGACTGCCAGAACTGCAACTACAATTGAAGTTGCACCGACCTTACGCCATGTCTTTTTTCAAAGCAATTTCAAGACCTGGCATGTCTCCGTGGTAGAATACCTGATTGCCACGCAGAACGCTTGGGTTCGACTCCTTCTGAGACCCTGATTTTTAAATGCGAATGCATTTCTTAGTCGGGCTATGTCAGGCATCCGGCGTTGTCCGTGGCGGTGTCCGCGCGCCGGCAGGTGTTATCTCTCCGCTCTCACTCCCGCTCCTAGCAACAGCTGCGGGCGCGCGCGCTTATCCTCGCCCCTAGCAACCGGAGCATGTGGTGCGAGAGAGTGTAGGAGAGGGTAGGTGAATTGCTTCGCCGCTCCTTCTCTCGCCGTTCGCTCTCTCTCCTCCCTGCGCCCCCACTCTCCCGTCCGCTCGCGCCTCACTCTCGACTGTTCTGCTGGCTGGGCGCCTCTCAAGGCGATGGCAGAAGTCGGTGAAGGCGAAATCTCTCGGCGCAAGAAATGCATTCGCATTTCCTCACGATTCCCTTCGGGGAGGTGGGAGCATTTTTTTTTATCTTTGCATTCGTGGGTTTACGATGCCTGTGTCAGTTTTTCGTAACACTCTCACATTTAAGTTACTATTGTCTGTCCTCCCCCGTTCCGGGGTAGATCTAAACTGTCAATCACCTGTGGCGCATACCCGCTTACCGCGGCCCGTGGTATACGGGTATGTGCCTCACGTGTTTGGAGGTTTGACTACGTACGCGACAAGATTTTCACGTTATTGATGTTGTGACCAAACAGTCATATTCCTCGTACTCTCTTTCCCTCCCATGCCAATTTTGGCATACATCAAGTTAAAGAGGCAATGACGGGAGAACCCAGACGCAGGCGGCTAGATAGATAGATAGATTGAGACGTAAATGGAAACGCTCAAAGTGCCCGCAGTCCGCTAAAAAATGCTTCGCATTTAATATAATTGAGAATGTTGTTTAGGTAATATATATGTGGAATGAAACGCTGACCCCACGCAGCGAGCTACAGGCACCACACAAATGGAGTTATAGAAATGAGACAGCTGCGCCAGAGCCCACAGCCTAGCGAGCATGAGCAGCCAATTTGGGCCCGGCCTCAACTAGATGCGAACGCGACTCGCACGTCTCCCCCGTCTTAGACCTTGCATGCTTGGCCGGGCTATTGCTGCAGGACAGTGTGGAGCACACGTCTCAACTTTCTTCGCCGCTCTACTGCTTGGTTTCTCACGCAAACAGCGCAAATACCAAGTGGACGAAATGGATAAGCAGTTCGCTAGTTAACCTGCATTTATATTATTTTTTTTATTAAACGGTCCCAAAAGGATGGATCGAACGACGTTTATGCGCAGCTGGAGCATTCACTTTATTGGACAATATTTTCTGTACCACGACCTTGAAAGATAGACACTTTAGGCTTTCGCCTTAACATTTCTAAACGAGTAATGTCCTCTTGCGTATATTACGCGCAGTGTTTGTTGCTCACGGAATTTAATGAAACTAAGTCGTCCGGTACAGTTCAGTATGGCCATAACTCATATATTACTTCTCACATCTCTTTTACTTTTTTCTTCTAAGACGTGATATTTTTGACTCCGTACTATTGTCATACTTCATAACTGAAGCATCTTACCTTCAGAGGCTATTTGAATGCTCCGAAAATTTTAAGGAATGTTAGCATTTTTAATTAGAAAGTCCAGCTATAGGCATATGTCAAGAAATAAGTGCATAATTTAAAGTTATATGCAAAAGGAATTTACATAAAATTTATGAACGCTGGCAGAGTATGGCGAGTTAGTGAAATCGCTGTACTATTCTATCGTTCATAATTAGGACTAAAACTGCGCTAAAAACACAAAGACAAAGACGAGCAAAACAGGACTCGCGCAGACTCACAACTGAACGTTTAATGTTTGAAGGATGACATATATACAGTGAACATCTGATGAAATAGGATCATTGGACAGAGATACGCCTACGTCACAAAGTGGCACCTAAATATTTTAGCTCACAATCAGCAAGAGATACCGACGGTTCACTTAAACACCCCCCGCGTAATGTTAATTTTGAATGCCTCGAACAACTCACGTGTGCACCGGTCCTTGTGACGAAACAAAATGTTGGTTTTATTCACAAGTGGTTGGCACAAGTTGTTGCTTCCTACTTTACACTCCGTACAGAGCTTGGACAAGTGCGAGTAGCCATCTGTAGAAGAATTCTTAAGATGCTCTTTAGAGCTCGTCTTTGTCTTTGTGTTTTTAGCGCAGTTTTAGTCGTCATTATGAATTTAAACCAACTAGCCCGACTCGATGCTCTATTCTATCGTTCTTTGCTAAACAACGACCAGTTAAGTAAATCTTTCTATAAATTTATTTCACACCCGCTAGCTTATTATGAGCACCCTGTTTATGTCCCCCTGAAAAAGCTCTCTTTAGGATAGCGATCACTAAAGGATGAAAAGACAGAAGAAATTAGGTAAGTGTACTACAGCTTAAAAAGAAGTGCACGAACAACCGCGCATAAAAAGCGCCAAGTCAGGGAAAAGTAAAACATTAGACGAAGCTTCGCGGCTTTTTCTTGTCTATATCACTGAAAATTGGAAACGGGCTTATATTTAAGTTAATGGACAAGTTTGCTTTACAACCCAAATAATGAAAGATAACGTTCAATTAACCGCAAACCTTGCGTGCAACCTACATGGAGCAGACAGCGCCTACATGGAGCAGACAGCGCCACAGACAGCGCCTACTCTACGTTGAATTGGCTGCATCTGGCTGGCGTTGATAAAATAGAGGAGGCGCTGCGCGAGATATGGACGCCATTGAAAAACATGAGCTTGTGCTGAACCAAGGGCATTACACCGTGACCAAGGGCCACTGCCAGCGGCAGCACCTTATCGCCGGCACAGGGCTTTTTCATGCAAAGCGCCGGAGTTCGTGCACAGCGTCGCATTTTCAGCGCAGCCTAAAAAAAACACTAGGGTCTTTAGAATTGCGTACCTATGTATTTTCTAATAAAAGAACACACGACCTGACACTTACATATTAATGTTGCGCCTCAGGCATGCGTAGTATTTGCTTTTTTGATCGAATATGTTCACAAGTATGAACGCAAACACCAGTTCAGGATGGCTGGGCGTTCATAAAGTGGTTAAACTTTGGTCGAATAGCTGAATCGGGTCACGGACAGACAGATAGACAGCCAGACCAAAATTTTTGCGTTGAAGTATCCCAAGAAAGACTATCGTCTTTAAAAGCCAAACGCCAGCTGGCCGTCACGTTTTGCGATGGCCTGAGAGCTCCCTGAATAGGCGTCTCTGCTACTGAGTCCTTGAGGGCTACGTCGAGCAACCGTCGACCCTGAAGTGGGTGGCACCACGCGAATACCTCTGAGGATTGCGAGGAGGCCATAGTAACGGTAGACGTCATTTTCCCGAGGACCCCGTTTCCGTAAGATCCGAGACCACTTCAGTATCTCCGTGACAGAAGACTCGGACGCCTATATCCGGCGAAGGGCCGTGCTCCTGAAGCGGTCGCAGAGCCTCTCGCTGACTTCTGCATGCTGCTGCTCCCTATGTTTATGTTTTCCTACCCGACCGATATCTCGCTATTCTCGGACGGCCGCACTGTGTGGGCCCGCTGATTGCTTTCGGTGAGTAATGACGCGCGACAGAGACGAGGAGTCGCGCACACAGTGAAGCGCTTCACGGTCGCGACGGGAGCCCTCCAGGAACGATTCGTGGATGCGGGCACGAAGAGACGCAACGAAAATAGACCGTTTGCTGTAGGCACTCCCGCAGATTTGACTCGATGTAATGAAGACAAGAGAGCAACAAGGTCATGTTTGCTTGAGAAAGAAAACGGAGACCCCTGAGACGGCACGTGCCTCTACATCCGTTCAGAGATGCCACGTGTTCGTCGTCAAGAGTGGTTATATATGCAGGCTGCAATACAGAGCGTTCTGCAAGGGATAGAAAAGGGGCACGCTCGTGGCGTAAAGCTAAAGAAATAAAGTTTTCGAGTCAACATTCCTAAAATCTTTCATAATGACACCGTCTCTGCAAGAGCGCAGTCAGAAATTCTTTTTCGGGAGCTTAAAAAAAAACTTTTTTTTGGATGGGGGGGGGGGTGGGGGGTGGGGGGGGGGAGGGGAGAGGTGTTCAACAACCCTCTCGACATCCCTCCCGCCCTTGCATACGATAATGTATTTCTGATCTAGTGGGACAACGGCCCTTCTTTATTAACCAGGTCAAGTGGGCTGACGGAGCAAGTGTGGCACAGGTATAGGCAAACTCCAACCAATCAAATATAGTATTTCTGGACAATAAAAGTTCTCCATTTCTCTTGTAGTGCATCAAAGCATTTTACATGCTGCAAACCGTGACAGCCGAGCGTCTATGCCATAGCGTTGCTGGGTGGCCGTGGGTTCTCGTAATACGGTTGGTACTGACGCATGAAATGCGCAGACTTGGGATGAGTTGAGTTGAGTTTATTTAACACATACAGTTTTAGAGTAAGTGGTTGAAACACGAAAAGAAAAGCCGTATGAAACAGCTTGACAATGCCCCACGTCCTCAGGTTCACTGTGGCAACACGTTGGCAAGAGCAAATTAAACTTAAAGACAATTCAAACCAACAATGCACATAAAGTTCTACAAAG
The DNA here is from genome assembly GCA_030522465.1 of Rhipicephalus appendiculatus. Classification (NCBI taxonomy): domain Eukaryota; kingdom Metazoa; phylum Arthropoda; class Arachnida; order Ixodida; family Ixodidae; genus Rhipicephalus; species Rhipicephalus appendiculatus. The sequence continues at coordinate 4,251 of JALIZH010012869.1, read as the reverse complement.
AGAAATATTAGTACGCACAGATTTAACGAAGCATATACAAAATAGAAGTATTAGAGATAGTACGTGTATTTTCACTAGTAATATTGAATTTATAACAAGCATTAACACAGTGCCCCAGAACCGTAGTTAGTGCGTGGCCTTGGAACATACCAATCTTCAGAGTGTCGGTTTAGGCACGTAAAAGGATTAGGTTGCACAACAGCTAAACTGCGTATATGACCGCGACTTTATGTGGTATCAGATTTAAAAGAAATTAATAAGAAGTATTCGCAGAGCAATTTTAATGCGAATATTTTATATTTAACAAATATTTGTGAAGTTAAGGCGCTAAAAGGGAGGTTTGCAACAGAACGTTCTCGTATCATCGTAAAAATAATTGTGCAGCCCTCTCATACGCAATTGTCATAGTTCATTCGTACTTTAGTCGCACGTACCAGTCTTGAACTTCAGTGTGCAACAAATTCGGGTAGTTCCTGGTATCTGAGGTTCTCCAAAATGCTTCGACTTTTAAAACAATGTTTCCATTCGTCGTTTGCTTAATGCAGTTGTCCCGGATATTAACTTTAATGTGCAATGGGTCTGTATGTATAACATTCGTCCAATCCTGACGTCTCTTTTCAAATTTCAAAGGGTACGTGTTTTCTCCAACTTTACCAAACAACAAATGCGTGTTTGCCCCTGCATGTTTCCAAACCTATATGAACGTATGCATCAAAATCGGACGTTAAGCAGGCACGAAACTTACTACAGCCCGAGCTTCACACAGTTGCAAGAAATCCTGTTGTGTATTTTGACAGGGAACAGACGGCCTACAGCTAATTCCTTTGAATTTTGTATCAAAAAAACGAAGTGTGGTTCCTTTTCAGGACTTGTCGCGATAACTGTTACAGAAAATGTCAATAGAGCGGCAAAGGGTGCGACGTTCGAGATTTCTAGGCCGAAAATCATGACTCTGACCTCGTATAACACGAAAATATTGTTATAAGACCATGTCACACTGAAGCAGCCAGAGTGGCGCCAAGGAAGACGACGTGATTGTGTGTTGTGGGGCACGCTCTTCTCTTCCATCTTGGGCTACGCTTGGGCGCTGTGTAAATACATTGTGAATACGCCTTGTTTCCCTGTGTGCCTTCACGCAACATTTTGGTGGCGTCCGATGTGAAAAAGGGAAAAATAAAACGGTTCTCCGCCTCCACTCGCTGGCGTCTAGGTGGACGCATGGTCGGTTTCCCCCACGGCACAAAAAAAAAAATCCTTTAACAGCCAAGCTGCTAAGCTAGCCGTAATTTGTACGACCTACCAGAAAAACCATCATCATCATAAACGGGTATGTGCCACAGTAATTGGGTAAATCTCGCTGCACACAACTTCTACTGAAAAAGAAGAAGGCAGACGTTAGCACAAGGAATGGGTGCGAAGCGACGGCGGCGAGCCGAATTTCCCGAGTATGTACAAGAGAATATTAGCGAACGGGAAAGGCAACGGCGGCTGCGAGAAGACCCCGAAGCGATGGAAGGCCTACGCCAACGACAACGCGCCCGTAGATCTACGAGAGGTGCGAACGCTTGGTTTGAGCGCGAGTTTCTGTCTCTAGGAGTATGGTCGTCCATGTCATGTCTGTGACTGTCTGTGGTGTAACGCGAACCTCTCTGCGCTGAGAATCAACGTAGAAACAACCTAGCATCACTTAGCTAAAGCCCAGCAACTACCTGGGAGCAACCAAATTAGTCTTCAGAATTATCCAGCCTCGCTGTCTTAATCCTTCCGCCGCTTAGCGCAAGCTTCGCCAATTTATTTTTTAACCTCCTTAGTTGTTCCCGGCGCCTATAGCGACGAAGACATGGACTCGCTCCTGGGAGGCGGAGCTGCGCGATTACGGTAGATTTGACGCAGAAAAGTGGAGGCACTCGTGTGAAACGTAGTGCACAGCAAATCGATTTGCTAACGCAAACCGCTTTGGCACTCCACGTGACGTTGCTCTCACGTGAAGGTACTTTAACTCCCCACAAAGGGGTTTTCTGCTAGTTGGTGGGACTCTGTGAAATCTTCATCAAAGATATTGGTGTTCACACTTCTCTAAATTAATCTCATTCGTTATGTCGAATTGTATCGATAAAGTCGTTTTCATCAATAATGTTACAAAAGGTATTTCTATGCGCCAACTTCTCACCTATGCATTTGCAAAGCATATACAACAGTAAAATTGTTATATGAAGAAACGAGCTTGGACAGCCTAACTGCTGTTTTCTCCCGATTGGCCTTTTGTCCTATTTGCGGACAGTGTACATAATGAGCAGCCCGATGCAAAAAAAAAAAAAACACTGGATCAACATGGTGCCGCTCGAACCAACATTCAGGAATATTGGCAGTTGCTGCACGTTTTTATTTCACAATGCAAGTATGTCTACAGGGTATGAGGTTATACTACACTGTAACTATAAAACATATCTGTTCTGACAGAAATTGACTCGACACGTGTTCCTACTATAGTTATGGATAGTCTAGATGGTAATGCGAAGGCTTCGGAAAGGTGCTGGTCCCTGGTTTGAATCCCGAACCAGGAAGAACTCTTCAACATCTCCGCAGCTTCATTGCTGTTCACGACGTGTTTCTTCATAGCTTAGAATTACGTGCAAAATGGATGCAAGACCATTTTACCGTTTCACGTTTCTAAATGTAGAGAAAGAGAGAGAGAGAGAGAGACGCTATTTATTGGAATCTAAAGGTAAATGGTATTTATGGTAGTCTCGCTATTTTCGCACTTCTTTATGCCGTCAATGCGTGAACCGCAAGATATGAATGATGGCGCATTCTAACGCCGTTAAATGAGAACATAGTGGAATAAAGCACAAACACTGACCAAAGTAAAAGCACAAAAATTTTAAAAAGACGTTTCGGCTCCCTACACGGGAGCCTTGTTGCCATTGTGAACAAGGCTTCCGCGTAGGGAGCCGGAACGTCTTTTGAAATTTTTTGTGCTTTTTACCTTGGTCGGCGTTCTTGCTTTATCCCACTCTTTGTCCCCGACCAGACGGGATTCCGTCGGATTCTTGAGTATCAATGAAGACACTTTGCAATGGAGAGTGAGATAAGATGAAACACACGCACAGAAAATTTACACCATCTTCCCAAAGGGAACCCTGATGGGATGCGAAGCAGCAGCGTTGCGCACGGGTGGCGTCACAGGTTGAACGGCGCTAACGCGGGTGCTGCGGTGAGCGCTGGAAGATTCGTTTGAAGCGATGGCTGGCGTAGGTCTTGTCGTTGCGCGTCAGGCGGCAGCTGCGGGCGCTCCGGCGAGCGCGCGGCAGGCGAGGGAGAGAGTGACGTCAGCGCGCACTGCGAGGGGAGTGTGACGTCAACGCGCAGCTGCGGCGTGACCTACTTGGCACTGCTCGAACACCTGCGGCGAGGGGAGCGCGTTGCGGCGCGTTCGTCCGTACGCACGGAGGGACAGCGTTACACAGCATAGTCAAAAAAGCTGCTTCGCATCTAAAAGAAAATCCACATGGCAGGACGAACCGTACTGCGAAATCAACAGGACCATCTTTCCATCCTACTCATCAAAACTATGTTAGGAAGGAGATGTGTCTAATATTTTAAAAAACACACAGGTTATCTTAAACATTCACTGAAGACGACTCGAAGGCGAACGCCATCTTCGTTTTGTTCTCCTCTGATGTACTGATGCTGCCCCGCCACCCTTCGAAAGCTTCCTGCACCTGAAGTAGTCTTGCACTGCCTCCAAGATCGGAGGCGCTTCAAATGGTTTCGCATGGCCTCTATGATCGGACCACCTTTGACCAAGCTACGATGTCATTTGATAACATCATCATGAGACGTCAAAGGGACGCCATGACGACGTCATAATAGCGTCCCGAACCTTGGTGATCTGCGATATCGTGATGACGTCATATGGAGACATCATTAAGAGATGATTTTTTCTTTTTGCATCACTCGCACCCAGCGCCACCGACGCGGGATGCCGACGCCGACGGTCAATTTTCACGTTGGATGAGGCATCTAAGGCTTTCGCCTTAATAAATATTCTCTTGCGTAAACGCTTTCCTGTCAGATTGTGCTGTACGTGTAGGCAGGCGATATGTGCACGAACGCATGAGTAGCGGCTTGCCTCGTCTCAAGCGTGACCACCTTTTCAACGAGAAGCCATCATGCCCTATGACGCGGGCCGGCGCGATGAGCGCGGAAAGCATCAGAGGGTTGCCTGGCCATGTACAACGGAGAAGAGTT
>JALIZH010012868.1:0-150398 GCA_030522465.1 Rhipicephalus appendiculatus | reverse complement strand
GGCCGCTTCACGAGAAAGAAAGACAGTTTTGCTGCAATAGTGAAGCAATCAACGTAATATTAACAATTCGGGATGTCACGCGAACCCTAGTGACACATCTTCATCGCCACTACTAACGCCCATGACCATGTTTTCACCGCTGTGGTAGTTGAACTTTTAGGGGCGAAGCTCCTTAAAGCAGGCACCCGTTCGTCCCTCGTCGTAGTGCGTAACCAGTCTTACGCTTTGACCTCCAAGGTGGTGCCGGTGGAAGATTTCTCCTGTGCGTTGTTGAACAATAAAAAATTCGCAGCGTGCGCGTTAACTAAAAGCCGAATTCTTCTGTCTCTCATTCCCCATTAGCAGTCATTGGCATGTTCCAGTAGGAAACGTTAGTAGAAGTAGAAGTGTTAAAAGCCGACTTCTGCTGTCTCTCATTCCCAGTAGCAGCCATTGTTTACCTCCAAGGTAGTGCCTGGTGAGATTACTCCTGTGCGTGATTAAACAATAAAAATTTTGTTCAAAACGCCGTTGATTGATGAAATAAACCAACGAAAGACGCCAGATGTTTTCTAAAAGCAAAACGAAAAAGACGCCAGATGTTTCTAAAGCAAAACGAAAAGACGCCAGCTGCTTAACGAAAGACGCCAGGTGTTTTCTAAAGCAATGGTTTTATAATCAAAACCATATCGCGATACAGGTTTGTAGTTGGCGATGCTCGTTGCCGTCGGTGCGTGCTCGTATGCAAGAACCACTTAGCTTACATTTCACCGACCACAAAGCGGTCATAATGAAAGGACAACGGAAACCAGCAATAAAAGTTTGATAAAACATTTAATCAATCGTTTCACGTCAATTTTATCGGGCGAATTAACGGAAGAAATTTCACGGTTTAACCGATGATTACTTCCAGGAGCTTCGCCCAATCTCATCATGATTCACCTCGTGGATCTGCCGTCAATTTTTTAACCTATACCTGGACACAGCGTATCACGAATCGCGCGCAACGATGACATTGACAGGGCCCTGCGGCTGAGCTACTGCACTGCTTTCAGCGCCACGAGCGGCTGTTCAGACCCGTAATGTCTTCGGCATAAAAATTACACCAACTCCCGCTAAAGGGAACCATGTGTAGATGTGAAGCAGCGGGCGCTAACGCTTACACTGGCGGCGGCGTTGACGCTGGCGCTCATCGCAGCGTTGCGCAGAAGAGAAAACTGGGGAGGCGCAATGAAGGCAGTGATGGAGCGGTGTTTCCTACTGGAACATGCCAATCGCTGCTAATGGGCAATGAGAGACAGAAGACTCCGACTGGACACAGAGACCCGCACTCCGCTTTTAGTTAACGCACACGCTGCGAATTTTTATTGTTCAACAACGCACAGGAGAAATCTCCCACCGGCACCACCTTGGAGGTCAAGATCCATTGCCATATATACGGGGTGGCCAGTGAACGGTTGTGCAGCGCGAGCAGTCGGTTTTTCCAAGAAACTCGCTAGCAGACGCTGCCTGCGTCGGCGTCGCGAGGCGAGAGAGGGGGAGCGTAGGAGAGGAGAGAGGGGGTGACACGCATGCGCAGTGGGAGTGTGAACGCCGTGGGCAGGGATGCGTAGAGGAGAGAGGGGGGGAGTGTAAGAGGGGGAGAGAGGAGGGGGGGGAGGCGCATGCGCAGTGAGGGGTGTGGTTGCCGCGGGGAGGGATGCCTAGAGAAGAAAGAGGGGGAGAGGAGGTTTTTTATTTTTATTTTTTTTGAAAGGTTTGCGCATGCGCAGTAAGGGTGGGTACGCGGCACACCACCACCACCACCACCGGATTAAGCTTCGCCATAAGATGCTTCACATCTAATAAATAACACAACAAAACATTCCTTTCCGACGCTAGGATTTGAAGCCGTGCCCTCATGCTTCGAAGGCGAGTGTGTTTACCACTAGACTACACACCTACGCTTGATGTACGGATAGAATCACACTTGTCTAGAGCAGCGGAGCGCGTGGCTGTCGACGCTGTTGTTGGCCGCAGCTTCTACCTCGCGTTAGCTACAAGCTTCCGTTCATGCTTGAATTATAGCACAAAGGCTTAGCATGCGGTAGGACAATGTTTGGTATCATTACGGCGTCGGTCTTTGGATATTTCTTCAGAAAACTGCAGCTGCAGCGGCCGGCTGGGCGCTCTAGACAAGTGTGATTCCGACTGTACACGTGAATACGTGTACATCTAAACCATATGAATGTGTGGTATTCACGGTGCAAAATAAATTTAGAAATACAACACTTTCTATACAAACTTTACTGATTTTTGTGGTAGCTCATTAAACGCCCTCTGTAGGACACGATGTAGAACCGACGTGGAGGAGTGTGCACATCAGTAAAATTTTTCCTTTGAAAAAATTTAATGCCACACTTGCGTTTCGGTGGCCCTTCTGAAATGGCTATTAGATGTGCTGGCTAACGAGTGGAAGCGAGCAGGTAGCCAGTGCGCCCGCCGTTGATGGAAACAATACAATGGGAAGCCAAGACCTTCTTCGCACAGTTAATGTGCATCGGCTCTACGCTTGCATCGAAGCTGTCGTAGTGTGCGCCGCAGCAGAGAACAGGCGCGAGAACGGTAGATGACGCAGGTATGACGGTACCGCCACAGACACACAATGTATTTTCGCCTTTTAAAGAGTTTTCGAGGAGTCCTGATGGTATCCCACCACTCACAAACAATTTCCCTGTGTGGCAGTCGACAGGGGCACCACACTCCCGCAAGAAGTCCATGCCCATAATACGTGGTGAGTCGACCGGGGAATAATGGCGAGCTCTGTCGGAATAACATGCCTTCTAAAAGTACGTCAGCACTGCACACACCAATAGGACGCAACGGCTCGCCAGTCACTCCACACAACTTTGGAGTTTGACCTGGGCCCTCTCCTGTGCATGGCAATTGCCTCGAGCGTATTGTGCCTTCCGAGCTGGAGGGGTGGTTCCGTTTGCGTCTAGTTCGGGATACCAAGAAGAGCGCTCTTGATGCCTCCCCGGATCATGGCGGATCATCCGGATAATAAAGAATTATGGCTGAGCCTTTTGTAAGGGTTTGGAAGCCTTCAACGACCCACTAGCCGAACTTCTCTCCATTTTTATGCTTGCGCGCGATATAGGAGGTACCGTAGGTTATTCGACTATTGAGGAGAGCTTGCATCACAAGTAGCGATTCTTGTTCTTTAAAGCCACTTTTACGGTTTGCATTTCTCCCGAGGAGATGCGTTAATTGTGATTAAGTGCGCTGTGCTCGAGAGTGTGCTCACCCCGGACACGTCTTGTGGTCACATCGGACCTGTCGTTTCCACTTTCGGGATGGAATTTTTATTGAGGGTGACGCTGGAGTCACATTCATTGCAGGCGGCTGCGCGACCTCTCGTTCTGTACTTCAGGATGAGGTGTTAAACTTTTCGGGAGCTCATTCCGGGCAACATTTTTCCATTACCTCTCGATGGCATCCATCGCCTCTCGTAGGTGCATCTGTTGCGTTCCAGTAGTTGAGACCCTTGTCTATCACGTAGAATCGTCTTCATCAATTATGTTATAGGTCTGGTATAGCGTCGAGGAAGCTGGGCAGTTTTATCGAAGGAACGCTGACAATCAGCGGCGAAATACGGTACTTTGTGGTGTACCTCAACTCGGTTGTCTGAGAGGGTCGCTACGGAGGTTCTATATTCCCACTGCAGCCATTCGGTCCGTGTAAAATTCGTCACGTATTTGTTTATGCGAGACCCGCAGTCCAGTTGGCCGAGATATAGAGGATAGCATAGTGACTGACGTGGTCAAAAGCTCTCTTACATCGATGGTTACAATTAAAGACTTGAGTTTGGTGCTCAAGGTATCGATGAGGTCTTCATTGAGCAAAAGAAAGATATCTTGCGTTGATAGATGTTTCGTGAGTCTGAACACTGAGTTCGGGAAATATCCATTGTTTTAACACGAAAGTGTTTTATGCCGGGGTCCACCACGGCTCCTCTGACATATTTCCGTCACGGATATGACGTTGTAAAATATAAACTAACATAATGAGATCAAAGAAAAACTAGAAGAAAAGGTTCCGTCACCGGGCATCGAACCTACGACCTCTCGCTCCACAGCGCGCGGCGCGAAACCACTCAGCTACGGGAGCGTACGTTCCTCAGCTTGCTAACAGCAAGCTATTTATACACACCATATACCGTTGTCGGTCCTCAGAGCTCCTCGACTTCAGCGCGTTTTCGTCATCACTAGCGAGATGGCGCGAAGGTGTCACGGAGCGTGCGCTCTAAAGGTCGTCGCGCCTCCCGCTTGGATGAGCGTGCGCCTCCACGGGGCGTGGTCACTCGTGCGCGCGCGCTTATCTCCTCATCGGGGCATTCGGGCGCTTCGCACGCCTTGGGCTTCCACCGCAAGTTTGCTTTGAAATTACAGTGGTTAAAGAGTGCACGAAGGTCGCTTCGTTCGCCGCAGCGGCCGCGTTTACGAATGGAGCGCGCCGCTTACATACGAAGTAATAATTGTGGGAGTTGTTCGCGCTCGTCCTGTGTATGCTTGTGCGTTCGTTTCGTGCGTCTTTGTGTTAGGAGCAGCGCGCTTTAAATGTCGAGCTGTGACAGTTAGTCCGTGCTCGTCTTGTGTATGCTCATTTCGTGCGTCCCCTTCTGCTTGAGGTGCGCGCTGCATGTTTCGAGCTGCTTGCCGTTCTTCACGTCACATTACAATTTGTTGCTGCAGCATTCATTCCTTCTATCCTTGTGGCGAAACAATGCACAATAAACGCTCAACTACTTATGTGAATACACGTTTCACTTTCGTGTTATACCGATTCCTTTGACAGAGGGATCAGCCATGTTTTTTGAGGTATGGGACTAGCCAGTACGTGCCATGTGCTCGAGTAGTTTCCCTACGCTAGAGATAGAGGAAGAGGGGGCGCAGGTTCTTGATGCTCACTGCGCTACACCTGTTCTGTAGTTCCTGCGTGGTCCTCATCTCGCAATTCAATGGGCAACAAGAAGTCGTGCTCCAAATGTTTTCAGATAGCCAGTATCTCCTCGTACTCCCAGCTTTTATTCAAATACAGGAGCAGGGCTTCGGTGACTCACTTCCAAAAGCTCTGGTAATGCTTGTTGATAATCCGATCCTCGTCTGGATTGGTGCTTCTGAGTGTGCATAGTGCTGCATCGAGTAGCTTGCGTAATGGGCTCGCTAAGTTCGCAATTCGGTTTGCCCCCATAGGCTTTGTAGTGCGTCGTCATGGTTACGGGCGTGTCTCGACACAGCTTCTTCTGAACCTCTTGAAGGAAGTTCTTTTCCGATCGGGCGCAGTTGTGTACGAGCCTGCAGAGGTTCGTCACGGCTGCATCCTTCTAGGTCTGTTGTCGAAGTGAGCGCGAAGGATGTGCCACGGGTTTTTTTGTGTATCTTTTTAACACGAAAGTGTTTTATGCCGGGGCCACCAAGATTTGAGTGACGCATTTCCGTCACGGAAATGACGTCGAAAAAAGTACACATGATCAGAAGACAAAGAAAAAAAGGTTCCCGTCAACGGGAGTCGAACCTACGACCTCTAGGTCCGCGACAAGAGATGCCGGGCACGCTATCCACTGCGCCACGGTCACATACTTTGCAGGCTTTAAAAACAAGCCTTTTATATCTACCACTGTCCTCTCACCGTGCTCTTGCTAAGAGAAGTAATGCATTATGACCGTGAAATGCACAATTAGTTTCTTCAAAGCGTTGTTTCTCCGCGTCCGTCCCATTCGGCGTGTTTCGAATAGTAAACGTGCAATTTTGCCGACGCAATAACACACTGCCAGGTGGCGACCTTACCCCTAGCATCCACACTCGTAGCATCCGTTCATACCAAAACTAGCTGTGCGACGCGCGAGTGCGTCACGTGGCTGTAACTCCGCGTCCCTAGCCATGTTCCTAGCTCGCCCCGCGAAAAATCGCAGCCGGCCAACGGGGAAGACACGACGCGCGTTGCGTTTCCCTCTGGTCGGGTAGCGTTGTTCAATAACTCTAACATGCCGCGAGTAGGCTATCTTAGCCCAAGTTCGGCGCCCAATCATTGACGCTCTTCTGGCTGTCACACCGATTTCAATGATTCCGCTCTCCCCGTACAGCTACCACAAGCATCTATGACCACAAGCGTTTCTTTAATCATTCATCATAGACGTTAGTCGTCGGGATACAGATGTAACGTGGATATAACGTGGATATATAACGTGGAAACAGATATAACGTGGATGCATCCACGTTAAAGAGTGCTATAACTGTCAACACACCAATAGACATTGTGCAAGCTCTCTTATATCAATGTGCAGTAAACATTCGACTACTTCTGTAAGGATACGTTTCACTTTCGTGTTATACGGATTCCTATGACGGAGGGATCAACCATGTTTTTTTTACTTAGAGTTTCCTAGAGTGAGCCGCAGAATGCATACCAGCGCTTGTTCAGTGAGCAGGGTGATTTTCTTTCTGCCTTGCTTATTTAGCATCTGTATTTGCCATCTCCTGAGAAGAGGTCTCGTGGTTTTGAAGAGATGAAGGTTGTTCGTGTCAAAGGATGGTGGTTGCTCATTCAGCTGGATTCTTGGAGGGGTGATGTATTGCGGTGTCGATGATCTTCATCCATTCGTCTATATTTTCGATGGTGGCCTCAGCATTTAGCGTATCCCTGAATGATTTCCACTTCGTTCTTTGGGCAGTTCTAATCCTGGTGAGCCCGCGAGTGTGAGCTACGGTTCTTCGGACGATGGGGTGGTCCTTGTCTAGGGTTTCTTGGATATGGTTCCATACTGCCGAGGAGAAGTTTAGCATGAACGTGAAATCAGGGTCTGTGTCTCTGGAGAAACTATTCCCTACTCTCGTTGTCTGGAGTGGGTTGTTCTACCCACTCTTGGAACCAACGTGAAATCGGGGTTTGTGTCTCTGGAAACACTATTTCCTCCTGTCGTTGTCTGGAGTGGTTTGCTCTACCCACTCCGGTCTCTTTTACTAAGAGGAGCTCGTATACTCGGCCGCACTTCTTTGTGGTGGTGTGCTTTCCCCATGTCATGTGAGGGGCGTTTAAGTCGGCCATTATAACGGCTTCATACCATAGGCGCAATTCTTCAGTTCTCGTACGAAGAGGTCGAAGTCTAGGGAGTTGGTCTTTTGGGGGCCTAAACACTCTTGAAACCGTGAAATTTTTTTAAAATGCGAATGCATTTCATAGTCGGGCTATGTCAGGCATCCGGCGTTGGCGTTGTGCGGCGTTGTCCGCGGAGGAGGAGGAGGAGGATAGGTTGAGGAGGTGTGCGCGCCGGCAGGTGTTAGATGTGAAGCATCTTATGGCGAAGCTTAATCCGGTGGTGGTGGTGTGCGGCGTGACTACCCTTACTGCGCATGCGCAAACCCTTTCAAAAAAAAAAATAAAAGTAAAAAAAACCTCCTCTCTTCCCTCCTCTAGGCATCCCTCCCTGCCGCAACCACACCCTCACTGCGCATGCGCCTCCCCTCCTCTCTCTCCTGCTACGCTCCCCCTCTCTCCTCTAGGCATCCCTGCCCGCGCCGTCCACACTCCCACTGCGCATGCGCGTCCCACCTCTCTTCTCCTCTCCTACGCTCCCCCTCTCTTCTCTAGGCATCTCTGCCCGCAGCGTCCACACTCCCACTGCGCATGCGCGCCCCCTCTCTCTCCCTGCGCTCCCCCCTCTCCTTCTCGCCTCGCGACGCCGACACAGGCAGCGTCTGCTAGCGAGTTTCTTGGTTGAAAAAAACCGACTGCTCGCGCTGCACAACCGTTCACTGGCCACCCCGTATATATGGCAATGAATCTTGACCTCCAAGGTGGTGCCGGTGGGACATTTCTCCTGTGCGTTGTTGAACAATGAAAATTCGCAGCGTGCGCGTTAACTAAAAGCGGACTGCGGCGGAGCTCGGCGGAGCTATACATGAAAAAAAATTTAAAAAAATAAATAAAAAAAATAAAAAAAATTAAAAAAAAACAAGAAAAAGCTAAAAAAATGCGCTGAGCCGTGCTCCCGACCGGGCTGCAGAAATTAGGCGCCTTTTCCTTCATCGAACCACAACCACCATATATAAATGGAGTGAAGCGCGCGCGAAATGCATTCGCATTTCTCACGATTTCCCTTCGGGGGAGGTGGGGGCATTTTTTTTATGATTTCCTCTCTGGTATCACTACATTAATGGTATGTTAAATCAGTGTGTTGACCGGTTTATATTCCTGTACTGTAAGATTCTGTATTGTGGGTATTCCTGTGAGCTTTCTTTATGCAAGAGACAAGGGCGTTCTAGCTGTGTAACCGGACGTTCTGTGTATTTCTTTTTTTGTAGTGCTATAAGGTTGTGTGGGTCTTGATTGACCAATTCTTGTAGTGTAGCGTAGCGTGACCTGTAGGAACGACAATTCCACTGTAAGGTGCGAAGAGTGTAGAGCATGATTTTTCCTCCTGTGTTGAGGGACCGTCATCTTGAATCGTTTCAGGCCCCGTACGGCGCTCGCGGGTAGGTAATACAGAGCGAGAAGTGCTTCAGCCATTTTTTCGTGCCCGCTTCTTGTCAGAATTAATTTCACTTATTGAAATGTTGAGGTGCTCTTTTTTATATAAGGGCGTTTTTACAGCGAACGCTGTTATGAGATCACAACAAGGACCGCTTTTGCGCCGTAGTTGTCCGCTGCCGCCGCCGGTGTCCTTAACCACTATCACGCGAAATAGGAAAACAACTAAATAAATAACAATACCTATGACAGACTGGGAATCGAGCCCGGGTCCTCTGCGTGGCAGCCTAGCACTCTACCACTGCACTGCGCCGGTGCTTGAAACTGCGTTGCAAACTGACCCTACGCAGACTTGATGTCGGGCAAGGAATCGGGTTAACATGTGTTGTGAAGCGTTTTAGAACAGTATACTAACAACCAGGCGCCACACAATGCGAATTACGTAACGAGTGGGCCGTTCAATGCTCCAAGCCCATCGCAAAAGCCTGAGGCATAATTGTTCATCGTCGTCAGCCACAGCACCAATAAAGTGCACATAATGCGTTACATGTGTGTAGTAGGGCACCGCGCTTTTCCTAAAGAATGAAGAATAATGGCATAGTGGACGCTTCCCCACTACACAGAAATTATGATGATTTATGGCGTAGTGGGTACCATGAAAGTGTGCTTGTAGTAGTTACCGCAAGTGTTTAAAAAAGGCTCTAGAAAGGCCGCTCTTCCAGCTTTTCCCTGTGACCTTTATTGCGCGTTCCGCGCAGGCGTGGCGGTTTTTTGCGTATGTCATAAAAGTTGCGTAGCTGCGCTGCAAGTCCTTCAACTTTGGCATCTGACGCGGTAATCTTGTTGGCCACAGTTGTGGCAAAATTAGCTTTTGCTGCTTGTACAATGCTCTCAACTTTGGCGTCAATGCTTTTCATGAGAGTCGCTTGTAAGATCTGGAATTCTGCATCGACAATAAATTTCACATCTGATGGGGGAAGGCTGCCGGAAGGTGTGTGTGTTTGTATGTGGGTGTGTATGTGTGTGTGTGTGCGTATGTGTGCGTGCGTGTGTGTGTGTGTGTGTGCGTGTGTGTGTGTGTGTGTGTGTGTGTGTGTGGGTGCGCGTATGTGTGTGTGTGTTTGGACGTGACTGAAGAGAAGCCACAACACAGCAATAGACTCCTTCCCGCCATTGAAGGGCAACAGGGCAACTCACAGTTTTTAGCTTGTGTCAACGCATTATTGCAGCTGTGCTGCTAAAGCCAAGCTGAACCGGAAGCAGCGTCGTCAGAAGCCTAGCGATGGAGGGCGATAGGAGGGAAGAGTATGAAGCATGGCATAGCCATGTATAGTGTTGTATATAGCAAACGAGTGGGAAAAAATAGGCGAGGTTGAGGAGGAGGTAAAGGAGGAGAGAGATTTAGCATAGCATAGCGGAGGCGATTAGAGGTGGAAGACATGCATGTGGTCAAACGGAGGGGAGCTTTCTCTTCAATGCTAAACCATACCCATCTTTCTTGTTCTTTTTTTTATTGTTCCCACTTTGTCTGCCTTTAAATAGCTTAATATACCGGCCGATATTGAAAAATTTGAAGTTTCTTGCACAGTCCATCCATCACACTGCAAGAGCTGAAGGTTGCACGGGCGTGTGTACAACTATACTGTGAGAGTGCTTTTCTTTAGCAAAATGTTTTTTTTTCGCCACATCACTGCTTTTGGCTATGTCCAAAACATACCTCAAAGTTTTTGTTTTCTTTTTCAGACATGTAACTTCAGTATTGAAATCTTCGTCACTGGCATGTTCGCTTATAAGGTAAAAAAAGTAGGAGACGACAAGCCAAAGCAGGGTCTACACGGCATAGGAAGGGTCTCATATATTAATCGTATGCTTGTAGAATACGATGACCTGACATTAGCGTACAATATCAGTGGCACATTTAAACACACTGTCACTTGTAATCCAAGCAAGATAGAAGCTAAGGAGAAAATGGAGCCCTCATAAAAAGCTGGATCTAGTAAGATACTCTGTGAAATCATTTGTAAATAATAAATAAATGTGTTCCAAACGAAGAAATTGCAGTAAATCGTATAATAGCGGAACGTATGAATAGTGCACGTGGTCGATTTTGCAGGTGGCTCGTTTTGTGGAAAGTGCTCATTTACATTCATTTCATTCGCTGACAGCGCAAGAATATGTATGCTAGGAAAACATAAATTTCCGGCAGTCCACGCTACGTCGTTGACGATATTGATCGTGGCGTAGCATATTGCATAACTAAATTATGTTGGAAGTGAAACAATTCCAACAAAGTCGTGTTTTCCGCAGTATTCCGATGTTAATGTTTGTTCACCGAAGCATGTCCTGTCACGTTCACCAATATTTGCGGCACGCGAGTCTCACCTGTACGATGCTCTCGAGAAAGATCTCAAGAGGTTTTCCCCTTTTCCGATAGTAATTTAATTTAAAAAAATATGATCAACTTTGAACATTTAGAAACACACTGATGCTAATAAATATATTCAAGGATGCTTCGGATTCGCTACGCAGGACGCCATGCCGCAGGTCAAACACAAGATCCTCGACAATAAATCCAGATGCAGCCGGGGCATCCTCGGGCAGGTTCTCAAAAAAGCTGTCCATTACGCAGCACGTGGAGCCATTGTAGAGTGAGTCTCGAGTCTCACCATGCGAGAGAGCGTATAACTACGTCAGAAGCTTCCTGTAAAACAGGGAAATGAGGATCAGCATCGGGGATCTTCAACCAGGCCATGTAAGATGGGCACCAGCGGAATGCCTGATGGATGCGTGGTCTCAGCCATCTTTTTCAATTTGATAATGTTACGTCTATCAAAGAACTTGTCGAGATCCAGGGAGTTCATCACTGCATCTATGCAGGTGATACGAACATATGGAAACATGATGGTCGTGACGGTCATATAGAGCAGAAGCTTCCAGAAGAAGTAGCCACAGTAGAGAGATGCCTTGAAGATACAGCCCCTCCTTTGCTCAACAGAAAATTCGGAACTTCTTTTACACAGATCGATTGCTACAGAAATAAATACGTTGCAAAAATACTTATTTGGCGCAACTTTTTCCTGCTAACTTGGGTGCTACATTTATTGTTAACATAATGCCTTGAAAGATTGCGTTTCCTCTAATACGCACTTACCAAAAGAAATGCATGAGTACATCACAATGATGATGGCCAACGACAACGATGACTGCACATGTACCTGGTATCACCAACCCAATAAAATTATCGCCTTGCTATTTCTTTCCTCGCTGTTGCCACGGCAGCATGCACTTTCTCAGAAGTACTGAACATATTTCTTTCATTTGATATTAACTAAACTAATCCAGCAACCATTACAGTCATTTGCTTTCAACTGAATTAAAATTCTGGAAGGTTATTTGAATCAACAAACGGGGCAGCAATAATTGCCGTTAAATTGCCGCGGCGTGTCTCTAACGAACACTTGCTTTAGAATACTTGAATTTGTTTTGCACCGAGAGTTCATGCATTTCCTTGGGAAAACCCCTTTACCCTCCTGCAACCACGTAACTTTAGAATAACGTGATAATGTGCGCACTTTTTTAACGTGAAAGTGCTTTATGCCGGTGTACACGAAAATTTCACTAATGTTTTTCGGTAAAATGCACAGGATCACATCAAAAAAAAAAAAAACTACAAAGAAAGGTTCCGATGGTGGGAGCCGTACCCGCTACCTCTCGGTCACCGACGATAGCGGCCACGCGCTCAACGCTAACTACTACAGCTACCACAGAAGCTTAATCATAATCATGGACGTCATTCGTCGATGTGCCACCAGGCGTCAACGTGGGTGCATTCACATCAAACGTTGTTATATGTGCCAAATACCAAAATACATTGTACACGCTCTCATGTATAAATGTATATAATTGTACAATAAATATTCGCTTCCTTCTGTGAGGTTCTGTGACAACACGTTTCACTTTCGTGCTATACCGGATCCTATCACAGAGGGATCAATCATACTTGTTTTACTCAACACCTGAACTGTACGGAAGCGTAGCGCGAAGAAAACAGGAGAAAGATAAGAAGTCACAGAACGCCGCGCCCGTCTTGTGCCTTTTAGGAGCTTGCTCGGCAAGCTTCTTAAGCTCGAGCCTTGTCCGGCGGCGGCGATGACCTCGGCGGCCGCGTGTACATGCCGCTCAAGGCGCCGGCTTTCCGGTGATTTCAAGAATGGTCACTAGATGGCGGCGCCGCTCATGGCGACGCACACCACTCTCAGCACGCGCGCTTACATTCTCTTCGCCGGGAGCTCACACAGTGGACACCTGTTCGTCACCGCTCGGCCGCATGAACACCGCAGAAGCCTGCAGCGCGGCGGGCTCGCAACGCAGCAGCAGCTGAGGCTCGCCGCCAAGACCCTGCGGTGACAGCCCTGGAGGTTGAAGCGAAGAAGGCTCGCCGTTAAGCGAACGTTGTCACGCCTATATATGATGGTAGGAGATGTGTACGGAGGATTCGCGGGTTACCCGATCATCTCCGAGCAAGCTCCTCTAACATCATTAACTTTGTAGATATGGCGGTGAATTTTTTTGTCTTTGTCCTGTTTCCTTCGCGCAACATTTTAAAATGAACCAGTACCAGCTCGCCCATTGCATCTTAAGTGTGTTCATTTAAGGCTAATAACTCTCTCGAGATTGCATACATACTTGAAATTCAGCAATGCATTTAACGCGGTATGGCGCTTCCAGGCTTACAGCGCTTACATGCTATTTCTGTATAGCAATGTTTATGAACAGCTTTTAACACAAATTCGCCATGTAATTGAATCAGCTGAGAATAACACTCTGTTAATAGTGCGGGTGTTTGATTTTCTGAAAATGTTACCAGAAAAAACTGCCCCCCTTCATGCAGAAATATGGTAGGACCCAAAGCATCCCAACGCATCTCTGCAAGCTTGAGTCGTTTTTTACCAGCTAAATAAGATACATTTTTAGCTTGCAAATATTAAAGTAAATTCATCCAATTTGTATTGGCAGTGCGGCAGCATTGACAGCCACGGCTAATCAGTGAAATTCATTGATTCGTGCTGAGAAATCACGGGAATAAATGTCACTCACGCTTTCGCTCTTTTGTAAAGTTCTGAAATATCAAGCTTTCCTAATTCAACTGCGATGACGAAGAATTCCAATATATCCTACATGCTTGCTGTACGTCCTGAGGAAGAACAACAGCAAGGCACGTTGTCGGGCTAGTCGGTTTATTGTAACGTAAATGTTTAAATTGCGCGAAGAAGACGGGACGGAAAGAGGAACACGTACGAACATCTGTGCTTGTGTGTGTGTATGTGTTCCTCTTTCCTTTCCGTCTTTGCGTAGTTTAAACCTTTAAGAACAACAGCTCGGAATACATACCAAACGTGTTAACACGTGTTAATGTAGTCTACAAAACTCGTGTCAAACCAATTCCTGAGTGTGTGTCAGTTTTTCATAGGCTCATGAAGAACTAACTTCTTTTGACTCAGATTCAACATTGCTGTGCAAATGCTACCAGACCTTAAAAGCCATTTAAGCATCTACGTAATGTGGGTTATAAAAAGTCGACCCCACACTTCTTCAGCAGGTTACGAGGTTAAGGGGCCCTGGAACACTATTTGAGCATGGTCAGAAAATGTTCCCTATTGATAGTAGAGGCTCCCAAGAACACGCGAGCCAAATATAGCGCAGCACGCGGCCTGGAATTTACAACAAATTCTCAAAGTCAGCTAAAATTCGATTTCTCTTCTCTCGACAAATGACGCTACAGGCTCAAAATTACTGCGTAACAACCATTGTATCAGTCATTGGCTGATTTGAGCATGGTGCGCTCGGTCATTACAGGGGCCGCCGCGGGAGGCCGCGACTTGTCCACGCGTGCGTGCGCGATCGCACTGAAATGCCGCGCATTCGAAAAAAATAGAAGAGAGAAAGTGCTCAAGGTCACGAGGCGCGCGTGACGTATTTTCTTCCCTCGTGCCATCTCTCCTTGCTTAGCTTCCAGTGGTTTCGTCGGGACGAGAGAAGATAGAATGCAATTGCAGCGCGTGACAAATCTTTGTAACTCCTATCCAACTGGACGGATTCTAAACTCTTTGCGGCGGTGAATTTGTGAGACAATAAGCTCGTGTTTTGCCAGCTGGTCATAACACTGCGGTGAGCACAAGCCCGCATACAGGAGAAACGAACGAAGAAATCGTCTGGGACAGCTCACCTTCTCGATCGGCCATATTGTGAGACTTGCGTCAGTCTCTATGACAATATATACATATAGCGAGGTAAGTTGTCCATGATAACAGTGATTACAGCAGTGTTTGCTTGTGTTGTTTCCATCGGAATTAGGTCTTCATCAGGAATAGGAATACACATTTTCCCGTCAAATTTCTATAGTTTTAAGGCGTGAACGCAAAATGACTGGAGAAGGGGAAGTAAGGGAACATCAGGTAAAAATTTTCAAAGGTTGGAACTTCTCTCCTAAATCTAGTTGTGGCTAGCAGATGGATAACGCTGGCTTATGGTCACTTTGGTATTGACAGTGCCAAGTAGTGTTTGCAAGCGTTCACTTTCACTAGATGCCATTTCTGGCCAAGGGTTTGGCTAATGATTGCGCCAAAGTTTGATAATACCGGATAGCGGTGCCTTGTTTTGCCTAATTGTCTTGCGGAGTTTGCCACTACATGTGAAACTTGAAAGATAGCGGCGGTAAATGTTGGCTTCCACTGCGTAGTTCTGGCTCACACCAGGAGGTTTTCGATTACCATCGGCTGTTACTGAATAACTTTCCACGGTGCAACATAAGTCAGCACTCGGACTCTGTTGCCGAGGTGACATCGTACTATAAAATACCCTATGATATTCGTCACAGTTTAGTCAACCTGCTATTCGATTTACACAAATCCGGTGATGCGAGTTACTGTTCCCAGTACTAGCTAATATTACTCACTGCGGGCTTAAGACGTCTACGTTAAGCTAGCGCTTGCTGAGGTTGACTACGAACCCGTATATTTCGTTAATACACACGTACAAGGATACATAATTACGTGTTTACCAGTATACCTACCACATGTAGCGTCGCTAGCTCCTACATGATTCTGCTAATTAGTGGTATTAGTGATAGGTATGTGCGCGCCTCTAGCTCTCCGCGATTTAACTTTGGTGAACACTGGCCCCTCCCTCCAGTGGTGACCTAGCAACGGTCCATGAATTACACTTAGGCATCGAAGTGTATTCGACGTGCCATGTAAACTAGCATCAATCTCAGACATTGAGGATTTACATGATTTGTATCCATCCATCCAGTAAAATGTTTCTCACAGCGAAACACTGAGCCTAGCCACTGCATTGCTGACAGTGGAGCTTAATGTCATTATCCGCCGCGCGTGGTATCTGCCAAAATGCTAGCCTTGCTTTTGACTAAAGGGCACGAAGCATGTGTAATCTTTCTTAAAATGCTCCACTGATATTGCGTAAGCCAGCGATTATAATTGTTAGCCTTGAGGACATTGCCAGAATACCTAGAGAAAAAAAATATGGTTGATCCCTCCGCCATAGGAATCGGCATAACACGAAAGTGAAACGTGTCCTTACAGAAGTAGTTGCACGTTTACTGTACATTGATATACGAGAGTTTGCGCAATGTCTTTTGGTGTTTGACAGTCATAGCGCGGTTTAACGTGAATGCATCCACGTTGAAGCTTGGTGGTACATCTGTATCCTGACGACTAGTGTCCATGATCAATGATTAAACAAACCCTTGTTGTCATGGATGCTTGCGGTTGCAGCACGGTGAAGCGGAATCGGAGAAAGTGGTGTGACAGCCAGAACAGCGTCGTTGATTGGACGCCGAACTTGGGCTAAGGTCGCGTACTCGCGGCATATTCGAGTTATTGAACAACCCTGCCCGATCACAGGGAAACGCAACGCGCGTCGTGTCTTCCCCGTGGGCAGGCTGCGGTGTTTCGCGGGGCGAGCTAGGAACGCAGAGTTACGGCCACGCTAGCCACGCAAAGCACTCGCGCGTCGCAGGGCTATTTTCGGTATGGACGGATGCTATGAGAGAGGAAGACGCTAGGGGTAGGGTCGCCACCTGGCAGTGTGTTAATGCGTCGACGAAATTGCGCTTTTCCTATTCGAAACTTGCCGAATGGTATGGACGCGTAAAACAACGCTTTGAAGGAACTAATCGTGCATTTCACGGTCATAATGCATTACTTCACTTTAGCAAGATCACTGTGAGAGGAAAGTGGTAGATATAAAAGGCGTGTTTTTAAAGCGTGCATGGTATAAGATGCTTTCATCCGTACAATAATTCAGGTCATGTTACCGGGAGCTATACAAGAATTTATTGTCTCCACCATGAACAGCGGTCCGTATAAAGTATCACGCTACTTATGCGAGGTGGTCTCTTCCTATAGGTTTCTTATCAGTAGTTTTTCAATTGAATACTTAAGCAACGTTCCCAGGAAGCGCCTACGCAAAGACCTGGTAGACATAGTTTTTCCAGCCCCGCTATACAAAACCATTTACGGGGAGGGATCGGGAAGTGATGTCCTGAAACGCGTCAAAAAGATGTTAGTTCTGCCTGGGGTTAAAACGTTTTTCTTTAAACTTCACACAGGCACACTACCTGTGAAAAGATGGCTTGAAGAACGAGGTATGTTTGTGCCGTGGGGAGTGAATTGTCTTTTGTGTAACAAACCGGAAACTGTAGAACATTTTTTATTGACTGTTAGGATGCTGTGTTTTATTGGGATGTCCTGCAGAGAACATTGAAGAAGGAGCTACCAGTTGACGCCTACGGTATTCGTTTTCTGCCTGTTCGAGGAGATAGTGTCCCGTATGACCTCTTCACGCTTCTAGGCCTTTATAGCATATGGTGGTCACGTATGGATATACGAAATGCTGAACCCCAAGCGCGCTCGGTTAATGCCTATTTTGTTGAACAGGTTACGAAGCTCAGAGAAGTGCTGGAACACAGAGGGGCAAGTGAAGAAATGCTTTGTGTATTAGATACATTGAAACAGTTAAAAGTGCATAAGTGAATGCAGCCAGCCTCACGCAAGCTGGTGGGTGATGTGTGGCACCTGTGTATATGTATATAATGTATTAACATTGCAATAAAGGAAAAAAAAGTGGCCGTGGCGCAGTGGATAGCGTGCCCGGCATTGCTTGTGGTGGATCAAGAGGTCGTAGGTTCGAATCCCGTTGATGGAACTTTTTTTTCTTTGTCTTCTGATGATGTGTATTTTTTCGACGTCATTTCCGTGATGGAAATGCGTCATTCAAATCTTGGTGGACCCCGGCATAAAACACTTTCATGTTAAAAACTTCCCCATCTCCCGCTAAAGGGAACCATGTGTGGATGAGAAGCAGCGGGGAGATGGTTAGCTTGAGTGGGAGAAACGTCGCCGCTCACGTTTCGCGGCAGCGGCCCGGGCGCTCATCGCGGTGCAGCACAGGAGGGAGAATGAAGCGCGCTCCGTCATTTTTATACCGCGGAACTACCGTGGTGCCCCCCAGCGGAGTATGCAGCTCTCGCACCACCTGTCCCACGCCGCTGCGTAGAGGATTCCAGAGGAAATAACGGGGGGAACCGTAGAAGAGGAGAGAGAGAGGGGACGCGTATGCGCTGTGGGGGTGTGGGACGCGGGAGCCGCTCCGTAGAGTAGAGGATTCCTAGAGTAGAGAAAGGGGGTAAGCGTAGGAGAGAGGGGGGAGAGGACGCGCATGCGCTGTGGGACGCGGGCGCCGCTCCGTAGAGTAGACGATTCCTAGAGTAGATGAAGGGGGTGAGCGTAGGAGAGGAGACATAGGGGGGAGGGGACGCGCATCCGCTGTCGGGGGTGGGGGGACGCGGGCGCCGCTCCGTAGAGTAGAGTATTCCTAGAGGAGAGAAAGGGGGTGAGCGTAGGAGAGGAGATAGATAGGGGGAGGACACGCGCATGCGCTGTGGTGGTGGACACCACCAAATTTGACCACCCCGGCCGGGATCGAACCCGCGGTTATCGGGGCAGCAGCGTAGTAGTACACGCCGTAGCAACGCAAGTCAGATCGGATGCCGGATCGTAATGTTCGTGGATTATTCCTCGGCCAGCACTGTTGAAAGATCGTCCTAACAGTGTTTGTAACTGCGCAGCTACATATGCCAGACTTGGGCATAAGCGGTACGCCTCGGTGGAACAGGGGCTACGGTGCTCAGCTGCTGACCCGAAGGTGGCGGGTTCGATCCCGGCCACGGCGGTCGCATTTCGATGGAGGCGAAATGGTAGAGGCCCGTGTACTGTGCGATGTCAGTGCACGTTAAAGAACACCAGATGGTCCAAATTTCCGGAGCCCTCCACTACGGCGTCTCTCATAATCATCTCGTGGTTTTGGGACGTAAAACCCCAGATATTATTATTATATTGGGCATAAGCGGCTGCACCGCGTTGAGCCGATATGGCGGAATGTCAGCTGATAATTGGCATTTAATAATGAAAACGGCGTTTAATGTAACGTCATTTATAGTAAAAGGTCGACGTTTCTGCAATGTTTCTAACGATCACCAGATTCTTACGCGTGCTAGATGTATATTTCCTCTTCAAATACACACAATAGAAACTGTTGCGGCACCGGCACTAGAAAGGCGGCAAGACATCATGGGTATACAGGGTGTTTCAAGAAATGTGTCCACTATTCTTAAAAAAATCAGGAAAATGCGGTATTTGCTCGCTGTCTTCACAGTTGCTTTTTCTGTAGCGGCAGGCATCTTAAGATGGTTGAAGACATGATTTGGGACAGTACTAAGAAAGTTAAATTAATTAACTTTTAATTAGCGAAGTTAGGTGGTTAAGTCCAAAGGAGAATTGAAGTCCTTCATGCGAAGAACCCCTTTCAGCTTTGAGATTTCGAAAAAAGCGGCCTCTATTAATTATTGTGGCATAATGAACTTCAGGCAAATTCAGCGGCCAAACCGAAACCGAAACGCGGAAGAGCGCAACTGCCACATTCGTCTGAGACGTCCACAATGAGTGAAGGTCATTATATCAACGATCAATTGACTTCTTGGTGTGAGTATGTGGGCTGCGCTTGCACAGTAGCACGCTTGACGCACATACGTTAACGAACGGGGAAGCACTGCACCTCTGTAACCGTTGTCTTGAACAGTGACGTCATTCTAGTCGTCTGCTTGTTGCGCTCATCGGTTCTTGGGTTTCGGTTTGGCTGCTGAATTTGCCTTAACTTCATTACGCCACAATAATTAATAGAGGCCGCTTTTTCGAAATCTCAAAGCTGAAAGGGGTTTTTCGCATGAAGGACTTAAATTCTCCTATTGGACTTAACCACCTAACTCCGCTAATTAAAAAGTTAATTAATTTAACTTTCTTAATTAGTGTCCCTAATCATGTCTTCAACCATCTTAAGATGCCTGCCGCTACAGAAAAAGCAAATGTGAAGACAACGAGAAAAATATCGTATTTTGCTGATTTTAAAAAAATAGTGGACACATTTCTTGAAACACCCTGTATATACCGGTTGCTGTATGTATGGTTGTCCGTAGTGCGAGCGGTATATGTTCAGTGTCGCTGTGTTTTGTGCGATTATAATGTGTGTGCCGATGTCCGTCCCGTATATGTGACGTAAGCTTGAAACAATCTTAGTTAGCATCACTCTTAGATTGTAGAAAATGCACGGACAATTCTTTTTTTAACGTTAGTCCTAGCAGAAAGAGTGATCCTACTCTCGGAGGGAGTTGATGTACGCTAGCCCGACCAGACTTTAAAATTCTGTGAGAGAGTAGCGTAAGTCCTGCCGAGAATGTATGTACTCCATTTCAGAAGCGTGATTTTACTCTGACGAGGGAGCTTGTTCACTCTTGGTCAGCCGGAGTACGAGAACCCCGTCGAGAGAGCGTGGCAACTCTGTGCAGCAGAGAGAGCCCAGCACTCCTGAAAAGAGAGGGAAATATGAGACAAGCATTTACAAAGGGAATCGCTAGCACTCTGACGGCTGTGAGTGTGGACTACCCAGCCGTTGTGCCGTCGTGTATGTTTCGCTGAGTGGGGCCCTGTTCCTCGTCAGTGGTATTCATCATCACGACACAAAGGGTAGAGGAACGCTTTAATGGTGTTTAAACATGTGCCGTATATTATTTCTCTCGCTGTCGTACTTATGACATCGCTGTCGTCCTTATGACAGGCCGGAGCTCGCTCACGCTAACAGGTACAGGCGGCAAGATTGCGCGCGGGTCATCCGCTTCTGCCGCTGCCTAGTAACCCGAACAAGTCTCCTCTCATTTGTCATCCAACGTTGAGTTAGATCTGCGTTGTGTCTCCCTATTGTTTTCTTTTTATTTCGCGCAGCAGATATACGTTATTGCGGTAAAGCATTCAGTACCAAGTCAGCCGTTTCCTGTAGGTCGCATCTGGCGCATAGATAACGTTCTGATGTATTCGCGCGTACAGGTACTAACGGTATGTCGCCGGCTTAGTGGAACATGTGCCTTATAGTGGGCCTGGTGGTTGGCAAATAAGCGAGATCTTCGCGCTGAAAAATTATTGCGTCACCGCGCTGCTGTGCTTGACGACCATGACTCGTCAAGCATGCCCCTATCGAATTTCCTGCGCTGACTCAGTGGAATTTTCGCGCTGCACAAACCGCAGCACTGACGCAGGAATTTCGGCATGCTGTGCGCCTGATACGCTAATTTGATTAAAACTCCGGAAGATCACGTCACCTTTAGTCGACGCTCCATCCTTTATAAAACGAGCCAGCAGCTCTCTTAATGACATAGCCATTAGTGAGCAGGTCATATTAAGACGGAGCCATTATTGAACAAGTCGCATTGATAGCTTTCCTGTAGACTGGTAAGAGTACATTTATTTTCTTTGTTTTCTGCCTGATTTGTTCATCAGAGCGATCCGGTTTGTTCTTTCGACATGCCCTATTGCAGCTTCGATAGCGCAAACCAGCAGATAACCGCCACAATTATTCTCAAATGTACATGAACTATATGAAAACCGCCACCACGACTTCAGGCAGGGTTGACGTTGATGGCTACTTTGATCTAATTTGGCTATACCTTACGACTCCTTTGTGGCGACAAAAATTCCACGTTGGTTCCATGGATACTTTTTGGCTACCTTTAACTCCGGCTTTGGCGCATTAAGCAGGCATTGTTCATAATATTTTCAGATAAAACATACTATTTCCAAGGTTGTTCTTTCGTGTCAGCCTATGGGCGCACGCGTCCTCCCCCCGCCAGTAGGCTGGTGCGCATCGAGACACCCCAACGCAACGCATGCCGCGCCTGCTAAATACGAAGTCGCGAAGTTAGATGCATGTTGGCAAGCATGTAGCTTGCTCGCTGCTGACGCTGCCGGCCATCTATGCCGATGCTACGCGGAAGTTCTTAAATCTGATGCGCAGCGTGTGTTCTCGTGTGAACTTGACGAAAACAGAGATCTGAAACAAAATGAAGCTAGCGTGTTCATCTTAAGCAGATTTGACCATCTGAAGCTTGAATGGTATTACATAAGCACTACTAATCAATTTCGATATTCGGCTTCAAGTAAAAAGCTGCTTCAAAGTGTAATGTTCGTGATGAGTTGTTTTGGCTGAGGTGTTCCATGATTACTCCGTATCTGTCAAGAACTCTATTCCATAAATTATATGCACGGCGCACTGCAGTTATTCTAATTTATTCTTTTATTTGCAACTTATTTGCCGCTTGAAGACCAAGCAAAAGGATAAAAACTGCTTTTATTTCTATGGCCTTCCTTATTTAAAATGCTATTATTTATTGTTCAGTAATAAAGATAGCTTTACTCATAATACCGCTTATGTTCTTCTTGGCTACAAATTTGGCGATAAAATTAAATTGACGTGGCTACTTTAGGCTACTTTTAGCATGAGTTCTAGCTACTTTTCAAGTCCCACCCATCGGCAATCCCTGCTCCAGGGTCTCTCACCCTAATTGAACAATATTGTTCGACAGCCTCCAAGGACAGAAAATAACGTTACATTCAAGCAGTTATTGTTGTTACTGAGAATTTGTAGCGTAAAGCGTGAATGCGTAACACGCCGAGGCATAGACAGTTACTCAGATACTTCGGTAAGAGATATGGATGATATAATTGAAGCAACATTTAAATAAATTATCCCCTCACGCACGCCTTATTGAGACTCGCTTCATCTAGTTTATTAATAAAGCTCGGAAAACTTGCAGGCGCAGGTTGTACTCGCTTAAAAATTTGTGTGCTTTTTTTGTGCAGATCCTTACGAGTACTGCATTGCTGCCAGAAAAAATGCGGATCCTGGTTTTGGCTGTTCTCACGCTTGGTAAGATTATCTGCCCGGTTGGAATGACACTCGTTGAAAACAGAGTAAAAAAAATTGAAGGACACTTTGTACATTCCAAAGTGTGTTCGGCGAAAGCGTGTGGCCATTCCACTGACGGAAAGACGGACGGAAAGACCGACGGACGGACAGACGGATGGACGGACAGACGGATGGACGGACAGACGGACATCCGGATGGACGGACGGACGGACGGACATCAGGATGGACGGATGGACAGACGGACATCCGGACGGACGGAAGGACGGACATCCAGACGGACGGACGGACAGACGGACATCCGGGCGGACGGACGGACATCCGGATGGACGGACGGATGGACATCCGGATGGACGGACGGACAGACGGCCATCCGGACTGACGGACGGACGGACGGACGGACATCCGGACGGACAGACGGACGGACGGACAGACGGACGGACAGACGGACGGACGGACAGACGGACATCCGGACGGACGGACGGACAGACGGACATCCGGACGGACGGACGGACGGACATCCGGACGTACGGACGGACGGACGGATGGACATTCGGACGGACGGACATCCGGACGGACGGACATCCGGGCGGACGGACGGACGGACATCCGGACTAACGGACGGACATCCGGACAGACGGACGGACGGATGCCGGACGGACGGACGGACGGATGGACGGACGGACAGCGGACGGACGGACACCGGACGCCGGACTGACACCGGACGGACGTGAGCATGAGACATTAAAGGCTTTCGCCTTAAAAGTAACAATCTGCAGCACTTCCCCTTAATTTGAACCCCCCTTTTCTGGAGCACCAGCAAGAGTCGATGCTGATAATGCTGCTTGACAACATTCTTCATGATACAAGTGGCGTCGAGTCGGCCCAGTGTTTAGTCTTTTCTCGCCTCTGCAGCGCACATTTACGGACACAACTGAGATCTCCAACGCTGCACTAAGATGCACTTAGCAAATCCAACATTGGTTGTTGTGATGAATCGCGGCAGGGTGTGTATGAAAAAAAGTCACAGTTTCGCCGCAAGGGCGAAAAAATGAACGCGATAGCAACAACTTGGGATTTCACGCGAAGAACGCCAAGCAGATGGAAATTTGGAGCGCGCTGCTCAAGCGCAAAGGGCGCACGAAAAGAACAAACACTGGACGAGCGCGAACTAACAACGTTTCACAGCTCGACACTTCATGCTCTGCTCAAATACAAAGGGCGCACGAAACATACGCACAGGTATACACATGACGAGCGCGAACTAACAAGTGTCACATTTGTTACTTCACTGTGTTTGGTATTCACTGTAGCTACGAAGCAACTGGGCCGACAGTAGACGTTATTAAGATTTCTTTATATTTCTTTCTCATAGATTCCCTGTCTCACTCTCTCTCTCACTCTAGTTCTCTTGATTTCTCCATTTCTCTCTCTCCATCATCTTCTTCTTCTCTCCCCATAGCAACGCAATCTTATGATTACCACAAATGCTTCTTTGCCAGCGTGCCCCGATAGCCGAGTCGTTACGACGCTCACCGTCTCACTGTGGGTGCCTTAGTTTGAACCCCACCTCGCCAAGAATTTTTATTTCGTTTTTTTATTTCTTCCCCTTCCCCCTCTACAGTGCTCTTTTCCACTCCCCCTCCTTTCCTTCCTCGAACGCGTTGCTAGGCGGCGCACTCGGCGAAGCCATGCGCATGTGCGTCAAGTGGTTGCTGGGCAGCGCGAGCTTCGCGAACGACCCAGCGCCGAACCTCGATATCAAAAAGCTCTCATGTTAAAAGAGTTCATTGTTACTTCTTGATATAAATACTATCTGAAAGTACACGCGACTACCAGTAAAACACAGTTGGTTATATGCTTCTAAATGTCGTGCTTGTGTTTTTAATTTTTGATCAAAAGTGTGCCCTTTTGTAGATATGACTTAGCTAGAATGAAACGAGCTTTGCTTACGCACCACATGCTTATATAGGCATAGGCTGAGTGTTCTCACAGTCTAAAACATCGCATAGAAAAAAATCAACAGCATCGTTGCCCCATTGCCTCATGACCTTGCGCAGCTTTTCCTGTTTAAAAAGTAAACGTGAAGCCTGATTTCCCGACACAACATGCATATTAAGTTCGAGGTATCGCGATTTGAAACTGAAGTCGCCTCATGACGGACACCATAGCGTGGGGCCTCAGGTAACATTTAAACGCATGCAGCTTTCTGACGTGGATTTTAAGAGAGGGGTCGCTTGAGTGGAATAGATTTTGTTTACTTTAAATAAAACCCTGCTTACGGCACATAGGCTACAGAAGGGTGTACTTGTGAGGATAAACACCATGACTTACCGCAGAGCGAGGGGGTATTGTGATTCAAGAGTTTCGCGATGTAGCTCAGAGATACTTTTGAGTCTACGTTTCTGTATCGAAATACATTTCAAAAATGTATTTGCATGTCAGTAGTGAAATACTTTTACGATGTGTCGAGTTTATCACGATACTGAGCAAGACACGGGTATATCGTTTTTTTTTTGTTGTTGGAAATGATCTCACGTGTTTGCAAAGTCGAAAGGAACAATTTTTTAGTACTAAGCCAAGCAAAGACGTGCCACCAGTCGGTGACACAGGGAGGATGGCGAAGGGTTCCCCTCAGGAACAGAATGGGTCAAGTGGCAAAGCACTCGACGCCGCTGACGGCACAAACGCAGACGCAGTATCGTGTGCCTTAACAACAAAGTGCCTATCTTTCAAGGCCGGTGCAGCAGCCCTTTAATTTTTTTCCAAGGCCCAGCCACGTTGCAAGTTCGCGAGTCTTGTGGTCTTGTGTTGAAGCCGTGCTCACGCTTTCTAGCAGACAGCATAATTGATAAGCTGCTGTTGCTGAAATGCAGTTAACGAAACAACCTTCTCAGCAAAAAAAAAAAAAAAAAGGTGTCCCGGTATCTGTATTTCTGTAACTATTCCGGGGTACACTTGTCGGCTTCTTGCAAATGTATCTCCGAAATATTCCGTCACGTCAAAGGGAAATGTACCTCGGTATCTGTATTTTAGACTTCGATCGCATGTATTTCTATATCTGTATTCCTGGAATACTTTTCTGAGTATATCTCTGCCCAGCACTGTCTTACCCTCATGGCGTTGTATTGCCTAATATTAGGCTACCGACATGGTGTATTCTGCCTTAACCCTGACCACTTCGATTGATATAGTTGATGCTCACTCACTGCCTAATATTACGTGATCGAATTTTAAAACACGAATTGGAAATATCCTTCACGGACATGTGTATTAATCGTATACTATTGGGCCTATTTTAATGTATATTGCATGCTGTATTTGCAGCCGTGTTGACCATGGCATCGGGAAGCAGCAACCCTGAATCGGATGGCAACCCGGCCGAACACAGCCGGGAGGACAGCCAGGGGGGCATGAGTTCAATAACGGATGCTGTGAAAAACATCGGAATTGATTTATGGCAGAAATTCCTGCAGCTCATTCTTAAAATTGTGGGTTTAGCATCGTAGTTAAACAACACGCGACCGGCTGTCCGTACCCATTTTCATATTATGGGCGCTTCTAAATTTACAACTTCTATTCAAACTGAACGCTATCCGTGTCCTAGAGAAAATAAAAAAAAAGCTTATGCTGTTTGATCCACTAACACTTCATTACTTTATGACTCTGCATACGTTAACCTCGATGCCAACTTGTAGTTTGTGAAGACGGCACTGCGCCCCTCACATTGTGAATAGCGAGCACATAAAAAGCGTATGTAAATGTTGTTTCAGTTGTATGCCTCACAAATGACACTTCATCACTGTTACAACGAGGTAGTTGTTTCGTTTCAAAGAGCCTCTTTTCTTATACTACGGTGATTTGAACAGCGTAGCCTGAGTGGGGCACTCCCGCGTCTGCTCTTATCAGCGTTCTCATAGGGGGTGAAGTGGTTTCAGAATTTCGTAAAACTTCGCGGTTTGCGAGGACCGGCTTCAGTGGCGACGATGTTATCATTTCTTTCCGCGATTTTTGCAGCAGGAGCTTTACAATACGCAAAAAAAAAAAAAAAAAAAAAAAAAAAAAAAAAAAAGGTTTGTCTTGGCTCCGCCCACGCGATCGCGCCGAAAGTGCGGGCGTAGAAACGAACAACGGAACTGCATGTTCTTCGGATTCTGTGGTGGAGTCGCGCTGCACTCCGATGGAAGGTTTCGGCCACTCACCGATCGGAACTAACTACGACAGCGCTTGGTGATGTACCGGAGGATAAAAGTAAGTATAGAGGCGCTGAAACTTACGCAACTGGATTGCGATATTTGCCACAAAGAGAAATAACCGAATGCCTTGTGAACAGTTGTCTCGTATGTTTAACCGTGGCCTCCGTGACTTGTTTCGGCTGCGCGCCGTTGCCTGGAGCTGATCGCGGAGGCCCCACTTCATATGCTCTGCTCTTGCAGACGACACGGCATACCGAAGATGACGTCACCGCATTCACTCAGCGTATCAAGAAGGCCCTGCTGCTGCAGCCGCAGTTTCTTCCGAAAAAAAAAGATGGCATTTGCGTTAACGTTTGAGAAATATCACCTCGATGTTCGATTTCAGCAGGGAAATAAGTTACATTTATAATGTGAATACTGGGCTAAAAGCGGCAGTGGCGTCGGAACGGTAACTGCAAGAACTGGACGGGTGCGGGCAGTGTTGCAGCAGCAAAACAGGCCAGGCAGCTCCGGCTCGTGCCTCGCGCAAAGCTGTCGATGCGGCTGCAGCGCTGGGCATTCCTCTTCACTACAATTCGTCCCCCGTCGGAAAAGGAGCCATCCTGGCGACTCACGGAGAACATAGTACGAGCGGATTGTAATAGGGCTTCAGGCGCTGTACGTGGACAGTTTCACGACCACGAAAACGTTGGTCGGTTGATGGCGTGACGGGTTCGACGATGTAGTTGACAGGTGACGTCTGTGCAACAACTCGGTAGGGTCCCTGATATTTTGAAGCAAGCTTGGAGGAGAGGCCAGTAGGGACAGCTGGAACCCAGAGCCACACAAGGGAGTCCGGGAGAAAGTGAGGGTACGGGTGGTCATCGTCACGTCGAGATTTCTGTCGCCATTGGCCGACGGTTGTAAACGAGCGGGCGAGCTGACGGCATTCCTCGGCGCGGCGAGCAGCTTAAGAGATGGGCGTAGACTCGGATGAATGTGGTCGGTACGGCAGAATAGTATCGAGTGTGGTCGAAGGTTCTCGGCCATATAAGAGGAAAAATGGCGAAAAGCCTGTAGTCGCTTGTGGAGCCGTGTTGTAGGCGTACGTCACAAAGGGCAAAATTAGGTCCCAATCAGAGTGATCTGAGGCAACATACTTGGAGATCATGTCGCCAAGGGTGCGGTTGAATCTTTCCGTCAACCCATTAGCTTGGGGATGGTAAGCGGTAGTAGTACGATGAACTACACGACATTCGGAAAGGAGTGCGCTTACGACTTCGGAAAGGAAGACGCGTCCCCTATCGCTCAGAAGTTCACGTGGTACTCCGTGACGGAGAATGAAGTTCCGCAGGAGGAAAGATGATATGTCGCGGGCTGTGGCAGCAGGAAGAGCGGCTGTTTCCGCGTATCGCGTCAGGTGGTCGACCGCGACGACTACCCAGCGGTTTCCGGAAGCCGTGTATGGGAGGGGCCCATACAGGTCAATGCCAATGCGGTCGAAGGGTCTGGCCGGGCACGGAATAGGCTGGAGCGGAGCAGAGGCGTGCTGAGGAGGAGCTTTGCGTCGTTGGCACTGGGGGGCATGACCGAGTGTACTTGCACACAAAAGTGTACAAGCCTCGCCAATAAAACCTGTAGGAAAGTCGGGCGTATGTTTTGAAGACTCCCGCGTGCGCGCACTGCGGGTCAGCATGAAAGGCTGAGCATATCTGAGCACGAAGATGGCGGGGTATGACTAGTAACCACTTGCGGCCGTCAGACATGTAGTTCCGGCGATAGAGGAGGCCATCGCGGATCTCAAAGTGACAAGCTTGACGGCGCAATGCTCGAGGAGCTGAAGGTAAAGTTGACGGGTCGGAAAGTAATCGCAGGAGGGCGCTGATCCAGGCATCCTTGCGTTGCTCTGACGCCATGTCACAGCCTGCTGGGAACGAAAGTATTTCGTCCACGGAGATAGGCAGGCAGCGCCTTCGGTTGACACAGGCGAGCGTGATAGGGCGTCGGCATCGCTGTGGCGGCGGCCAGACATGTAGACAACACGCATGTCACAATCTTGCAGCCGCAAAGTCCAGCGTGCTAATCGGCCGGAGGGGTCCTTGAGCGTGGAGAGCCAACAAAGTGCATGGTGATCTGTAACTACGTCGAAGGGGCGGCCATATAGGTAAGGTCTGAATTTACGAAGAGCCCAAATTATGGCCAGACATTCCTTCCCCGTAACGGAATAATTCTTCTCGGCCTTAGTGTACGGCTTGCGTATGCGACGACGTACTCGTGGAACCCAGATTTGCGCTGCGCGAGCACGGCGCCGAGTCCAACACCGCTGGCGTCGGTGTGAACCTCAGTCGGAGCAGTAGGGTCGAAGTGACGCAGTATTGGTGGTGAGTTTAGCAGACGACGCAGCTATTTGAAGGCATCGTCACAGGCGGGCGACTAAGCGTAAATTTTCGAGTCGCTCCGTAGGAGCTGATTCAAGGGAGCGCTGATGGTCGCGAAATTCCGAATGAAGCGGCGAAAATAGGAACAGAGGCCAAGGAAGCTGCGAAGCTCTTTTTAGAGACGTAGGTCGAGGAAAGTCAGCGACTGCCTGAAGCTTGGCGGTGTCGGGAAGTATACCGTCTTTGGATACAACATGGCCGAGGATGGTGAGCTGACTTGCGCCGAAGCGGCAGTTCTTCAGGTTCAGCTGTAGGCCTGCCTCAGTGAGGCACTGGAGTACTTCCTCTAGCCTGCAGAGATGCGTGGGAAAATCTGGTGAAAATATAACTACGTCATCTAAGTAGCACAGACACGTTTTCCACTTAAGACCCCCGCAAAAGGTTGTCCATCATACTCTCGAATGTTGCGGGGGGCGTTGCAAAGACCGAAAGGCATGACACGGAATTCGTAAAGGCCATCAAGTGTGATGAAGGCCGTTTTAGGTTGGTCGTCAGGTGCCATAGGAACTTGCCAATAGCCGCTCCCGTAAGTCGATAGAAGAGAAGAACTCCGCGCCATGGAGACAGTCAAGGGCATCGTCAATTCGCGGTAGAGGGTAAACGTCTTTTTTCGGGTGATCTTGTTAAGACGACGGTAATCAACACAGAAGAGAATCGACCCACCCTTCTTCTGAACAAGAACAACTGGAGATGCCCAGGGGCTATTCGAAGGCTGGATGACGCCGCGCTTGAGCATTTCGGCTACTTGGTCGTCGATAACCTGGCGTTCTGTGGCAGACACACGGTACGGTCTTTGTCGCAGCGGTGCACTGGTACCCGTGTCGATGCGGTGGCTTACAGCTGACGTGCGGCCGAGAGAAGCTTGCTGGCAATCAGAACGAGGAACGGAACTTGTCGAGTAGGCGTAGAAGCTGGGCGCGTTGAGAAACGGTGAATGTGTCGGCGATGGAGCTGCTCAGTACATCAGGCGTAGTCGTATGCTGCACGGAGTCACAGGTAACTCCTGAGACTTCTTGTTCAGCGGTAGGACCAGGTGGCATGTCAATGATGGTAGAAGGGTCCACACTGTGGACACGCCCGACGCACTCCCCGCGAAGCAGTGTCAGATGACATGAGAACATGTTCGGGACAAGCAGCCTTCTGACGCCATCACGTACGTCCAAAATGGAAAAAGGCAGCGGGGAACATCTACGACGGACGAAGATGTCAGATGGCGTAAACAGTGCGCTGGAGTCGATGACACTGTTGCAGGCCACTGTGGCGAGGGCAAAGGAGTGCGGCGGCACTGAAACGTCTTCCGTAAGACGCACCTTGTCGTCGCCTTCACGAGCGTCAACCAACGGGCCGTCGCAAAGCGCTGCAAATTCCACCTCGGCACGAGAGCAGTCGATGACGGCCTTGTTAGCGGAGAGAAAGTCCCAGCCCAAAATGAGGTCGTGGGAGCAAGAATGCAGCACTGAAAATTCGACGATGTAGAGAAGGTCATTAATCACCACACGAGCAGTACATGCAGCGGCCGGCGTGATGCGGTCTGCGCTGGCAGTGCGAAGCGAAATGTTTGACACGGCGTCGTCACTTTTTGGAGCAGGCGGCAGAGTTTGGCACTTATAACGGAAACAGCGGCACCAGTGTCGACAAGGGCGAGTGCAGCGACGCCGTCCACATATACGTCAATAACGTTCGTCGTGAAGAGGAATAGCATTCCTCTTCACTACACATTACGTAATCCAAGGTAACTATTGTAAAAAGTGCTTGAGCTTCCCGTGAAGCACGCTTCCCCTCGGCCGTTCTCACAATGCGCTGTCGACTATACTTGCCACTCACGACTGCGCCAACGCAATGCCCAGGTAGGACTGATGTGGTTGGATGCGTACCATCCACTGAAGCTTTCGGCACCTCACGTGGTGCTACATTGCCTGCGAGATCAGGCTAACTTTAACGGATCGACGATTCTAATTTATGACATCATGCAACGTCAGGTACTGACGTGACGATGATGTCCGCATTTTGAGACATATATTTGACGTTTTGATGATGTCCTATTAAGACGGTATTACATGCGGTCACCTTTTCTGCTTGCATTACGCGTGACTAAAGAAAATCGACAGGTGTTACAGTGGTATAATGAAAGAAGACGAAAAGCCTCGCCGCACTCGCGCAGGACAAATGAGCCGCAACGATCGAGTACGCATGTCTTAAAATAAATCGACCACGTGAATGTGTCATTCGAGCATTTTTGTATTTCGTAAGTAACAACACGACTGCAAGTCCATAAGCGCAGCTAAGCAACGACACATTTTGTTGATGGTGCTGTGTTGCTCACGATAATGATTACGAAGGATGGCTGCGACAGGTGTGCAGTGGGGGAAGGTGTATACCATTCCTAGGTAATTCTCATGATGTTACGCTCCCGCTATGCAACATTACATCTGCCGACACGACTCCGCATTTCGACACGACGCCTGTGTAGGCTTCTTTTACAAAGCAGTTCCAAGCCCCAGCATGAACCCTGTGGTAAAATGCTCTACTGCCACGAAGAGCAGCGAGGTTAGGATCCCGTCAGAACCTTGTTTTCTAAGGTCACGCTTCGGAGGTGGTCAGCTTTTATACCACATGCCTCGTTTTCAAGGCCGCCAGTGCCTCACGAGGGACGGACGGATTGCGCACTAAAGAAAAGCAGCGTTCGAGTGATTCGGCAGGCAGTCACATCAGAAGCCACCTGCTTCGATCGCGCTCACTGCGTCTTTGCGGCGTTCGCGTGACTAAAAAAAAAAAAAAACGAAAAAAAAACAAGAAGAAGAAACCAAAACTGACGTGCGCGCGTGACTCTAGCGCCGCATTTTC
Organism: Rhipicephalus appendiculatus; assembly: GCA_030522465.1. Lineage (NCBI taxonomy): Eukaryota > Metazoa > Arthropoda > Arachnida > Ixodida > Ixodidae > Rhipicephalus > Rhipicephalus appendiculatus. Next base: position 118,126 of record JALIZH010012868.1, on the reverse strand, counting down.
GACAGCGTGAGTACGAGGTGATAAAGAAAAATCAAAATCAAGAAGACGGTTCCCTGGCGCAGCGGACGCCACGCAAAAATTTTCCGTTTCCCGGCCTTCGTCTTAATTTTCCACTTACATTAACCGCCGGCTTCTTAGGCAATCCACCATGGTGGGGAGGTGATGAAATAAACAAGCCAGCAAGCTTCCGCAAAACAGGGCGCCGCTTGCTTGCTTACTGGCTTGAAGGGGAACGGGAGCCATACAAAAGCGAGTGAGAGTACGACTGCGGCTCTAGGTATGATGATAAAGCGAATCTTTTGAGTGGTTGAGATTATCAGTGAAAGTTAATTGTTTTTATTAGTATAAGTAAAAGTAGTCTAACTTATTTCGTGAAAGCAATTTATACGATTAAGAGAGAAACTTGGAGAAACCATAACGCATGTAATATTGCGTGGCAAAAGCGCGGGATTTCGCGCTTTTGCCACGCAATATTACATGCGTTATGGAGACTGCTCCCACTATATGACATTCATAATTATACCTTTTTTTTCCCTAAACAGTTACAAGCTATGACCCAGCTATGTGTTACAACACGTGCTTGCGACGCAGAAGACCAGGGTACGATTCCCAGTCCAACAAAATATGTATATTATTTAAGTTATTTGCATCTTTCGAGATATTTTGGTTCCGCAGAAAAGGATGATTTTTCGCTGACAACGAGTGACTTCGACGCCGACGCCGACAACGGAATTTCCGCGAGACGAGCTATTAAATGCGAAGCATTTCTTGGCGACTTCGAGCGTATCTATCTATCTATCTATCTATCTATCTATCTATCTATCTATCTATCTATCTATCTATCTATCTATCTATCTATCTATCTATCTATCTATCTATCTATCTATCTATCTATCTATCTATCTATCTATCTATCTATCTATCTATCTATCTATCTATCTATCTAGCCGCGTACGACTTTGTGCTCTCCTGGCCGTATCGTTAATGGGATTTATACCAAAATTGGTACGGTATAACATGACTGTATGACAAACATTAATGACTGGTCATATCATGAAAATCATGAATAACTTGTCATGAAAAGTATGATTTACATGCCATGGCCATACTGCTCCTGAGGGCGTTTTCTTAACTTGGTATATCCAACAATTGGTACGATGAGACATTTCTGCATGACCAACAATAATGACAGGTGGTTATATGACAATCATGGCCTGCATGTCATGTAAAACATGATTTACATGCCACGCTCATGGCCGCGCTGACGGCCGTTTCGTAAGCTTGATATACACCAAATTTGGTAATCAGCGACGTGATTGTATGACAAGCGTAAATGGCAAGTGATGATATTGTCGCGTGGTCGTGACGTCGACGAAGGCACCAGTCGGAAGGTCCAAAATGAAACTGTTTATTTGGGCCGATCTTGTGGCCGGTAAACAGAAAGTCAGATTACAGCAATACACACTGGCACTGATAGCGGCGAACACAGCGTCGGCCGTCGATCAACTGACAAGCGGTGAAGCGCGTCGGCATTTATACGCGTGTCAACGAATATTCCAGCCTTATCACTGGTTGTCGCGAAAGCTCTGGAATAAGCTCGCGTGTTCGCGTCTTGCGCGGAATCTTAACACAACGATCTACAATAATCGCGAAGCTTCTAGAGAAAAGGAGGCGCGGTTTGCACTGAACATTGCTTACAGTCTTTGTGGGCGTAAACCGAATACAGTAAAAGTATAATACGAAACAGCGCGTGACAATGCCCCCCCCTGAAAAAGCATCGTCCCGATGCTTAAAGGGGCCCTGCAACACTTTTCCAAGTAGCCATGGAATGGATTCACTAAAAGAGCTTATTGCCCTCACGAATTCATTGCCGCAAAAATTTTTGGAATCCGTCCAGTACGAGTGAGTTACAAAGATTTCTCGCACGCTGCAATTGCATTCTCTCTTCTCTCGTCCCGTCGAAAGCGCTGGAAGCTAAGCAGGGAGGGATGGCACGGGGAAAGAAAATACGTCACGCGCGCCTCGTGATCTTGAGCGCTTTTTCTCTTTCTTTTTTTGTTCGAATACGCGAATTTTCATTGCGATCGCGCGCGCACGCGTGGAAGAGTCGCGGCCTCCCGCGGCGGCCTCTGTAACTACCGAGCGCGCCATGCTCAAATCAGCCAATGGCTGATACAAAAAAATCCCTCGTCGGTGACGAGTGATTTTTGAGTGCGCAACGTCATTTGTCGAGAGAAGAGAAAGCAATTTCTGGCTGACTTTGAGAATTTATTGTGAATTCCACGCCGCGTGCTGCGCGGCGTGGAATTGGCTCGCGGGTTCTCGAAAGCCTGGACTACCGATCGGCAGCGTTTTCTCAGCATGCTCAAAAAGTGTTGCAGGGCCACTTTAAAACAGAAAACGGGGGGGGGGGGGGGGGGAATGCATGCAACAATAAACAACAATAATAAAGCAAGAAAGTACAATAAACAATAAGCACAAGCGCGAAAGTACAATATTACAGCAAAAATTAGAGTCCTCAGGTTAACTAACGGGCGTAATACGGCTTGAGACGCACGACATGGATGACTTCAGGTCACGCATGGCGCCGCTGAGAGTTCGTAATGCCGTCAGGGACAACCTCGTAGTCGAGTCCGCCGAGACGTCGAAGTACCCTGTAGGGTCCGAAGTATCGTCGAAGAAGCTTCTCGCTAAGTCCCCGTCGGTGGACTGGCGTCCAGACCCATACACGGTCACCGGGTTGGTATTCCATGTGGCGTCGTCGAAGGTTGTAGCGACGGCTGTCGGTCTTTTGCTGGCTCTGGGTGCGCAGACGGGCGAATTGTCTGGCTTCTTCGGCGCGCTGAATGTACACGGCGACGTCGACGCTTTGCTCGTCGGAGTCATTGGGCAACATGGCGTCGAGCGTCGTTGCCGGGGTCCTTCCGTAGACCAATCCATAAGGCGTCATCTGCGCCGTTTCTTGTACCGCCGTGTTGTATGCAAAGGTTACATACGGAAGGATGGCATCCCACGTCTTGTGCTCGACGTCGACGTACATGGCCAGCATATCGGCGATGGTCTTTTTGAGACGCTCGGTGAGGCCATTGGTCTGTGGGTGGTAACCGGTGGTGACTTGTTTGGCTGTACCTCAGGATCGCCTGAGTTATGTCGCTGTAAAGGCCGTACCTCTGTCGGTAATGAGGACCTCTGGGGCGCCATGACGCAGTACGATGTTCTCGACCAAGAACTTTGCTACCTAGGCGGCACTGCCCTTGGGCAGGGGCCCTTGTCTCGGTGTAGCGGGTGAGGTAGTCCGTTCCTACGACGATCCATTTGTTTCCGGAATTCGACGTCGGGAACGGCCCCGGTAAGTCCATGCCGATTTGCTGGAATGGTCGGCGAGGTGGCTCGATGGGTTGCAGAAGTCCGGCTGGCCTAGTGGGTGGTGTCTTCCGCCGCTGACAATCTCGGCAAGTCTTCACGTAGTGTGTGACGTCGGCAGTGAGGCGAAGCCAGTAGTACTTTTGTTGTATCCTCGCGAGCGTACGGGAAAATCCAAGGTGTCCAGCCTTCGGGTCGTCATGCAGAGCATCCAGAACTTCTGGACGTAACGCTGAAGGTACTACGAGGAGGGAGTCGGCCCGAAGTGGCGAGAAGTTTTTCTTTAGGAGAACGCCGTTCCGCAAGAAAAACGACTCCAGTCCTCGTCTGAATACCTTTGGAGCTGCGGTGGCCTTGCCCTCGAGGTATTCTATAAGGCCCTTGCGTTCGGGAATCGGCGCGCTGGCGTTCGGCGAAGTCATCGGCGCTTAAAGTTCCCAAGAAATAGTCACCATCCTCGTCTTCCTGCGGCGGTTGGTCCAATGGGGGCACGGGTCAGGCACTCAGCGTCAGAGTGCTTTCGTCCGGACTTGTAAACGACGGTAATGTCGAATTCCTGAAGTCTCAGACTCCCCATCGTGCGAGACGACCTGAAGGGTCCTTCAAGTTAGCTAGCCAGCACAAGGCGTGGTGGTCGCTCACAACTTTGAAGGGCCTTCCCAAGCAGTCATCACTTTCTTCAACTTCGCAGCGAACGGCCCTCTGATGACGGAATAGTCGGCTCCAGTATCGACGAGCGCTGTCACGCTGTAGCCGTCGATAAGCACGTCGAGGTGACTAGTTCGTGGTCTTGCGTTGCGGTTAGGTCGTGGCGTCGGGTCACGGCTGCGTCGGTTTGGTCCGCTGGTTCCACGTTGCGTCGTCATGTCTTCGTCGGGCTGCGAAGTTTCCATGTCAGGGCCCCGTTCATCTTGCGATGGGTTCTTTAGATTTCTTTGCGGCGGCATCGTCGTCGGCGGCGGAGGATCTTCGGTAGTTCGTCGTACAGCAACCGCACCTCCATCAGTTGCTACCCTTAGTTTTCTGGGTAAGGGCTAGGTGATCGGCCCCGAGCAGGGCCGACGTACCTGCCTGCGGTGCGGCAACATGTAGCGTCCGGGCGAAGGCGATCGGGAAGATCGTCGGGGCGTCCACTGCGCTCCTGCGAGGTAGTCTGCGATGTCGCGTGGTCTTTGACCCCGCTGTGGACACGGCGCGTTGATGGCGAAACCACGGAGCCCCATCTGTCGGTACTGGCAGCGGCGGTATGTGTGACCAGCTTCTCCGCAATGGTAGCAGAGTGGGCGGTGGTCAGGGGCGCGCCAAACGTCGGTCTTCCTCGGGGTGTAGCGCTGTGCAACAGGTGGGTGGTATGCTGTCGGCGGCGGCGGTGGGGTCTGTCGTCGGAACTGCGGAAGTGCGGCGCCTTCGCGTGGGCGCGGAGGGGGGAGCGTTACGACGCGCTGCAGCAGCATAGCTCATCGCTTGTGGCTCAGGCTGCGCTGGTTCGTGTGCTCCCAGATATTGATGGATTTCCTGGCGCACGACGTCGGCGATCGGCTCCACTTGAGGCTGACGGGATGGCAACAATTTGCGCAGTTTCTCGCGAACGATTGCTCTGATGGTTCTCGCGCAGGTCTTCGGGATGCAGCGCTTGAACCTCCCCGTAGGTCATCGGAGGAATGCGGCGGTTGTACTGGCTGGTACGCATTTCAAGCGCCTTTTCAATCGTCGTTGCCTCGGTGAGAAATTCGGCGACTGTCGTGGGCGGGTTGTGGACAAGTCCTGCGAATAGTTCTTGTTTCACACCCCGCATAAGCAGGCGGACTTTTTTGTCTTCGGACATAGCAGCGTAGGCCTGGGCGAAAAGTCGCATCCTCTCCTCCGTGAAGATGTTGACGTTTTCGTTGGGTAGCTGCACCCGGGTCTTGAGCAATGAAGTTGCCCTTTCTTTTCGGACGACGCTCGTGAACGTGTCCAGGAACGCGCTGCGGAAGAGGTCCCAGGTTTGGAGTGAGGATTCTCGATTCTCGAACCAGGTCCGTGCCGCGTCTTCCAGGTAGAAGTAGGCGTGGCGCAGCTTGTCTTCGGCATTCCAGTGGTTGAAGGCGGCGACACGGTCGTATATCTCAAGCCAAGTTTCCGGGTCTTCCCGTGATGAACCACGGAAGGTTGGTGGCTCCCTGGGTTGCTGGAGCACGATTGATGCAGGCAGCATAGGGGCTGTCATCGTCGCTATGGTTGAAGTCAAAGGTTTGGTCTGCCTGGTGGTTTCCGGTAGCAGGCCCGTGCTCTGGCTGTAGTCCCTTCTGCCTGCGGCTAGTTCGACGATCAGGGTTGTCCTTTGCGTCGTCTTCTTCGCGGCTTGGGCTAGGGTCATCGCCTCGCGGGGGCGTCCGGAGCATGGACGAAGCAGCACCTCCACCATATGTCACGTGGTCGTGACGTCGACGAAGGCAGCAGTCGGCAGGTCCAAAGTGAAACTGTTTATTTGGGCCGAACTTGTGGCCGGTAAACAGGAAGTCAGATTACAGCAATACACACTGGCACTGATAGCGGCGAACACAGCGTCGGCCGTCGATCAACTGACAAGCGGTGAAGCGCGTCGGCATTTATACGCGTGTCAACGAATATTCCAGACTTATCACTGGTTGTCGCGAAAGCTCTGGAATAAGCTCGCGTGTTCACGTCTTGCGCGGAATCTTAAGACAACGATCTACAATAATCGCGAAGATTCTAGAAAAAATTAGGCGCGGTTTGCACTGAGCATTGCTTACAGTCTTTGTGGGCGTAAACCGAATACAGTAAAAGCATAATACGAAACGCGCGTGGCAATATGGCAACCACGACATGTAATGTGCTACATGACTTGCATGCCACGCTCATGGCACGCTCGTGGCCGTTTCGCTAGCTTTATATACGCCATATTTGCTATGGAGTGACGTGATTGTATGACGAGCATAAATGACTAGTGGTAATATGGAAATGATGACATGTCATGTGCAAGATGACTTGCATGCCACGCTCATGGCGCTCTCGTGGCCGTTTCGCTAGCTTGATATACACCAAATTTGGTATTGCGTGACGTCACTGTATGAAGAACATAACTGATAAGTGGTAATAGGGAAATCATGACATGTCATGTGCAACATGACTTGCATGCCGGGCTCATGGCGCGCTCACGGTCATTTCGCTTCATTTCATTTTGTTGGCAAACTTGTTTTTGCGGAGCTTGAATCGCCTGAAGAAAAACGAAGAGGTCTGCATGGGACGTTGGCTCCGATGCAGCTGGCATCTCTAGTTTGGATGTCACAAGGCGGTTGAAAAGGGAGACTTGAAGATTTATCTTCACGGACCCTTTTTCCACGAGTTTGTCTAGAGACATAGACGCCTTCTCGAGAACTGTTGAGAAAAGCTCACTTGTCGTCACGTCGATGGGAAGATCGACTGGCCGGATCTCCAGGGAGCGCGCACTTCGTGAAGACCAGGCTGCCCGTGGCTGGCTGAACGAAGAAGGTAACCCACATCATGGATCGTCAAAGCCGACTGCGCAAAAATATGTAATAAAACTTCACCCATGAACTGAGCACAATAGACTCCATCTTGTTCTATCGAACTTCTTCTTTATTGTCTTCCCCCCCCTGCCCCTTGTCTTGTTGTCGTGTTTCGACTTCTTCTTCTTCTAAGTGTAGGCCGCTCGGCTTGCTTCAACAGTAAACTAAACAGAGCTCACGCCATTACGCTAAGGCTCTTACAAAGAAGAACTTACCCGAACCCGTTGTTAATTAACAAGATTTATCCGGAATTCGCTATTCCTACAGCATGCGATAAATGCCACGACACCATAGAATCTCACTCATATGCTCTGGCGTTGCTCCGCGTTACGCAGCGACAAGGAAAATACTGAAGAACGGTGGGACGCAGCTCTACGCAGTCCGACACTGCAGGGACAGTTATGGACAGTACAACGGGCCCACGAAGCGGCCGAAAGGCTAGGTCTTTCGGTCCCAACATGGGAGCAGCACGCTTCGGGCTAGGACACTAGCGTGACCCATTGGACCCTAGTAAAGTTCTTCCATCCATCCATCCATCCATCCACCGCGATTCATGTGGTGGCGAAGACGAGGAAGCTTGCTCAGCACAATTTCCGAGCATCGGGCGCCTCTTCGTTCTCAGGTGCATTGACCCGCTTGTGTCCGTCACTGTCGACAGACACCGCTTCGGTTTTCCCACGTATAAATGTGGTGACGACACACACCGTCGGCTGCCGCCACGCCGTTCTCTACTAATAAAACAGCGGCTGCATTATTTCATGTAGTGTGAGGTAGCTCGCGCATGTGGTGTCTCGATATGTGTCACAAGCTGTTATCAAAGAGGTAAAGGGTACAAACGCACCGTCCATGCCATACACGACGCTTTGTCACTCACAAAAACATATTACTTCAAGCTGTAAGGTGGTCAAGGAATCTTGTTTTCGCTACTGACTTCCGCGCAGTTCCACTTCGACGTGAACCCTGTTGCAGTGATGGTGTATATGTAAGTTGTATTCTGTAAGAGCGAGCTTTTTTGTTCGTTTCAAGTTATTGTAATTTTGTCAGTCAAGGCTAAAGATACATTCGCATTGGCTGAGGGGTTGAGCGGGTGGTTGAAATTGTAAAGCACTTGGGAGAGACTAGCATTTATAAGCTTATCTGAACAACAATATTACAAAAGTTCATTCGAGGAACACGACTTCCGAAAATCATACAATTCAATGGTGTTGAGAGAACAAAAAAAAAATTACACTAAAAAGTTTAAACTTAGCGAGTGCGTGTCCAGTTCATGCTTTCTTATTCTACCTGTAAAGTATGCCCTGCTTAAGCTTTTTTAGAATAGCATACAATCAGCCTGATCTACGCGGTGCAGGCTTGCCGACAGGGGTAATACGCATCCGACCACCATGCCTTCTCCATCAGCATATTTATCTTGAAAGAAGGCGGTATCTTTGCTGAGAACCCGGTTTATGCATTGGAGCGCGGCGCTCATATGTTCGATGTTACCACGGTTGACCATCGCGAGCGCAAAAGAGGGAAACGAAGTTCCCTCTGCCTGTATGGCAGGTGTTGGCAGGGCCCGCACTAGCCACGTGAAAGCGTGGCGTTGTCTGCTAATGCTGCTCGTGCACTCTAAGAAAAAAAGAAGAGTATTTGTGTCTCCTTTCGAGTAGTCCGGATTTGCCATGCATAGGACTCTCTTTAGAGAGGCAAGTTAACTCTCTTGTGGGTCACACGACCATCAGAAGAGAGTATAACGAGCCCCAAAGAGAGATTGCGTGTCTCTTTACAGAGTGTCATAGACGTGGCAAGCGAGAACTCTCAAAAAAGAGTCGAAGGACTAGGGTTCTTAAGTGTGCTAAAGTGTTTATGAACACTGTGGCAGAACAGCATAGACAACGGGACAAAGAACAAACTGGCGCTGTTCTGCCTCAAAGTCAAAGTACTTTTTTTTTCCATAGAGTGTGGTCTTCGTCTCTATTCTCTGTGCACCGCTACCATCGACGGGCAGTGCGAAACGGAAAAGAGGGACAAAGTAGAAAAACGGCGCGGTCTACCAACTGATCTTCATTTAAAAAAAAAAGCTATATATATATATATATATATATATATATATATATATATATATATATATATATATATATATACACACATATATATATATATATATATATATATACACACATATATATATATATATATATATATATATATATATATATATATATATATATATATATATATATATATATATATATATATATATATATACATATATATATATATATATATATATATATACCGAAGGTGGTACGTGCAAAACCTAATAAAATACATCGGCAAGTGGAATCACTCTCAGGACGTGTCCACGATTGACCTATACAACCGAGCCAAGTAATCACGCTTAAGCGGTGACCGCGCACAAGACCTGTTGTTTACGCAGCAGTCGCCTAGCTTATGCATCTTTTCCGCTTGGACAACCTTACAGATACCCTGTGACCTGTGCCTTGCCACTACAGCACACTGACGAGAAAGGTGCCTAGAAGCGCAGTCACGAAAATGAATGCCAAGATGTCCATGCACCACATTGTGCTCAATATTTTGGAGCTCGCGCAAGCGATCGTTAACACGCCTGCCAATATGGCCAACATATGCCTTTCCACACGTCAGCGGCATCGTGTAGACGACGTCAACTGCGCAGAGACGTAGCGTGACCTGTGCTCAACAGAGCACTATGCAAAGTTCGCATGAGGTGCGTTTACTCGCCTGCATTGTCTGCAAGTTTTCAGGTGCCAAGAAAACCACCTGAATGCTGGCAGCCTCACCCTAACCGTAAGCACCCCGCTTCTTTAATTTTTCTTGCTTTAGCGTGGTTTCTTTGCCGCGTTGTTAGGAAATCGTAGACTCGTGCTAAAAGTGACTTCATTGGTTGATGTATTCATTAGGCTTGTACTTGTCGTTTTCTGCAATATTTAGTTTGCTCTTGTGTAAAATTTTGCTGTTCTGTTGTTGCAAGTCAGCACTCTTTTTTTACTGTGTACCTATTTTCCTATGTTCGGGTGCTTATACGGCTTTATGCAAAGCATATGTAAAACAAGGCTTACCACATTGCGCTGCACCTTTTGCACCCTAAGTACTTTGCTAGCGTCCCTACTGCCAGCGTAAGAGTCTTCGTAGAAAGAGCTTCCGGTGCCCATATACACGTCTTAAATCGGTGTTCCTGCCTTTCTGGACGTCTAGAACAGGTTTAATACTACCATCATGCAAGATGTTAATGAGAAAAAAGTAGCAAAAAGACTGTCTAAATATAAGAAAAGGTCGTCGCAGTCTTTATTTTGTTCGGCATGACACCGATGGAACACCAGTGAGTTCATCATTTCATGTTTGGTTCATTTACTGCAATTGAAAAACTAATTTATTGCAAGTGAAAGTGCCAAGCGCGCGATATCTCCGGCTTCGTTGTGCATTCCAAAAAATTCTGAGTCGGCTTTGTGATCCGCCGTTCGAGATGAACGAGGCCTTCAAGTGGTAAGTATAATAAGTTAGGTGAGTGTTGTAAGTGATAAGGTAATTTTGCGCCGCTCTAAAACATTAGCGCATCAGACAAAAAAAATGATAGGGTAATAGTTATGAGATTTACGAAGCGGCACTTTCTGAAGCTATCGCCCTCCATTTTATTCCAGCTTATAAGCATAAGTCGGCAGTTTAAAGGAGTACTCACCTCAAACTCACTCACCACAATTTTTTCAGCCTTCGCACTCACTCACGTTCACACTCACGTCCACTCACACTCACGAGTACTCACTCACGTTCACACTCACGACCACTCACACTCATGAGTTCTCACTCACGTTCACACTCACGTCCACTCACACGCATGAGTACTCACTCATACTCAACTCACCACGTTCAAATGAGTGTGAGTGAGTGTGAGTTGAGTGCACTCATGAGTGAGTGTGCCGGGCTCGATAGGTCGGCACTTTAAGGGAGTACTCACTCAAACTCACTCACCACAATTTTTTCAGCCTTCGCACTCACTCACGTTCACACTCACGTCCATCACACTCATGAGTACTCACTCACGTTCACACTCACGACCACTCACACTCATGAGTTCTCACTCACGTTCACACTCACGTCCACTCACACGCATGAGTACTCACTCATACTCAACTCACCACGTTCAAATGAGTGTGAGTGAGTGGGAGTTGAGTGCACTCATGAGTGAGTGTGCCGAGCTATGCTTATAAGTAACAAACTGGAGTGGTAAGAAACTCGAATGGACTACACGTTCCTTTAAAGTCGTGATCTCGCTGTTCCTTACACAAGCGTTATTATCTAAGGTAAAGAAGGCAAAATACGCTTGAAGGCTGTATAAAAACGTATTTTTTTTTATTTAGACGTTGGTGTTCCCGGGCAAGCCTCAGCACTTCTCGACGGAACGGTGTATGGCGCTCGACAGTTTTCTTCAAGTACGTTCTGGCACTTCACTGGGATATGATAATTGTTTGTTGGGGACCATACCAGGCAAGTTGTCTTATCTGAAAAAAAAATACTTTGTTTATGTGTAGCATTAGGGGTTCCACCCCAAAACAACTGATGATGACGGGAATCACCATGGAATAGTTCAAAATGTCTTGCACTAATATTTCTGACGTTTATGCTAAAAACAGCATGTTGTGTAGCATATGCTACCATTAATAGCACATGCTATGAATAGCAAACATTACAAAAGTAAAAAAATGCAAAGAAAGAGACGCCTTCAGAAGCGACACAGCTGGTGTTAGTAATTTTGCGGGAGTGTTCTCACAGCCAGTGTCTATTCATTATTTCAAAAGAGCTGCGCTGAATTCATGTCAAATCCTACCACACACTCGAGCACCTAATACTTGGTACCTCTGATGTTATGACACGTCATTTGCAGTAACACTGACTCATGAATAAAATGGCTCCACCTAGTTTTAGGGGCGAAGCTCCTTAAGCCGTGGGTCGTGCGTCCCCGATGTATGTATGTAGTAGCCACCTCTCGTTTAGTTCGTGGAGTGTCCGCTAGATGGCCGTACTTGTATATGATGAAAACACGGCTCAAGGCCGGCTAGATAATCGAGGACGACGAAGTGGGAAGCTCGAGCAGCAACCACGATTTCTCTGAGGAAGACGACGCTCGGGTCTTCGGTTATGCGGACTTCAACGCCTGATGCTCACCACCCCTTCACGAAGCGGTTCTGCCAGTCCGATCCCGCAACCCGTTCCTGCAGTGGATACTCCTGTCCACCGCTACAGTCGCCGACTGCGAGGCCTTAGTCCCGAGGCCATCCCTCGGAACTTCTCCAGACAAGCCCTACATCAGGAAAAATGGCCACCGCCGGCGCTTCACAGGTGACTGTTGAGCAGCCGATGCGAGATGCGAGATGTTATAAAACTATACTTGTAGTATGATGAAATATGATGGAAGGATGGTTTACCGATGATGCCCTCCGGAGATTCGCCCCACTCATCGTCATTCACCCCGTGGATATGCTGTAATTTTTTTTTCAATCGTAGATGCCTGCGAGGGACCATATGTTCATAAGTTATGTAGGTTTTTAAAATCAAGATTTATTTTTTTCAAAAAATGTAAAGCGATCAATGCAGAAGTCAGTGTTTATTTTGATCCAGCCTGTCTTACTGCTCATTGTTGTCTGAATGACAACAAAAACAAACGCTCTAAAATAACTTGCTGTGGAAAAGAAAGCATTTTCCACCATTTGAAACGCAACATGTGATTAGCGCACAGCACAGATAGTTCAGGGCTGAACTTATTTTTTATCGTGCAGGCGCACAGTTTATTGATTCGAGATCGATACACAGCCCAAATAAAACATGTTTTACCTTGACATATTGTTTAAATTAAGTACTCGGGGAGTCGTGTAAGCGACTCCCGGAGTACTTAAGGAATCAATGAACCATGCGAAATACCACACTCATGATCATACTGTAGTTCTTACAAATTTTAGCTCGACAGTTTCCTTTACTATGAAATGCGTGGAGGCGGAGAAGTGAAAGATTAGAAATGCTTTAATGTACAAGCAGTATTTATAGATACCGAAAATAAATGTGATATAACGTGGCACTTTGGTGTAGTTATCATCTTTCTGGCTTAGGAATCTATGACAACGTACTGTGCTTTACAAAAATTCAGTTGTCACATAATACAATTCCTGTAGAGTCATGCGACGTGCCATCTTGTTCATACACGCGTATACAGGTGTGCTACGTGGGGGGGATTACTTTGTACCATGTTATACCTGGCACGGTGATTTACCCCCCTCTCTCTCGGAACATACATACATACATACATACATACATACATACATACATACATACATACATACATACATACATACATACATACATACATACATACATACATACAAAAAACCGGCAGATCCCACGCACTGTGGGAATCGATGTAATGCGAAGCAGCCAGCAAGAATCAAATCATGCTGTACATAATATGCATGCCATTTATTCACAAGTTGGGACCTGTCATTTGTGTTCATCATACAGTCACGTCGCGAAATACAAATTTTGGTGCATATCAAGCTAGCGAACTAGACGGAAGCGCACCATGAGCGTGGCATGTAAATGGCATTGTAGATGGCAATCATGCCAAGATTTTCATATTACCACCTGCCACTTATGTTCGCTTCATGTTTTACCTCGAATCGCAGCGAGACGCGAGACCAATCTGCCTCCGTTTCGCATGCGTTCGTATTCTCGCGCTTTGCGCATCGTGCAGACGCCATCCGCGTTCCAGAGTTTAAATTGACGGACTCTTTGTCAATTCCAAAGTGTATTCCTCAAACGCCTATGCCCACTGAGACGGGGTCGGTCAGAATGGAACGTGATGCGCGCGTCTCCCTCCTTGCATGATTAGAGACGCTGGGCACAGCGACGCTACGTAAGCAAAGCACAAGCGCTGTAGAGTCCAACGCGACCGGCGTCCGTTTGCGCTCCCCGGCGCCTACCTGGCACCGTGCCAAGGCACGGCTGGAGGGACGGACGGACGGACGGACTTGAGCATGAGACATAAAGGCTTTCGCCTTTAAAATTTGGTGTATATCAAGCTAGCGAAACGGCCACAAGAGTGTCATGAGCGTGGCATGCAAGTCATGTTGCGCATTACATATCATGATTTCCATATGGCCACCCTTGGCCTTTATGTTCGTCATACAGTCACGTCACGCAATACCAAATTTGGTGTATATGAAGCTAGCGAAACGGCCGTCAGTGCGCCATGAGCGTGGCATGTAAATCATGTTGTACATGACATGCAGGTCATTATTTTCATATTATCACCTGTCATTTATGTTGATCGTGCAGAAATGTCTCATCGTACCAATTTTTGGATATATCAAGTTAAGAAAACCGCCGCAGGAGCACTAAGGCCATGGCGTGTAAGCACACGTGTAAGTCATACTTTTCATTACAAGTTAGTCATGATTTTCATGATATGACCAGTCATTCATGTTTGTATTACAGTCATGTTACGCCATACCAATTTTGGTACAAATCCCATCAACGATACGGCCAGGAGAGCACAAGGTCTAGGCGGCTAGATAGATAGATAGATAGATAGATAGATAGATAGATAGATAGATAGATAGATAGATAGATAGATAGATAGATAGATAGATAGATAGATAGATACGTTCAAAGTCGCCGAAGTTCGCCAGAAATGCTTCGCATTTAATACATGGCTTTTCTGAAGATGGCGTCGGCACTGATAGCGATCCTTTTTCCTGAGAGTGGGCGAAGGTAAAGGCAATGAACAGACAAAATTTCTTTTCTGGGCTCCCTGCTTGGACACTCACAGAGAAGCTCGGCGATGTCTCCTCGCAGATGCAGTTATGACATGCAGGGCTGTTGGCCCTTCCGATCCGAAATGAGCAGACGTGCGTATACAGGCCGCGCCTAGCTACAAGCGCCAGAGGAAAGTATCTTCAGCTCTAAGTATTGCCAACGCAAAAGGAAGCTGTTAATGCGGGTCCAATTGTCGGTGCAAGCGTCGGTAAATCCCCTCGAGTCCCAATGTGCCAGTGTATGTTCACGTGCCAGCAAATGCACCCTTGTAGCTGCGTCTGTTTAGGATAATGGTGCAGCTGCGGGAGAGCAGGAACACAGTGGAGCACGCACGCGTCGTTCTCCTTCTAAAATCACATTGGTACAGCTACGTGCCGTGCGTCCTTCCCAGAAGCAGCTCACATACTCACAGGGCTACATTACTAACTTAGAAAACCTACGCAAGTGCATCCCTCCCTTGATGATCGTTTCCCGAAGCCGTATGACCAGCATTGCAATAAACATTTTGGTAAACCCAAGCTGAACGTGTTCGTGTTGTCATCGCTGGGCTCTTGTATTTATTAATTACTGGAAGGCACCAAAGTTTCAACGCTGTTAGAGCCTTTAGCCCTCCTAGCTACTCCGAATATAGTACACCGCTCCAGTAACCAGTGCTGAACTGGGCCCGTAATCAGGAAGCGGACTGGACGCTGGAACTTAGTGGCCACGGATTTTACATCGTCTACATAGAAGAGGCGGCACTGTAGTAATGAGTGTATAAGCTGGCAGCCACGGTCGATGTGGCAGAGCTCCCCGTGGTGACTGCGCTGTCAACATAGCATGACACAGAACATAAATACCGAAACTCAGACTAATCTTGCCAGCTGATTTTGCAACCATTCATGGCAGCAGCACTTTTCATAAGAAGGCCTAGCGGCCATCGTATAGGCGCAGAGCTTATACAAAAAGCAAATAGAAGGCCCTGCGGCACAAGTAAGTGATTTTCATCGCCTCTTTTGGTGCTGTCGGGATGATGCAACAACTGGCAACGAGGAAAAGAATGTAGTCATAATTTAATTTGAGTGGATAAACCACCTTTTGTGCTAACTAAGCCAAGACATTGCGGCAATTTTCGACTTCTTCAGTACAGTTTGCCCAACTCACAGTGACACCAGCGACTGTGCGTTTTGCTTGGCTTGAACAGCCAAAAGCGCACGCAAACTTCACGAGGGGCAGCTAGCACACTGTATAGTGTGATAAATGTATAAAAAAACTAAAAAAATT
Source organism: Rhipicephalus appendiculatus (assembly GCA_030522465.1). Taxonomy (NCBI): domain Eukaryota; kingdom Metazoa; phylum Arthropoda; class Arachnida; order Ixodida; family Ixodidae; genus Rhipicephalus; species Rhipicephalus appendiculatus. The sequence goes on along the minus strand of JALIZH010012868.1, from coordinate 102,143 downwards.
ATAAATATATAAAAATTATTAGAACGCGGCCATAGTTGTGGATGCAACGGCCATAATAGTACTTAAGCGCTTTATCTTTATGTGAGGAAATATGGTGACGCAATGCAACCACCGCCGTCATTGACCAAGTTAACTACTAATGAAATTTCTGGGGCTGTACGTGCCGAAATCACCACAAGGTATCAGCCCCACGTAGTGGAGAGCTAAGGAAATATTGAGCACGTAGGGTACTTTAACGTGAGCCTATATATTCAACTACATGGTGATCAAGCAGCCTGAGATGCGGAAGGAAACTTCTTTTAGTCGTCTGCTCGCACTTTGAAATTGCAAGACAAAATTTCTGTAGATCCCACGTACCATGGGAATCGATGTCATGCGAAGCATGGGGAGGGAATGTCACTGCGGTGTTTATTGTTGTTGTGCGAAACGTTACGAAATGACGCTCAACATATGTACAAATGTCATACGTACAGACATGTATATTGAACAGTCGCATGTGTTTTATATAACCAGTTTATAGTTGCGTAACGATGCCAAGAGCAACATGGGTATTACCAACGCCAAGTGGTAAGCTGAAATGTAGCACTTGTGCTTGCGAGAAAGGGAGCCATGGATAGTGCTACGTAGACCAACTTAAGTGGATGGCACTTAACTACAATTAACGTGACGCCTGTATCACAGGAGCAAATATTTAATGCACATAAAACTAGATAGCGAGCACTGCAATCACAATTGAATTTGCACCAACATTAACGCCGGCATAGGGTCTTTTTCCAAAGCAGTTCCGAGACCTGCCGTGGGGTTCTGTGGTTGAATACTTGAATGCCACGCTGAATGCTTGGGTTCGACTCCTGCTGGGAGCATAACATTTATTGTTTGCGTTCGTCGGGTAAACGCTATCAATGTCGGCTTTTCTTAACATTCTCGCATTTAAATTACCAATGTCTGTTCTCGCCATTCCTCGGTAGATATAAACTGTCAAACACCTGAGGCGCATACCCGCATACCGCGGCCCATGGTATATGGATATGTGCCACACGTGTCTTCAGGAAAGGGTTTGACGTCGTACGCGACGAGATTTTCACATTATTCATGTCATGATCAAACAGTCATAATCGTGAAACCATCTTACCCTCCCATACTAACGTTGGTCCATCACAAGTTAAGGAGGTTATCGCGAGAGCACCCAGACGTAGGCGGCTAGATAGATAGATAGATAGGGAGATAGATTGAGAGCAACGCTCGAAGTGTCGGCAGTACCCAAAAAAATGCTTCGCATTTAATATATTTACTGTTCAAGGAACAATCTCTGTAATTTATTTTCCGCTTCATCTCAGCATGCAATACTACACAATATGCAGTGCCACTGAAGGCAGCTGAAAAAAAATACGCTGCAATGCCTCTTTAAATGGCTCTTCTCATTCAGACGGTATTACTTCTATGCAGACGTTATCACAAACTTTCGCAGAACGGCCCAGCGGTACGACGTCGGAGTGGTATTCTCAGCACTAAACAGGCTGTCTAAGTTCAGCCGAATGACTGACCCGGAGGCAAAGACGCTGCAGGTCTGTGGCACAAAGCCTGGCCCTTTGTTGACTGCGCAGAAGGGGTGGTTTACGAAATTCCTTTAAAGTGCGGAAAAGTGTACGATGGCCAAACTGGGAGATGCGTTAACGATAGGCTAAGGCAGCATGCAAACATTGTAAAAAACGCGCGTGATGGAAAGTTTCACTTTTTTAGCGCACAAAAGGACAAGGGCGAAAAGCGACGCGGACACAACCGCCCAAGCATACCCAAGCATACCCAACATGCCCAAGCATACGCTCTTTCAAGTGATGGAAAGGATTTAAAAGGTTTTTTAGGTAGTCATTGCATAACCTGCCAGGATTGCTCTTCCGACCTCAACAACACTTCCGTAATTAAGAAGAGCAAAACGCGGATCACGTGAAATTATCGAAGCAGAACTCATTGTATATCTGGTGGAGGGTTGTGTAAGCGTGCCATCTCTACAGCTCACCGATAAAGAGATGGCCTACCTACGTATCTGCTGTGGCTGACGTCTGTGTCGGACAGTATAAATATACGTGCGATTTCGCAATAAAGGTTATTGAACGTTCAGCGCTCGTCGTCGTCTTAGTGTTCCTTCCGTCCTTGTGTATTTGTTTGCGCTGTAGTGTCCCATAAATCTGCCATAAATATTACTTAGTTCTATACTTGTCGTGTAGCGTAAACCAAAATGCTGAAGTCTTTGTGGCCAATACTCTCCGTCAGCACCATCGTTATTGACAGCCGGTATATTGCAAACACTTGAGTATGGTAAAGCTCTGCATGCCTCATACAGGTGTTATCCGGTGCCTAAAGTGGAGAGAGGACTGTCATTGGTTCAGTTTACTTATGTACCTTAACTGCAGGTACGGTCTCTTTCCGGCCCTTTTTGTAGGTAAGGCGCTGATGGTCTAAAGAGTGGCTCTGAGTAGCGGCATTGCTAGATATGTCTATGACATCGTTCGGGTTGAAGCATGGACCTGTTTTTTCATGTTTGTAACAGACAAAAGGAGTGCGAAATTCTGACTGGACACAAGCGAAATAGGTATGTTGCGCTGTTGGCGTCTCTTCTACGTCCTGTGTCTTGTCAGAGTTTCGCGCTGTTTTTTCGTGTTACGTTCAAAAATTCAACTTGAAATAAAAAGAAATATTATGTTTGACACCACCTGTATAAGTGAAAAAGCCGGCCAAACTCTATTGGTCGCAAGTGGTCGAACTACACAACAGAACTAGACAACACCTTCCAAGAGAAGTGCTTTCTTAGAAATTGTGCACATCAGGCCCGTAGCCAGAATTTTTTTTCGGGGGAGAGGGGGGGGGGGCACCCAGTGAAAACCTTGAAAACCACCTACTTTCAATATTTATTCGTGGTTAAACACCCCCCTCCATCCGAATTTCGGGGGGGGAGCCCGGGCCCCTAGCCCCCCCCCCCCCCCCCGGCTACGGGCCTGGTGCACATCCATTCAGTCTCAAACAAAACCTTTTCGTTGAGGTAATAAAAAAACTGCGTCAAGCAAAACATAGCTCCCATCAGTAAGTTCTTCACACACAGCGCGCAATGGTTTTGTTATCCAGTGCTGTAACACATACGTTCCACATGCACGTACCATCTCGAGAAGGTTTGTGCTGTCCAATGATGAAACACTGGTGTTTAGCAGAGATGACTTCATATCTAAGACGCTGAGGTGTCGTTACTCCTGCAAAAGTGTGCAAGGTTACACCGTATTATAATTTCATCTTTGTAAGTTAAATGCGCACTTATTCATTATTACGCGAATGTTTCAACTGGTGGGCGTGTGTTCAACGCTTCTGCAATTTCTTACGACACAGGAGCGCGAAAACTACGTCGCACGGGATCAAAACACGTGGGGCTCTGCGCTCGACCTTGCGGAACGGTTAACATGGGCAAACAAAAATTGAAGGGACGCTGGGAATGTCGGCTCTGAAAAGATGCTATATTTTTATTAGTCTCTCCCGTTTTCAAGCGAAGCTTGTTATGTGCATAGGTCGGCAAAAAAGAAAAAAAAAGACAAAAAGGAGAAGCTCCCGAAGCCTCACCCACAGAAGAACAGGCAGTCGCCATTTACGGCTGCGAGCGTAGGAATAATGGAGGATAGACGTTCTTAAAATTCGCTGAAAGACATCAACCGCATAACACGAACAGAGTCTTACGAAAGCACATAATTATTTGTGGACCGTGAAAAAGCCCGAACAAAAGTTCTCTTAAAATCTTTTTTTGGAGTTGCGTAAGTCGTGCGTAACCGTAGAGCTTCATTGTAAGTCGCATCTTTATCAAGAATATCGTTTTCGGCATCCGGATGGCTTCTCTATCTCCTCCCTAGCAGCCGAGAGCGTCTCGGAGGGCCCCATGGCACGCGCATCGCGCGACAAACCGTGTTTGGCATGAAATTTCACAAAGTTGGCATTTTCCTGATGGCTACGCTCCTTCTTCACAACTTAAATATTGTCCTGCAGAGTACGTTTATTCTACTACTACAACAATCAATGTAACCTTATTAGCATGTGTTCTCTTTGTACATTTGTTTTTTTTTCCGCCGGTACAATGCATTCATACAGTGCAGATTACATCCTTGCACTAGCCATGATTCTCGGTCTTCGCCCGGACCGGGCCTGGCACTTGTTGAAGTCTACCCGCCCGAATACGGTCCCGTGACTCAAAACGAGACCGAGGGCCTACTCGAACTCAAGAAAAAAAGTCACAGTTTCGCGGGAAAGGCGAAGCAATGAATGCCATAACAAGAAATTGGAATGTCACACCGTCACACGAAGATCGACGAGCAGCTCGCTACTGGCAGCTTCCCGCAGAACATCAAAGGAGGATGCTCGAGAAGGACGCGTAGGTATACACAGCACAAGCGTGTACTAAAAAATATCAGTTGTTACGCCTTTATGCTTGAGCAACGCGCCGCAAGTGTCGAGAACGCAGAACCCGACGGTCTTAGGTATTTATTCTTGTTTTAAAGTGCCGCGCGCGAAATGACCCCTCTGCGTGTCCTGACACGCGGTGGCGTCTGACGCAAGGTGTGGGCAGTGTTCTCTTTTTTTTTTTTCGTGCCACATCACGAGTGGGTACAGAAAGGGACCCCCTTTTTCGTGCGCGTCTCAAGGGCAGTTTTCAAACTGAAAGAAAATGTAGGAGCGTTGCGTGACAGAAAACACGCTCAAGCTGGTGTCTATAAATAGCTTGCCGTTATTAAACCGGCGCATGCATGGCGCGTGGCTTAGTGGCCTCACGCAACGCGCTGCGGAGCGAGGGGCCGCTGGTTCGAATCCCCGGTCGGGTGCCTTGGAATGTTTTTTCTTTGTGGCTTTTATAATGTAACGGAGGCGAGATGATGGTTTAATGACCGACAACAGTGAATCGGCAGCCAAGCAAGATGGCTGAGCAGCCCCTCGCGCAAGCGCCTCACACCCAGTCGTCTTCATCTTCGGAGAGCACCACGCTTCATCTTGTCCATGACACACCGTAACATCACTCTCCCGCGGCGGAAGCGCCGTCACGGCGCTTAGTATGACTGCGACGAACTAGCAGGGCAATACAGTTTCAGTCTGGAAACATGCTCAACGTCCGTCTGGAGTGAGAAGGTCGAAGAGGCAGTGTCCAGGGGGTGTGATCTCATAATTCACGTCACTGAGTTGTCGTAACACTTTATAGGGGCCATTGTAGCGGGGTAGAAGTTTCTCTGATAAGCCGACCTGGCGGTACGGTGTCCAAAGAAGAACCAGAGATCCCGGCGGGAAGTGAACGCTCTGGTGGCGGCTGTCATAACGGTCTTTCTGGTGTTCCTGCGACAAGTATAGTCGGTCATGGGCAAGCTGACGAGCTGCATGGGCTCGAGCAATGACATCGCTGGCGTACGTAGTAGACAAGGAGCCAGGCGGAGGAAGGAGCGTGTCAAATGGTAACGCTGGATGTCGGCCAAATAGCAAATAAAACGGCGAATAACCAGCGGTGTCGTGTCGTGAAGAGTTGTACGCAAAGGTGACAAAGGGAAGTGCTTTGTCCCAGTCACGGTGATCTTGCGAAACGTACATAGAGAGCCTCTGCGTCAGCGTTCGGTTAAGACGCTCGGTCAATACATTTGTCTGTGGATGATAAGCGGTAGTAAGCTTGTGCTCAGTAGAGCAGGCACCGAGGATGTCATCCACAACACGTGACAGGAAGTACCTCCCTCGATCGGTAAGCAGCTGCCGCGGGGCGCCATGATGGAGAATGACTTCATATAAGAGGAAATCTGAGACGTCAGTGGAGCAACTTGTTGGCAGTGCTCGAGTGATGGCGAAGCGTGTGGCGTAATCTGTGGCGACTGCAACCCATTTATTTCCCGAGGTGGACGTAGGAAAAGGGCCCAGCAGGTCAAGGCCAACATGGAAGAATGGTTCCGCAGGTATGTCGATAGGCTGTAGGAGGCCGGAAGGTAGCGCAGAGGGGGCGCTTGCGGCGTTGGCAGCGGTCGCAAGCAGCGACGTAGCGGACCACCGAACGATACAGGCCGGGCCAGAAAAACGACGTCGCACACGATCGTAGGTACGAGAGACACCAAGGTGACCGGCGGTAGGTACGTCGTGGAGTTGTTCGAGAACGCTATCACGTAGATGTTGGGGTAGCACAAGTAGTAGTTCCGGGCCATCGGCGTTGAAGCTGCGACGGTATAGAATGTTGTCGTGCAACTCGAACAGGCGAAGGGAAGGGTCTGGTGATGCGGAAGTTAGACGGTCGATGATGGAAAGTAATGATGGGTCCCGTCGTTGTTCGGTGGATATATCAACCAAAGCGCGGATGGACAGCACGCAGGGGTCTGATTCAAGGTCACTGCAGTCGGTTGCTTCAACCGGATGACGTGACAGTCTGCGTCTTTGTGCAGTCGACCCGACTTGTAGTGGACCACGAACGAGTATTCCCGGAGACGCAACGCCCAGCGACCGAGACGTCCACACGGGTCCTTTAGCGATGAGAGCCAACAGAGAGCGTGATGGTCTGTGACTACGGAAAAAGTTCGGCCATACAGGTAGGGCCTGAATTTAGTCACGGCCCACACCAAAGCCCACACCGTAACAATATATATATATATATATATATATATATATATATATATATATATATATATATATATATATATATATATATATATATTAGTGGAAAAGATTCACTCGGACCCCGATAGAATAAGGAACAAGAAAGAAAATGAAAATACGACTTTCGTTAGTTTGGCACTGCATATTATATATATATATATATATATATATATATATATATATATATATATATATATATATATATATATATATATATATATATGTATATATATATATATATATATTGTGAAAGGCAAGAACGGGAATGCGGCTCGGCTGCTTGCGCGAAAGGGGGAAGGGACCGAGGTGGAGGAAGAAGAGGGCAGAAAATAGAACAGCTGGCCCAGAAACGGGTGCTGTCTCCGTCTCTGTTCTTTACAATGGCGCAGCCTACCGACGGACCTCTGCTTGACGACCTGCAGTCGCACACAGTGCTCGGGAGCGGACGCACAGTTTCGCGTTCCATTGCTTCCACTACAGCGGCTTCGGGCTCCGACCCCAACCCTGCCCCTGTACCGACTGACTCGCCTGCAGCTCAGGTCTATACCTCAGTCCCAAGAGACGCTGTCCATGCTTCCTTGGACGTTATTTCGCATACTGCAGCCCAAGCGAACATCGACGCCAGATGGCACCAGGCCTACTTCAAATGCGGCCTGCAGCGACTTCACCGTATTCACGAAGGCAGTCTCTACCATGATGAAGTCCTTTGAAGACACGAATGCATGCATGACAAGAGCCTTGGCACGTACAGCACTGCCCCCCGCCATCTCTTACTGAACTTCCGGAATTTCGGGGATTTCAAGACAACCCAACGCTCTGGCTGCAAACCATCGATGCATTAGCCCGTCACTATGCTTGGCCTGACGACGTCAAAATGTCGTTCGCCGAGAGCCGACTACGCGATTCGGCCAAAGCATGGCATCGTTACGACGGCTATAACCACAATACTTGGACCGCATGGAGTGCAGCCCTAGTGAGTGCCTTCCGTCCGCTATCGTCCACGTATGACGACCAGTTTATGCGGATGCGTTCGCGCCGGCAAGGTCCCACTGAAGATGTCACAAACTACATCTATGATAAGCTCCAGCTCCTCAACGACTGTGGCATCACGTGGAAGTCTCCAGCTGCGCGCCAGTACGTGGTCGACGGAATGTCGGACGCCACTCATGCGGCCATCCTGATCTCTCAGTTGTTGGAGATTTCACCCACCGTCTTCGCTCACAAGGCCGCGGAACTGCAGCAGAGTGCTCGACGCCGTCTCACTTTCGGCACGCCGCAGCAGGCCAAGCAGTTCCCGCCTACCTTCGCGCGACGGGGTTGTTTTTCGTGCGGACGTATTGGGCACAACGCAAAGGAGTGCCACCAATCGTCCCAATCTCGGATTCAGTAGCAAGCCTTCCAGACTCCACTGTTACCAGTGCATGTCGAAGGGATCAGCGACTTGTCAGCGCTTGTTGATACCGGCGCTGAACGAACGGCACTGCACCGACGTCACGCTCCCGACTCCATTTCCCCGTGGACGCAACCTCCACTCCGCGGACTGGGAGGCAGCGTGATTCCAGTCGGCATGCTCGACGTCTATGTCCGGACGACAGCAGGGACAATGTTTCTCCCAGCAATCCCTGTCTTCGAGGACCTACCTGCCGACACGATTCTGGGCACAGACTTCCTACTGTCGGACGACATCCAGATCACAATCGATCGCGGCCATATAGAGCTCCGGCCTTCGTCAACCGAGGCTACGGCGACGCCCCTGCCAACGCCGAGAGGTGAGCCGCCTAGTCCGCTTACCTTAAGTTTTATACTGGATCGGCATAAAGCAATATTCGCCGACACCACAGCAGATCTCCCGGGTACTAAGATGTTGTTGCATCGAATACCAACGGGGGACCATTCTCCGATATGCGTACCGTTGAGAAGATACGCTGAGAGGGAGCGCGCCGTTATCGAAGACCAAGTACGCGAGATGCTCTCCGCGGGCATAATTAGGCCGTCGTCAAGTCCGTGGGCAGCGCCTGTCGTGCTCGTGCGAAAGAAAAACGGGTCGATGCGGTTCTGCGTAGACTGCAGGCAGCTCAACAAGTGTACGACGCCCGACTCGTACCCATTGCCCCGCATCGACGACGCCATTGATACAGTTCGCCACCGCAGGTTCTTCTCGTCACTCGACTTACGCGCAGGGTACTGGCAGATAAGCGTCGCGGAAGGAGATAAGTGCAAGACCGCCTTTCGCACTCCGTCAGGCCTATATGAATTCAATCGCATGCCGTTTGGGCTCAGAACGGCCCCTAGCACATTTCAGCGCGCGATGAATTCCGTACTAGGCTCACTGAAGAACCGCGCCTGCGTGGTCTACCTAGATGATATCCTCGTCGTTGGCACCACAGAGGACGAACACCTGCACAATTTAAACGAAGTGCTGCAAAGGCTGTACGAGGCGGGGTTCCGCTTAAACCGAGAGAAGTGCCAGTTCGGTCTGTCGAAGATTGCGTACCTTGGACATAATATTTCGCCAGGCGGTATACAGCCACTCCCGGAGCGCATCGCAGCAGTGTCGGAATATGCCACACCAGCCAGCTTGAAGCAAGTGCAGTCGTTTATGGGCATGGCATCTTACTTGCGGAGGTTTATTCCCCACTTTGCTTCGATTGCGGCTCCCCTGAGCGATCTCCTTAAAAAGGACGTCCGATTTGAATGGGGCGCCGCACAAGAAAATGCTTTTCGGACGATAAAGCAAAAGCTCACTGCCTGTCCAGTATTGAGTCACTTCAATGATGACTGGACCACTGAAGTGCACACCGACGCTAGCCAAGTCGGTCTAGGGGCAGTGCTAGTCCAGCGTGATCCAGACGGCGTCGAGCATATCGTCGCGTATGCCAGCCGGAAACTCTCCGATACCGAGCGCCACTATCACTCCAATGAGCTGGAATGTCTGGCAGTTGTGTGGAGTGTGGACGATAAATTCCGCCATTATCTATTCGGCCGCAGGTTCACCGTGGTAACGGATAATGCTGCTTTGACATGGATGTTTTCCAAGCAACAGCTCAAGCATAAGTTTGCTCGGTGGATCATCACGCTACAAGAATATGACTTTGACGTGCGTAATCGCGCTGGGGTCTTGAATAACATCGCCGATGCCTTGTCACGCAACCCACTGATGCACGTTGAAGGAAACAAGCAAAATCACATCTATTTTGCCCAAGTAGACGTGCGCAAAGCCCAAGAAGAGGACGAGGACTTGGCGCCAATCATTGCATCTGTAACGGGTACGGAAACAAATCCGTTGTTTGCAGTACGCGATAATGTACTGTGTCGTCGTCAGTGGCACCAGGACGTGTCGGAACAACGCTACCTCCTGGCCGTACCAAAATGTTTCCGTACCGAAATACTACGGGCCATTCATGATGATCCCGAAGGAGGGCACATCGCACAACGAGCCACGCTTCGAAAGCTACAAAAACGCTTCTGGTGGCCGAAAATGCAAAGCAACGTGCGCTCTTACGTCGCCAGTTGCCAAACGTGTCAACAGTTTAAGCGACTGCCGGGCTGTCAGCCTGGACTGCTAACACCTGTGCCGATACCCGATCAGATTTTTCATACGGTGGGCATCGACTACATTGGGCCACTACCCACCACCACTGCTGGAAACCGCTATATAATTGCAGCTGTGGACTATCTGTCCAAATACGTGGAAGTGGCAGCCGTGCCATCGCTTGCTTCGGTTCATCTGGTCAATTTACTGAAGCGCAGATTTGAATGGAGGCATGGCTTGCCAAAGAAACTAATATCCGACCGTGCGACAACATTTCGCAGCCGGGAACTACAAGCGTACCTTTCCAAGGTGGGTGTAGAGCACCATTACGCATCCGCGTTCCATCCCCAGTCAAATGGCCTTACTGAGCGTACTAATCAAAGTATTCAGGCAAGACCCGCCCCATATACCGAAGTAGACAAGCAGGGAGAGGCTGATTGGGACGTACACCGTCGGTCTGCTGGCTATGCAGTTAACACGGCGCTGCAGACATCTACTGGTGTGACACCTTACGAAATCGTATACGGAAAGCTGCCCCAGCTGAAAGCGCTCCTCAACCTAGACGCTCCTGTTAGCGTCACACGCTATGACAGCCGTACAGACGCCTGCCAGAAGATCAGAGCTGCGGCGAGGAAAAGAGCCACACAGGCACAACAAAAACAGAAGCGCTATTATGACCGCCGCCGGCGACCTGCCCCGGAGTACAACATTGGAGACGAGGTTTGGGTGCAAAGGGGCGGCTGCTGCTCGGGCAAGAAGCTACTCGCGAAGTTCGAGGGGCCCTTCATAATCACTGAACGCCTAGGACAGAATACCTGGCGCGTGAGCACCTCAGATCCAAGCTTTGCACTCGACCGGCGGAAAAGGAACAACTTCGCAGTGCACGTGTCACGCTTTAAGAAACGAGTGCGTCGTTTGGACTGAACTGTTGTCTCTTTGTTTGCAAGGTCCGCAGCGTGGCCGAGTGTGAAAGGCAAGAACGGTAATGCGGCTCGGCTGCTTGCGCGAAAGGGGGAAGGGACCGAGGTGGAGGAAGAAGAGGGCAGACAATAGAACAGCTGGCCCAGAAACGGGTGCTGTCTCCGTCTCGGTTCTTTACAATATATATATATATATATATATATATATATATATATATATATATATATATATATATATATTGTGATGAGGACAAAGTGGCGCTCGGGCACGGGCGCATACCCGGCTAGGGAAAGACGAGAACAAAGACAGAATAAGAACAGTCGACCCAGCGTACGGGCGTTGTCTCTTGATTCTCTCTTCTTTCGTGAAAATGGCGCAGTCGACGAAGACGAAGTCTTACGTCTCGGCTTCCTCGTCCCTGGCAGCCGCGGTAAGCGCAGCTTGAGGACGGCGTCCAGGCCTCCTCGGCACTTGCTCACCTGCCGCCACTGCCACCACCGTTCGAGGACGGCGTCTAGGCCTCATTGGTGCTTCACACCACTGCACCCGCACCTGTTCACGACAAGGGACGCCGTCCACGCGTCCTTAGCTATGGATCCCGCCGCTATGAGCATCAGGACCGCTTCATACTCCACGGACGCGATTCCTCGCTCATCGGGCGCCTCACCCGACAACGACGCGGAGCTCTTGCGTGTACTAACGCAGCTATCACAGCAACTCGGCCGTTTCGCGCCGTTGAACTTCGGGTGCTCACTTGCCGCTTTGCCATCGTCGACTATTTGGGCGATACCGTAGTTCCACGGTTTTCAGTATGACGTCTTCGGGTGAGTCGACACCATCAACTCGCTCGGCACACGCCATAGCTGGCCAGAGCATCGGAAATGGCTGCTGGCCATCGACCACCTTCGCGATGCCGCCAAGGCATGGCATGCCTACGAAGGCGTCCGGCAGCGATCGTGGTGGGAATGGTGTGCAAAGCTGACGAGCCTCTTTCGCCAACTTTTTGATTCCTGCGACCCCCATCCTGCCAACAGAGTCTCTACAACGCATGACATTTGCGAACCGCACCACTTCGAAGCTGCAGCTCGGGCATCCACCAACCCGACCTCCGTCAGAGAACGAGCTCATGAGGGACACCGCCTTGATGGCCCATCGATGCCTTGGAGCCCCAAGACGGAGAGTTTCCCTGGCTGCCCGACAGATGTTGGATACAGGTGCTGCACTCCGCTGCCCGTCGCAGTCTCTGCGCCGGCATCCGACGCCACATCACAGAGAGAGGCCGAGACCATTCCTAAGCCAGAGCAGTTAGAGGAGCGGACCCCAGATTCGCCTTCGCGGGGACACGCGCAGGAGCCAGTTCCTGTCGTGCTCGGCACGCCTCCAGTGAAGGCACCTAAGGAACCTGTGGCTTCAATCGCCGTGCTCCTCAGTGACCGGCCGGAGGCACATCACCCAACTCTATGGTAGTCATTGGCCGAGTGTGCTAGTGTTTCGCTCAAAGAATCCATGGCTGCCGAGGACACATTTTTGGAAAATATGCCTGTGTTATCGCGATCTGCTGGCCCCGGCATGGCCGAGGCTAGCGGTGCGCCGCCAGCGGATCGAGCCAGCACCGGCCCTTCCGGTCACCTAGCGTGCGATTCAGCTGACAACGATGGTCAGTACGTTCTGACGTCCAGCGTACCACCTGAATGCCGCACGCATCGCGACGAGGCGGTCTGCGCCGACGGGGGAAACCGACACTCATCGCTCAGATGGGGAACAGCTCGTGCGAAGCGGTGATATAAAACCTTCGTACAAACTTGGCGCCTTCAGCGTGGAGTGCAGCCATGGTGGCGTCAACTCATATGGCCGCGATACGGAATCCCCAGAAAGCCAGGTCTCTCAGCCTCACCGAACTCGCAAGCAAGCTTCATTGGGCAAGCATGCACCTGCTGAGCACGCTGACAGGGACAAGCATGGCTTAGACCTAAGCCCGGAGCAACGACTGCACAATCTCGTGGTAGGCTTGCGACGACCGGCACGACATAGTCAATGTCGTCCCTCCAGAGCCATCATAGCAAAGCAAGACGTGCAGCAAGACGCACCGCGGCCGTGACCGGCCTCCGCGAGGCAGCCAATGCCGCCCGCCAGAGTTCTACATATGGCGGTTCAGGGCCCAGAACCTATGAAAGTGTCCACCTTTGAAGAGACGACCACCGCCAAAGAAGGGCCAATTTCAGCAGGACTGCATACACGCAGCGTGGCCGAGTGTGATGAAGACAAAGCGGCGCTCGGGCACGGGCGCATACCCGGCTAGGGAAAGACGAGAACGAAGACAGAATAAGAACAGCCGGCCCAGCGTACGGGCGTTGTCTCTGGATTCCCTCTTCTTCCGTGACAATATATATATATATATCCGGGGCATGACGGCGATGGCAGAAATTAGCCGACATTGTCCATATAACTGCTGTCGCAATAAAAATGAACCTACCTGGCCCGGCCCGACGGCAGATCGGGCCCGACAGGGGCCCGGCCAGCTATCTAGGAGGTGCCACCGAGCATGGAGCCTCCAGCAAAGCTTTTTAACTTGCAAATACTTATGGCTTGTGGGGCGCATGCTTTCCTAACAAGTGTATTTTATAGTAAAGAAATTTCTTGTATAAACGGGCATCACGGTGGGAAGAGTTAAGCGGACATACTGAGTACGATAAATGTTAGTTCGGCAGCGGCATGCTGTACTTATTTTTTTCAGCAAATGCAATGGAATTTCTCAAGAACGTTCTGCATAGGAGAAATTCTAGCCAGGAAAATGATTTGCAGCATGACTTCAGTTTCTGCAGTGAGTACCATCGCAACAGAGGGGACAGGGAACAGAATGCTCTGTAACCTTACTGCTATTGTTGCTTTCTGTATTCAAATTTAAAGCACGCTCCACCAATTAACGCAGTCGTTGGCCCTTCTGGATTTGTAGAGTCTGGCTTCAGCATAATAGAACTTTGCCACATCAAGGGGATTGGAGAGAAAAGACAAATTTATTGCGTTGATTGTAAATACTCCAATTTTGGTAAAGAGTATGATGAACGACGTACACCACGTGTACTTTCCCAAAGACATGAGGACAGCCGGAAAAGAATTTACTTGTGATATAAATTTTTTTATTTATCACAACGCTGCGAGCATTGGCACTGTATCCGTTTTTGTGGCATACTTTATAATTTATTTTCTCATATGTTATTGGGTAACAAAGCAAATTATTAAGCGATTTACGCCTCAAGCATGCACTGCGCTTGAGCATCAGGTAACGTGCCGCACTATAGTGCCACGCGCGTTTATTACTTTCACTTTTACTGTATTCGGTTTTCGCCCATAAAGACTGTCAGCAATGCTCAGCGCAAACCGCGCCTCATTGTTCGAGAAGCTTCGCGTTTATTGTAGATCGTCTTCTTGAGATTGCGCGCAAGACACGAACACTCGAGCTTATTCCAGAGCTTGCGGCACAACCAGTGATAAGGCTTGAATATTCGATGACACACGTATAAATGCCGGTGCGCTTCACAGCTTGTCAGTTTTATCGACGGCCGACGCTCTGTTCGCTGCTAGCAGTGCCAGCGTGTATTGCTGTAGTCTGACTTTCAGTTTCATGACCACAAGTTCAGCCCAATAAAGAGTTTCTTCTTTGACAGGCCGACTGTTGCCTTCGTCAACGTCACGACCATGCCGACATGCTGGCCATGTACTTCGACGTCGAGCACAAGACGTGGGATCCCATCCTTCCGTACGTGACCTCCGCGTACAACACGGCCGTACAAGAAACGACGCAGATGACGCCATACAAGTTGGTCTACGGGCGGAGTCCTGCAACGACGCTTGACACCATGTTAGCAAACGTCACCAACGAGGAAAACATCGGCGTCACCACCTACCTACAGCGCGCCGAAGAAGCCGGACAAATCGCTGTCTTGAACAGTGGCGTCATTCTACTCGTCTGCTTGTTGCGCTCATCGGTGCTTGGGTTTCGGTTTCGCCGCTGAATTTGCCTGAATTTCATTACGCCAGAAAAATTAATAGATGCGCCTTTACTAAATCTCAAAGCTGCGATGGGTTATTCGCATGAAGAATTTCAATTCTCCCATTTGACTTAACCGCATAACTCCACGAATTAAAAAGTTAATTTATGTGATTTTCTTAATTGCTGTCCCAAATGACGTCTTCATCTATATTAATAAGCAAGTCGCTACAGAAAAAGCAATTGTGAAAACAGCGAGCAAATATCGCATTTCGCAGATTTTTTGAGGATATTGGACACAGTTCTTGGAAACACCCTGTATATATATTTTTTTTGAAGAAATATAATTTCTTAGTGCGCAGAACGTTTTAGAAAGGAGTCAGATAGGAAAGAGCGCACACTTACAACCAATTTATTGCACAGATTGGCGGGAATATATATACATCAAGTGGGCGAGAGTACGACACAGAAAAGGTACAATGTACCTTTTCGTACAATGAGTACAAGTACTTGTACAATAGGTACTTGTACGATACTTGTACAATGAGGACAAGTATCTTTTAAGTTAAAATGTAAATCTAGTTTGAATAAGATGTTCTGGCGCATGCGCTATTATTCCCCCTTCTTTTCTGTGTCGTACTCTCACTCACTTGATGTATATATATTCCCGCCAATCTGTGCAATAAATTGGTTGTAAGTGTGCGCTCTTTCATATCTGACTCCTTTCTAAAACGTTCACTGCGCACTGAGAAACTATATTTCTTCAAAAAATGCAATACCAACCAGCCCAAGTAGCTACTCTTTTTCCTGTATATAAATATACGGGGCATGACGCCGACGATAACGGCAACGGTAACGGCAACGGCAAAACCCATCCAAGAGTCCCCATATAATTGTTCTCACATTTAAATATTGTTACTGGATTAAACCACTGCTAAGTGGAACATGAAGGGAAGATTTCAAAAAGGGCATCGTAGAGCGCCGATTATGTGAGAAGTTGGCGTTAAAGTGCGTTGGCATCATGATCGTACAATCCAATTATAAGCTTGTGCGCTCATGAGTCGATTCATTCAGACTCAGATGGAGCTGTGAGTCTGAGCCTTAGTAAGTCTCGGAAAGCAATATTTGGTCAGTGTGCCTTCGAGTGAGTCCGGTCGAAAAAAAATTTTATTTAGTCGGAGTCCAAGCAAGTTCGTTTGAGAAAAATTTAGTGAGCCTGACCACGAGCGAACCCTAAGCGCAAAATATAGTTATTGAGCGAGTCGGGGTCAATTCCACTTGTTCTGCTTGCCTATGGTCACATGCATGGCATATCTACAATATATATGTCTGCGCACGCGGGTACATGTGTTTGGAAAGATGCAGAACCTTACCTTCTACTGTGAGTTCCACGTGCTGGTCACCAGTTTCCTTTATGTATACCATTGATAGCGTCCTGGAAGTCAAGCAGGATAATAGCATTGTAATGTCTAATATGTCGCATGGCGTTCGTCTTTGCTATGAAGGCTGTCGCCTCCACATTTTTAGATGTCACTCGAGAGAATTTGCAAGTTGTTGTTTTTCTGTGAGTTTTAACCATATCCGTTATGTGAAACATAAGGTTCCTGGAACTAATGTGTGCGTTGCGGTGTTTTTTTTTTTTGGTGGTTAGGTCAGGAGAGGCATGTATACTGAAATACTAACGGAGATTTGAAAGGCATTGCAGACACTATAAAATTGGGTGTTAAGAGTGCGGAAGACCAAACACACATGAGCAAAGCAAGCGCGATACACAACGATTGGGCAAACAACTCTAATACGGCGTAGCGGCATATGGCGTAACGAGTGCGGCAACAGTAGGCAAAGCGCTTAACAACGGCGTATCCGGAGCCGAAATTGCATTTTTGGAGTCTATAGAAGAGTTCTTATGATTAAAACCTCAGATGGTGCAACGAACATGAAAATTTGCCTTCGCCGTTCCTCGGCGTTGGCGTTCACACGAGTGATGGGAAAATTCATCACCACGTCAATACGTCGCCATGCCTCACGGAGAACTGGTTTTGGCAGTGGGTGGACTGAATAATCAAAATCACGTCACTGCTTTTCAGAATGCTTGTGGCACATTAGTTTATGTGTTTTTAGAACTGTTGATCTAGCATTCACTTTTGTAGATATCGAGGACTGCCTGTTGCTGTACACAAAAAGACATGGCTGATCCCTCCTTCAAAGGAATCGGTTATAACACGAAAGTAAAGCGTGTCCTGAACGAACTAGTTCAATGCTTACTTCACAGTGATATAAGAGAGCTTGCACAATGTCTTTTAGTGTTTGACAGCCCTAGCGTCATTTAACGAGGATGCACCCTTGTTGACGCTTGGTGCTACATCTCCATAACAATGACAAACGTCCATGCTCAATGATTAAACAGACCTGTGTGGTAGCTGTAGCGATTATCGGTGAGAGCGGAATCGGAGAAAGTGGTGTGACATCCAAAAAAGCGTCGCTGATTGTCCGTAGAACTTGGGCTAAGGCCGCATACTAGCGGCATATTAAAGTGTTATGGGACACGTCAGCTCGACTGGAGAGAAACGCAACGCGCGTCGTGTCGCCCCTGTTGGCCAGCAGCCAGCTTAAGCGGCGAACGCAGTGTTACAGCCATGCTAGGCATAGGTAGACAGCCACGAGTCTCATAGCTAGTAGTACGCTGTAGCATTGCTAGTTTTGGTATTTTTGGTATGAATGGATGCTATGAGCGATGTGGACGCTTGCGATACGGTCGCTACCTGGCGCTTCGTTAAAGCGTCGACAAAATAGCGCTTTTCCTGTTGAAAACGCGTCGAATAACATGGACGCGTAACAACGACACTTTCAAGGAGCTAATTACAGAGGTCGCGGTCTTCAGGCATTACCCAAGGTCCCTAGATAAAACTTGTTTTATCTAGGGACCTGCATTACCACCCCGCCGACCAAGAGCACTGGGAGAGGACAGTGTTAGATACAAAATGCACGTTTGTACAGCCTTAAAAGTTAGACCCTCATGGAATCAGGTATTTAGCAATAGAGAATGAGGACGAATTACCATTTGACCTAATCGTGATCACTGCCTTGCACAGTATATGGCGCTCTCAAATGGCTGGATTTTACTGTGACCCTGACAGCAGACCAGCAAGTTAGTATTTTAAAGAAAGTGTAGAAAAGTTTATAGAGGTAGAAAGAACAAATGAATGTGTTCCTTCATGGTTGGGAAAGGTAAAAGCCCTGCTTACTAAGAAGGAATTTTAAGTCGCAGTGTTCTTTATCAGTTCTTGATGGCCGTGGTAGCGTTTGTTGTGTCATGTTTGTTGTGTAATTTTTCTTTGGCATGTTTCTTGTGTATTGTAATATAATTGTCTTGTCTCCGTGTGTGTTACGTCCAACCGGAAATAAAAAAAAAAGATCGAGGCACAGAGGATAGCGTGCTAAACTGTTGCTGTCGCGGACCCCGTGGTCATGAGTTCGACGCCCGTTGGACCAAGGACGGGCGTAATAGATGTTTTTAAAAACGGACCAAGTCGGAATGTCATTACAGTGGTTGTGATTACACAGTTGCACGATGTCGACAGGACTAAGCTTAGTTTCATCACAGGTTTTTTTACTCGCAATGACTCGTTCCTCTCTCGACAACACATCTTCCACAGCCCATTCACCTGTGTAAGGAAACATGGGCGGATCTCGATGGTGATACCAGGCGTCGCAGGTGACATTTGCTAGCGAAGGCCCAGACAAGTGTTGTCGGCCATGATGGCAATATGTCACGAACGGGGGGGGGGGGGAGGGGGGGAATGTCTGGGAACGAAGTTGCAGGCTGGATCGGGGAATGAAAACAGTTCCACCAAATGTAACGTGGTTCATTGAAGTATAAACGTCTAACAGTAACGAGGGACATCAACAGCGAGAGTCATGAAACGGCGGACGTCGAGAAGCTAAAGTACATGGAAGCACAAGCTTGTCTGTTTCGTTGTCGTATTATCTTTTATTATAACTGGTTAAAAAAACGCCGGCCTACAACTGCAGCGAGCGCGCCAGTTTGCGTTGCGGTAGCTAAGAATACGCACTACATTTTTTGTCCAGAGACAGACTTCTCTCCGATCGAGCCAGTCTTCAAGGCACCCACGAAGTCACTCAATCACGTAACTATCAAAGAATTGCGGACTTTTATACACGCGATTTCCTGCTTCCGACGCTTGATTCAATATTTCATCACAATTTCATCTCCCCTAATGAAGCTGCTTCAAGAACAACGGGACTATCACTTCGTATTCGTCGGATCGCGATGAGGCATTGACGAGTCTATGTTGTTTCCCGAAGTCCTCTCGCAATTTTCGCTCTTTCGTCCAAATGATTCCTACACAGATGCCTACAGATGCGGATACAGGTCCCGATACAGGTGCGCACAAGTCAACGTTGGTGACTTGTGCGCTGTACTGGCGCCACTATAACGAGATTTTCCTGAATATGTCCTGGATAATCCAAGTCTCTGGCTTCGAAAGTACCGACTAGTTATATACTCACGCAAAAAAAACCTATAGCGGTCTAATATCCTTGTACTCGGTTGCTACCTAATTTATATTGCCTCCTGTTTCATTTAGCTTACCACCACATTGGTAATCATCATAAATACTCTGAAATCTCAATTGTACAAACTTCGGTTTAACAAATATTTCGGAATATCGAACTTTTAAAAAAAATCCCCAGTGGTTTTCCTGTACATTCTATGCAAAAATCTTTCACTTAAACGAAATTCTGAAAAGGAAATATTTCAGTTAACTTGATCTGCGGACCTGGGTTTCTTTTTTGAGATCAATTCAATGAAGTTTTGCACTCTTGAGCACTGGCGTAGCCGATGCGTGCCACCCCCTAATTGCCCATCCATCGACGGTGGTGCAACATCGCTTGTGCACATAGCGCCGCCGAGGCAAAGCAGCTGTGCGGCTGGCGAAAACGCGCCACGTCCACTTCAGTATCTACGCAGAACTATCAGATTCAGAAATTGTCTTCGGTCATGGTCTGGAACCAAAGAAGAACAGTACGACGAATATCTTGTAATGGCTGAGGCACATTAAAATCTAGTATCTCTATCCGAGGCTGTAGGTTATATCATAAAATTTCGAGACGTCGTGATAAAGCACCGAGCTGTGCCAGACGCAGTGCGAACCAACGTAGACTCTATAGACAACAATGTCTTTTCTTGTGCTTTAAGGCCACCAGTCCTAATGAAAATTACAGTATTATTTTCGAAATAAAATGTATATCACATTTTCGACTTTATGTCCAATGTGTACAATGTAGTTCCGTACACCAGTGAATGTTCTGTTCAGTGAACTTTCAGTTAAGTGAACTATTTCCTTGGGTCCCTCAAAGTTCACTCCAGTGAGCGTGCACTGTATATCCCTATTGCCGTCTTGCCCATTCGACACTTAGTGCAACACAAGGATAGCCGCGTGCCATACCGCAGTCGACATTAGCCTTCTGGCACCGATGCCCTCTCGCATTTACTGCCATCAGACGACAACACATGTTGATCAGCATCACAGCTTGCTCTTGCTTACATCGAAGATGACACAGAAAGGAGCCTTGAATTGGCTAAATTATGAAATTGTCATCGCATTCATCAGCAGAGCTATCTGCTTGCGTTAAATTAAAGTCTAAACTTAAGATATATGAACTTATATCTTGAATAAACGGAGATGTTGCTGTGATACTTCGAATGAAATCGACAAGACATTTTGACAAAAACGTGTTGTTAGTATGATTCCTTGCTTTCATTTGAGTTACACCATTTAAAGCAGTTTTCTTATACACACATTAACGTCATATATAGTGGATATTGCAATTACAGAGCCAAGCTATGAAAATTTTCGAGGGTCTCTTACACCATCGCTAAGACGACTCGAGAGAGAAGGCCTGAGCATTGATGTCTTCATGACTGAAACTTGCCGTCAGAATCCGACGAGCCGTGTGACTTGTCGTTCCTTATTTCGTGCTTGTCGAGCCTCCTCTGGCCTGTCATACTTCTTCGGACTATCACGAAATCCAGCACTCTTATACCCTACAATGTATGGATGGATGCTAGAACTTTATTTATAGTCCCTGAGAGACGCGACTAGCGCGCAGTGGGCTTCTGCCATGTTGGAAAGGACAGGCTAAGCTGCCGCCGCGTTGTGGGCTCTCTGGACGGCCCAAAGCTGATCCCCCTTGTTGGGGCTTCTGATGGTGGAGCACCACTTGGCCGGGTTGGCTTGATCACTGCCCAGTAACGAGGGGCATCGCCAGAGCATATGCTCTAAATTAGGTACTTCCCCAGAACAGGGGCACGAGCTCCTAGTAAGTATCTGGGTATGTTATATGAAATAAGGCTAGATTTGGACATGAATTCGTCTGTAGGAGTCTAAGCGTCATTCCCTGGGCTCTGTGTAGCTTTTCTTTGATGAGGAGGGTAGACCCTCCTGCTGAGGTATAAGGGCTGTGTAATCTCATTGTATGTGGGGGGCTGATCTCTATGTCGAACGTCGTGGGCTGCGGAGAACCTCCGTGGAAGCGGAGAGTCATACCTGGTGCCTTGGAGTGGGCCAGCTCGTCGAGATTGGTGGGGCTTCCTTCAAAATGGCCCATGTAATGTTACATCTTGAAAACAGCATTCTACTGCTACCGACGTTTTTTTTTTGTTGTCATCTTGGGGCTATCGCCTTTAAATTACTTAATAAAGAGCCCTCATACGAATTTGTGCATTCTGGATATCACATTCATAACGGTAACACCAAAGTTACACATGGTCCTATCTTTCTACTGCTGATTGTTCGCTCTAAATCTACCTATTTGACATCGAAATTTATTGTTATATGACTAGAATGAATTGCCCAACACCGTGAAATGCTTGTCATCAATACACGTGAATAAAAACGCCCCTTAGTTATTCATATGTGTAAATCCGTTCATTAGAATTGCAAACTCAGTTTGTAGAGACTGATCCTTCAGTTGGTGGAGAACACACGAAGAAAAAAAACTTCCTCATCTCCCGCTAAAGGGAACCATGTGTGGATGCGAAGCAGCGGGGAGATAATCAGCTTGAACGGGAGGAACGTCGCCACTCTCATTTCAAGGAAGCGGTCCCGGCGCTCATCGCGGCGCTGCACAGGAGCGAGAATGAGGCGCGCGCGCTCCGTCATTTTCATACCGCGGAACTACCGTGGCGCCCCCCAGCGGAGTATGCAGCTGTCACACCACTTGTCGTGCGCGCCGCTCCGTAGAGGATTTTTAGAGGAGAGGACAGGAGGGACCGTAGGAAAGGGGGAGGGGACGTGCAAGCCGCTCCGTAGAGTAGAGGATTCCTAGAGGAGAGAGGGTAGAGGACGCGCATGCGCTGTGGGGATGTGGGACGCGGGCGCCGCTCCGTAGGGTAGAGGATTCCTAGAGTAGAGAAAGGGGGTGAGCGTAGGAGAGGATAGGGGAGGATAGGGAAGGGGACGCGCATGCGCTGTGGGGGGGGTGTGGGACGCGGGGGGCCGCTCCGTAGAGGATTTCTAGAGTAGAGAAAGGGGGTGAGCGTAGGAGAGAGAGGGGGAAGGGGACGCGCATGCGCTGTGGTGGTGCGGGACGCGGAAGGAGGGACGGACTAAACCCCCTCCAAACATATGCAAGCAAGATCAAGGAATGTGGTCAACCTGGGTGACAGACACCACCTGCCTAACCATTGCTAAGCAGCCTCTCTCTGCTCTCGGCCATGACTCTGATGACTGTGATAATGGTTGCCGGCCTTCATATTACTACAGTGTTCTGGTTCGCATAATGGCCGGGTGCTTCTCTACTTCATGAAAGTGGCCGGACGCGGGACGCGGGACGGCGGACGCGGGGGGGACGGACAGAGCCCCGAGCATAAGATGCTTCGCATCTAAAAAAATTCCCCATCTCCCGCTAAAGGGAACCATGTGTTCATGCGAAGCAGCGGGGAGATAATTAGCTTGAGCGGGAGGAACGTCGCCGCTCTCACTTCACGGTCCGGGCGCTCCGTCATTTTCATACCGCGGAACTACCGTATGCAGCGGAACTCCGCTGCATACTCAGCGGAGTATGCAGCCGTTACACCACCTGTCATGCGCGCCGCTCCGTAGAGGATTCCTAGAGGAGAGGACGGGGGGGGGGGGCCGTAGGAGAGGAGCGAGAGGACGTGCATGCGCTGTGGGACGCGGGAGCCGCTCCGTAGAGTAGAGGATTCCTAGAGGAGGAAGGGGGGAGAGGACGCGCATGCGCTGTGGGGATGTGGGACGCGGGTGCCACTCCGTAGAGTACACGATTCCTAGGGTAGAGAATGGGGGGTGAGCGTAGGAGAGGGGACGCGAATGCGCTGTGGGGGGTGTGGGACGCTCCGTAGAGTAGAGGATTCCTAGAGGAGAGAAAGCGGGTGAGCGTAGGAGAGAGAGGGGGAGGGAACGCGCATGCAGTGTGGTGGTGTGGGACGCGGGAAGGAGGGACGGACTAAGCCCCCTCCAAACACATGCAAGCAAGATCAAGGGATGGGGTCAACCTGGGCGACCGACACCACCTGCCTAGCCATTGCTAAGCAGCCTCTCTGTGCTCTCGGCCATGACTCTGACGACTGTAGTAGTGGTTGACGGCCTTCATATTACTACAGTGCTCTGGTTCGTATAATGGGTGCTTCTCTACTTCATGAAAGTGGCCGGACGCGGGACGCGGGACACGGGACGGGGGACGTGGGACGCGGGAGGGACGGACAGAGCCCCGAGCATAAGATGCTTCGCATCTAAAACACGCAGCTTCACGAAGTGAATGATGACGACTGGGCGAAGCTAGGTCCTAAGGTCCATAATGTCTACGTTGAAGTCGCCGACTAGTATAAAGGACGGGCGCACTGAGGGACAGACGGAAGGGCAGATGGACGGACAGATGCACGGACGGACGGACGGAGGCACGACACACGGACGGACGCATGGATGTACAAATGGACGGAGGCACGAATACACGTACAAACGCATGGACGGACGGACAGAAGCACGGACAGGCGGACAGAAGCACGGTCGGACAGATGGCGCAGGTGATCATGCATTGTGTGATTTGGACATGCGCTCCACCTGAGGCCGTCGGGGAACGGATGGACATTGTGCGACCCTAAGCTGCTTCGCCCCTAAAACTGAAGAAATGAATAGTGCATGCCCTCAGCAATTCGTGAACATGATCTTCGTATTTGTGTGTGCTGCAAAAACTACGACGTGAATTCCGCATACTTCGCTCGTGATGGTGTTACATTTTTTAAGCGCTCATGTTTGTGTTGTGCTCACCATATGCTAGATCCATTCTCTACTAAAATTAGTTCATCGTTTCTGTATGTAAGGCGTTTTTTATTTACTAGAATATTGTTTCTTGAAGTTTTTGCTTCATTTGACTACTAATATTTATTTGTCACATTTTTGATGAAATTCATTGTAATCCTGGAATTTTAGGCACTGTACTAAACAATGAAAAATACTTACTTATTCTGCCAGTCTCCATACTCACTCTAAAAATGAGGAAAAATTATGTTGCATTATAAAGATTACAAAAAAAACTTTAATAAAGTATGGTTGTTAGGTTACTGGTTTCGGCGGGTTGGGTTCCCAGGGACGTTAAGGGACCTCACTAAGTGTGGCTTCCCAGACGTGCTGAACACTCCCCAAGTGGCTTTCGAAGTCGATTTTCAAGTGTTGATTAGTCGAAGGCATAGCGCGGCAGTCGGCAGCGAAATAAGAGTCATATTACGGACCGTCTTAAGTGACAACAGCTGCAGTCCAACCAAGACCACTCTGATGAGGCCGCGAGTCTTATATTACAGACAGAGCAACAGTGCCCTAAAAAAACCGCCAGGCCTACGTGGGACGCGCAGCACAGTCACAGCGAAAGCTGGAAGAGCGGTCTTTCTAGAGCATTTTGAAACACTCTTGGGGCAACTACTACAAGCCCACTTGCATGGCACCCACTACGCCATAAATGATCATAATTTTAGGGGCGAAGCTCCTTATGGCATCACCTGGGCGGTTCTCGGTTGTCGATGCATCCTGAGTAGCCAGTAGCGTCTCCCTTAGCATACAATAGATGGCGCTGTCCCATAGAGATGCATGCAAACTGCATTTGGGTGACGATATACTAGATGGCGTCAGTGGTTTTTCGTATACGTTGATGATTAAAGATGATAGATGGCGCTGTTATAATAAGACAATGCGCTGTGACAGTACGTGATATGTATCGCCCTCTCCTCTCCTACGCTTCTCCCTCTTTCTTCTCTCCTACGGTCCCCCCCCTCCCCCCCCATCTTGCCTCGCGGCGCCGACGCAGGCAGCGTCGCGAGGCAGCGTCGCGGCAGCGTCTTGATTGAAATAACCAACTGCTCGCGCTGCACAACCGTTCACTGACCACCGCGTATTTATAGGCACTGGATTTCGACCTCCAAGGTAGTGCCTGTGTGAGATGTCTCCTGTGCGTGATTAAACAATACAAAAAATTCAAAGCGTACATGTAAAATTAAAGTGAGCTGCAAGTCGCCATGACTCTCATTGACCCTTTAATATAAACGCGCCCGATCTCACGTGGTTGATGATGTACTGCGCAGAATTCGCGGAAGATTCACGGTTTACCGATGAACCTCCGCAGCTTCGCCCACTCATCATCATTCACTCCGTGGATATGCTGTGATTTTTTTGTGTAGTGGGGAAGCCTCCACTATGCCATTATTCGTTATTTTCCGGAAAAGCGCGGTACCCGCTACATACTTGTAACGCATTGACGCTGTTGCTGACGACGAAGAAGAATTATGCCTGCGGCTTTTGTAAGGGGTTGTAGCATTGAACGACCCACTCGTTACGCAATTCGCATTGTGTGACGCCTGGTTGTTACTTCACTGTTCTGAAACACTTGTTAACGGGATTCCTTATCCGCCATCAAGCCTGCATAGGGTCAGTTTGCAACACAGTTTCAAGCACCTGCGTAGCTCAGTGGTAGAGTGCTGCGCTGCCACGCAGGGTGCTCGGCTTCAAATCCCATGCTGTAATAGGTGTTTTTTATTTGTTTAGTTCTTTTCTTGGCGCGATCGTGGTTACGGACACCGGTGGTGGCGGCGGACAACTACAGCGCAAAAACGGCCTTTGTTGTGATCTCATAACAGCTTTCGCTGCAAAACGAAAGTTAAATTTCAGCGGAGTTTAAAAATATGCCAACTCATTCTATGACGGCGCCACCAAGTGCATGTTTGCTGATTATTGTATGAAGCGATACTATCTTTTACCTTCTTCTGAATTGCTTAATATCTTCATAAAGTATTCATATTCATAAGAAGCGGAATGGTATGTTGCACTCAGACATTGTCCTTCTTCATATTAATGCACCGCCGCAGAGAACAACTGCAACAAAAAAACTACTGCAGTGTTTTCGGCGGGAAGTATTCGATCACCCACCATACATTAAGGCCTTAGTCCGCTCTAATTACTAACTTTATTGCTACATGAAACGCTAGCTAGGAACACAGTATTTTGACTCAGACAGCGAGCTACAAACCGGCGTACAGGGCTGGTTGAAAGCACAAGCGGCTGTCTTCTACGAGGATATTATAGGAAAGTTAGTGCCACACTCCGAAAAATCGTTGAATCGAGACGTCGGCTATGCAAACAAGCAGCTGGTACGGGTGCGTAATTGTTCCCAATAAATAAGATTGAATTTTGCTGTTTTTATTTCGCAACCGATGGGACCTTGACAAAATAAACCTCGAACAATATGGCTGTGCCTTTAGCAATGTCTGGCAAGGTGTCCGAATCAGCTAGCGCTCTATGAACCAGCTTACTCAGAATCAAATGCTTTTTTTTTCTATCACTCATTATTCTAGATAGGTACAGAGTTAATACGATTACAGAAATTGCATACCAGTTATTCTCTTGCCGTAACTCGGAAGGTGCTTTACACCAGTCGAAGATGGAAATCATGGTGTAATTAATGCTTTTTTTTTCACCGTGGATGAAAGTTATCCGATGTGGCTATGTTATGGTGCACTGTATGTAACAGGAACGCCCCTTTTTAAATGTTTAGTGACGTGAGCATGCAAAATCGAAGTGCATGAGCACCTCTCGTGGTAGGATTAGATTTGTGCTTTTTTATTTTATGTTTTCGTAACGCGAACGCCGTTTGCTGTCTATTTCTTCCGTCACGCGAACGCCACAAAGACGAAGGGAAGGTGCAGCTTGCGATCACTTCGAACTTCTTGCTCAATTTTCCTATGGGCAGCTTCTAATTCGAGGTCATGTTCGCGTGAGACATATAAGGTTCTTGACATTGTAGCTGTGCCCCATTTTCTCACTTTGAGATGCCAGTGGCTGACTGCTGTCGCCAAGTCCGAATACTAGGAATCTGACATATTTGAGCTTGTTCTGACGCCAGCAACAATAAGCTTTCGCGAGTAGGCAGTTCGTGAAAACCATCAATCTCACTGAGCATTAACTACTGCTTTAAGAAATATAATGATGTTTTGTCGTTGACCACGACCAATCTTAAGAAATAATGGTAAATCTATGAAACACTGTAGCTAGCTGTTTGCATAATTTATTTGTTCAGAATGAAAGCACGATAAGCCATGAACCTGAAAATGTATATTTCTACATATTATCACGTGGTCGTCATGTTGAGGACGGCAGAGACAGCGTGTCCAAAATGAAACTCTTTATTTTGCCGAACTTGTGGCCAGGAAAGTGGGAACTTAAACTGCAGCAAGCTGTGCGCGCTGTACACTGATATCGCCAAACAGAGCGTCGCGCGTCAATAAAACTGATACGGGGCAACGCACGTGGGCATTTAAACACGTGTCGTCGAATATTAGAGTGTTATCGCTGGTAGCCGAGTTTCTTCCAGCAACGCCTCCTCTATTTTTCCAATGCCAGTGCAAACGCTCGCTTCTCAATGGGAGCCGTCGGTCCAGCGCCTCCTCGATGTCTTCAATGCCAGCCAGATGCACCCGATCCAGCCTTTCACCAGTCTCTCATCTAGTCCTTTCCTACTCTCGCCTATCGCGTATTCGTCGCGCGGGCTTTGCGTTCGTGCGGGAGAGCACCCTTTATGTGGTGCCTCAGGACGGAAATCAGATGAAGTAATTTTTTGTTTATTAGTGTTGTGGGGTCTCGATATGAGCGCGCCGCTCTCGGAGCACACGGACACAGTAGACCCGGTCGAACCAAACCAAACATCGTGTACATTTATTTACTACTTTTACAAGACAAGCTCGCAAGCCGAATCAGGTAGATCAAACGCTAAAAACAACCTTAAACAATTATTATGCCAATACACTCAATCAAGATAACAAACAACCACAAGGTGACGCGAAGGCGGCGTCGCCGACAGTCGACTCACCACGAGGGAGCCACGGGAGACGACCCGCACGGTGCCTTCCCCATGGACCCACCGCAGGAGCCGACCGTCCCCGCCAGCCGCCAACGCCTAAGAGACTTTCTTCCCGTGCACCCACCAGCTTCGCCGCCCAGCGGCGCTGCTGGCGCTACCGTGCTAACCTTAACGATGATGATGATGATAAACAGCGGCACGAGCACAACGCCACCTTCCGCTCGACGGCCGTCAACCAAAACTGCGGCTTAACACTGTAGCTTAACCGCGAGACGCGCGCGCCATGAGGTGCAAACGATCTTACAGGGGGTGATAGCACCCCCGCATCCTCCCAACCTTAATTCAAAACATACCCCGGTACAAAAAACTAAAAACATATAAAACAGCTACACAAGCTCTACGAAAGAAAACACGTCCGAATGTCCGTGCACGGCAACACAGCCGCTGGTCGACACCGCTGCACTGGCTCGACGACTTGACCTCACTCTCGGACCCGGAACGACAACGTGACCGTCGGCGCGAGAAAGCGTCACTCGCGCCGACACGTCTTCTGGTTGCGAGCAGCCCTCACGAGGCCGCCGGTCTGCAGGCCGCTGCGCAGGTCCCAGGCATGTCCATCTCCCGAGATGTTTCGACCGCATTCCTGGCCAGCGGCGAAGACGAAGTGCAGAGGACAGCCAGCCGCGGGTAAGATCAATCCCGCTGCGTACACTAAAAACACTCTCGACAGAACGTTGTGGTAGGACAAAGGAACGGATCTACGGGCTCATCGCCCTCGTGGTACGATGTTCAGTACGGCTAGCAAAAACATCGGCGGTGACCGAGACGCCCAGTTCATCTAAAACAAAGGCTGTTTTTCTTAGTTCGTGCATCGCAAGATAAGAGGGAAGCAGAGTGCAACACCTAAACGCCACGATCCAACGGGTTGTGTCCCGACAGGCAGCTTCGCAGAGCCTTAGGCCTAACGAGTCGTTCGACAACAACCGGCATCAACCCAGCACCCAGCATAAGCGCAGAAGAGGCGGCCGCGAGGAGACATGAGCTCTGTAAGGTGGCCCTACCCGCTCGCCACGGTTGCTTAAAGTCAGCTGCTTAAAGTCAGCGCATGCAGCAGTGTCGCAGTGGCGCTTCCCCCGTTGCTTGCCCGCATAGCGCCACGAACGGAGACGCGCTGTCACAAAACACCGTGTCTCTTACAGAGCCAGTGTGATCGCCAACACAGTAAACACGAGGGATGCAAGACGCCGCCCCACAGATTTGTACACAAATGAACAAGAAATTACTTCATCTGATTTCCGTCGTGAGGAAACACATAAAGGGTGCTCTCCCCCATGAATACAAAGCACACGTGAAGGCTAGGCGATGGGCGAAAGTAGGACAGGGCTAGAGGAGAGGGTGGTGAACGGCTGGAACGAGCTGGCATTGATAAAATAGAGGAGGCGTTTGTTTCAGAATAAACTCAGCTTTTCGCGTTTGCGCGCTCAAGCCGGACAGGTGATCCGAAAGCTATCGAGAACGCCCTCCGACATTTTGGTGCGGATTGGACAAGGCAGCATCTAGACGCACAATACGCTGGCAACATAAAACATAGAAAGGAGCGCGTGTGGCATTGCCCCCCCCTCTGAAAAGACTTCGTCCCGATGCTTTAAAAGAAGATGGAAGTAAAATAATAAAGCCAGAAAGTTCAATAAGCGATAAGTGCGAGCAATGAAGCGCAATAATAAAGCAACAATAAAAAAAATACAGTCCTGAGGTTTGAAAACGCGCATAAACGGTTTGAGGCGCACGACATGGACGACTTCAGGTCGCGGACGGCGCCGTTGAGAGTTCGTGCTACCGTCGGTGACAACCTTGTAGTCAAGTGCGCCGAGACGTCGAAGTACCCTATGCGGTCCGAAGTACCGTCGCAGAAGTTTTTCAATGAGTCCACGTCGGCGTACCGGTGTCCAGACCCACACATGGCCACCGGGCTGGCTACTCCATGTTGTGTCGCTGAATATTATAGTGGCGGCTCTCGATCCTCTGCTGGTTCTTGATACGCAGGCGGGCGAGCTGTCGAGCTTCTTCGGCACGATGCAATTAAGGGGCGACGTCGAGATTGTCTTTATCGGTGGTAGCTGGCAGCCTTGCGTCGAGCGTCGTTGCCGGGCTCCTTCCGTAGACCAATTTATACGGCGACAGCTGCGTCGTTTCTTGAACTGCCGTGTTGTATGCGAAGGTCACGTATGGAAGGATGGCATCCCATGTCTTGTGCTCGACGTCGACGTACATGGCCAGCATGTCGGCGATGGTCTTGTTTAGACACTCGGTGAGGTCATTGGTAAGTGGGCGGTAGGCGCTGGTCCGGCGGTGGCTTGTTTGGCTGAATTTCAAGATGGCCTGAGTTAGCTCTGCAGTAAATGCCGTACCTATGCTGGTGATGATGACCTCTGGGGCGCCATGACGCAGGACAATGTCTTCAACGAAAAACTTCACTGCCTCTAGGTGGGGCCCTTGTTACGGCGTAGCGGGGGAGGTAGTCGGTGGCAACGATGATCTATTTATTCAAAGTCAACGTAGAAAACGCCCCCGGTAGATATATACCGATTTGCTGGAACGGTCAGTGACAGGGTTACAGTTGGGTGGACTTGAAAAGGAGCCAGAACTCAAGCCAAAAGTAGCCGAAGTAGCCGTGACATTTAATATTATCGCCAAATTTGTAGCCAAATGGAACAGAAGTGGTATTATGAGCAGATTCTGCAGTATTGATCAATAAATAATACCATTTTGAATAATTAAGGCCATAGAAAGCCACCGGTAAGTTGGAAATAAATTAAATGAACGAATTCAGATAAATTCATTACGCGTGCATATATTTTATGTAGAAAATATGAGTTCTTGCCAGACGCAAAGTTATATTAGAATATTCCCGCGAGCAATTCAGTAGGAACATATAAGTTGAAACAGATTTTCGTAGAAGTTGCAGACCAAATTCTGGTTGTAAATGAACAGGCTCGCAAAATTTTGTTGCAGATGTCTGTTTTCCTAAATTTACACGAGATCACGCACTGCGCTTCAAAATTATTCTCAAAACTTGAGCGTAGCATCACAATATATGGCGGGAAGCTTGAGCACCGAGCCGGTCACGTGTTCGTCACCATGCACGCAACTTCGCCACTCCGTATTTGGAGACGCGCTAAGCGTCCCGTAAGGGTTCCTCGATGCGCACCAGCCTACTGGTGGGTGGAGGACGACCATACGCATCCGCTGAAGCGAGATAAAAGCTTAAAAACAAGGCATTTCGTCTGCAAAAATTGAGAAAAAATGGCTACTTAATGCGCCAAATCAGCACCTTAAAAGTAGCCAGAAAATAGCCATGGCGCCAACTGCAAATTTTTGTCGCCAGACGGGGTCAAAAAGTAGCCAATTTGGCGCAAAGTAGCCACCAACGGCAACCCTGGTCAGTGAGGTGGTTCGATCGGCTGAAGAAAGCCTGCTAGTCTTCTCGGCGGTGTCTTCCGTCGCTGACAGCCTCGACATGTCGTGACGTAACGAGCGACGTCGGCGGCAAGGCGTGGTCAGTAATACTTTTCCTGTATCCTTGCGAGCTTGCGGGAAACACCTAGGTGCCCAGCTGTCGGGTCGTCGTGTAGAGCGTGGAGGACTTCTGGTTTCACTGCTGAAGGAACCACGAGAAGGTGTTTGGCTCGAAAGGGGGAAGTTCTTCTTTAGGAGAACGCCCTTTTGCAGGAAGAACAACGCCAGTCCTCTCTTGACTGCCTTCGCAACAGTGGCGCTCTTGCCCTCGACGTATTCCACAAGGCCCCTGAGTTCCGGGTCCACTCACTGTCACTCGGCGAAGTCGTCGGCACTTATGGTTCCCAAGAAGCAATTATCATCCTGGTCGTCCTGTGGCGGCGGGTTGACGGGGGGCGCGAGACAAGCAGTCGGCGTCACAGTGCTTTCGTCCGGACATGTAAACAACGGTAACGTCGAATTCTTGAAGTCTGAGACGCTATCTTGCGAGAAGACCTCAAGGGTCCTTCAAGTTAGCGAGGAAACAAAAGGCATGGTGTTCGCCCACAACTTTTAGGGGCTTGCCGTAGCGGTAGGGGCGAAACTTTGACTTAGCCCTCATGGCAAGGCACTCCTTTTCTGTTGTGGAATACTTAGCTTCTGCTATGGATAGCGGCCGGCTAGAATGATTGATAATTCTTTCCACTCCGTCAGTTCTCTGGACAAGAACAGCTCCGAGTCCTACGCTGCTTGCGACGGTGTGGATTTCTGTGTCGGCGTATTAGTCGAAATGCGCAAGTATTGGAGGCGTCTGCAGGCGTGCTTTCAATTCTTGAAATGCGTCGACCTGCGCCAGTCCCCACTTGAATTTCTACTTGGCCTTCGTGAGCTGAGTGGCTCGGCTTTGCATGAAAATTCCTTGACGAAGCGTCTGTAATAGGCGCACAAACGGAGAAATTGGCGTACGGCCTTCTTGTCGGTGGGCGGCGGAAAGGCATCGATGGCCGCGGTTTTCCATGGGTCAGGACGAACTACAGACTTCCTGCGGACGTGGCTCCTCGTACACGAATTGGCGCTTTTCTGGCTTCAGGGTGAGTCCGGAGGCCTTGATTGCTTGAAGTACAGCTTCAAGACGCCGGAGATGTTCGTCGAAGTTTTAATAAAACACAGCCACGTCGTGCAAGTACACAAGGCAAGTATGCCACTTCAAGCCTGCCAGTACGGTATCCATAACACGTAGGAACGTCTCAGGCGCTGAGCAAAGACCGAAGGGCATGACCTTGAACTCGATGAGGCCGTTTCTTGTGATAAGACAGTCTTCTCTCGCTCTGTCTTGGCGACCTCGATTTGCTAATAGCCGGTATTGAGGTCCATCAACGAAAAGTACTTCGCGCTGCTGAGTCGATCAGGGCGTCGTCTATAAGTGAGAGAGCATACAGGTCCTTCTTCGTGATTTTGGTCAGGCGGCGATAATCGGCGCAGAAACGTACGGTTGCGTTCTTATTCACTAACACCACAGATGACGCCCACGGACTCTTGAAAGGCTGGATGATGTCGCCATGTAGCACTTCGTCGCATTACAGCGGCGCGTTCTCCTGTCGAAATGCGGTACGGGCTCTGACGGAGTGGTCTCGCATTTTCCTCTGTTATGATGCGGTGTTTCGCGATTGGGGTCTGTCGAATTCTTGACGACGACGAGAAGCAGTCCTTGAATTGCAAGAGCAGTCTTTTGAGCTGGTCTTGCTTGTGCTTCGGGAGGCTCGGGTTGACGTTGAAATCTGTGTGGGGACCTCGATTGGTCGAAGCAGGTTCGGTAGCGTCGTTGAGTGTGAAAGCATTGGAGGCGTCCACGAATTCATCCATGTAGGCGACCGTCGTAGGAATGTTGAGGTGCCTGTATTCGTTCCTGAAGTTTATGAACATTACTTTAGCTTTGCCATCATGCAGCTCGGCGATGCCCCTTGCAACGGAAATCTGACGGTTCAGAAGCAAGTGCTTGTCGCCCTCGATGACACCTTCGAAGGTGTCATCGGGTTCTTTGGTGGGTTCTTTGGTGGGTTCTTTGGTGGCGACCAAAATGATGACGCTGGAAAAAGGCATAACGGTGACCTGCTCTTCTATCACGTTGAAAGCATGGGCCACTGGTGGCGTGTGGGGCGGCAGTGCTTTTTCTGAGGTTAGTGTTATTGACTCAGACCTCAAGTCGATGACGGCGCCGTGTTGATTCAGGAAGTCCATCCCAAGCATCACATCCCTGGAGCACTGTTGTAGGATTACGAAGCTCGCAGGGTAAGTCCGGTTATTGATGGTTACTGTTGCTGTGCAGAGCCCAGCGCACGTTATTTGATGGCCTTCCAGCAGTCCGGAATTTCGGAGCCTCCCCATGCTGGCTTGAGTTTCTTCAACTTCGTCGCGAACGATCCACTCATGACAGAATAGTCGGCTCCGGTGTCGACAATAGCTTTGACGCTGTGGCCGTCGATGAGAACGTCGAGGTTGCTAGTTCGTCTTGCGTTGCGGTTGCGTGGAGGCGTAGCATCACGGCTACGTCGGCTTGCTCCGCTGCTTCCACGTGGCGTCGTCAGCTCATCTGGCTGCGAAGTTTCGACTTCAGTGCTCTCTCCGGCTTGCGGCGTGTCATATGGCCTTCTTCACGGCATCGTCGTCGACGTCGGCAGGGGGTCTTCCGTAGTTCGTCGTTCAGCAAGCACCCCTCCATTGGCTGCTGACCTTAGTTTTCCGGATATGGGCTCACAGAACGGCCCCGCTGGGGCCACTGTACTCCTGTCGTCGCTGGAGGGGACCGGTAGGGTCCAGGCGAAGGCGAACGCGATGAAGATCGCGCTGCTGGTTCAGTCGTGGTGAAGTATTCGGCGATGTCGCGTGGCCGCTCGCCGGCCTGTGTGGGCGCTGCGTTGTCGGTGAAGCGGCGTAGGCCCATCTAGCGGTACTGGCAGCGGCGGTGTGCGTGGCCTGCTTCTCCGCAGTGGCAGCGCAGAGGGCGGTTCTCAGGGGCATGCCAAACGTAGGTTTTCCTTGGCGTGCTGCGTTGTCCAACATGCGAACGGTTGAGGGCGGTGGTGGCGGCGGTGTCTGGCGACGGTAGTGCGGCTCAGCGGCTGCTTGACGTGGACGCGGCGGGGGGAGCGTTGTGTCGGCCTACAGCAGCTTAGCTTAATGCTTGTGGCTCAGGCTGCACTGGTTCAGGTGTTTGGAGGAATTGCTGGACTTTTTGGCGTACGGCGTGGGTGATCAGTTCCACTTGATGCTTTGAGGGTGGCAGCAATTTACGCAGCTCTTGCGTAAAGTAAACGTGCTGCAACTTGTCATCGTTGGTCCAGTTCTTGAAAAGAGCGACGCGGTCGACCCTTTCAAGCCATCTCTCAGGGTCTTCGAGTGATGAACCACGGAAAGTTGGCGGCTCCTTGGGTTTTGGGAGCAGGATCGGTGCAAGCGGCGCAGGCGCTGTCATTGTCGCCGTGGTCGAGGTCAAGGTCTTGGTTTGCATGGTCTTTTCAGGTAGAGGTCCGTACTCTAGCGGTAGGCCTTGTTGCCTGCGGCTTGTTCGCTACTCGGGGTTGGCGCTGATGTCTTCGCGACTGGCGCAGGGTGCACGGTTTGACGGGCACGTCCGATTCATGAAAGAAGCAGCACCTTCGCCAGATGTCACGTGGTCGTGACGTTCAGGAAGGCAGAAACGGCGTGTCTACAATGAAACTTGTTATTTGGCCGAACTTGTGGCTGGCAAAATGGAAACTCAAAGCAAGCAGTGCGCGCTGATATCGACGAACAGAGCGTCGGCCATCGATGAAACTGATACGTGGCAACGCGCGTAGGCATTTATACACCTGTCGTCTAACATTTGAGCATTATCGCTGGTAGCCGCGTTTTTCCAGAATAAACTCAGCTTTTCGCGTTCGCACGCTCGAGCCGGACAGATGATCCGAAAACTATCTAGAATGATATCAGACATTCTGGCGCGGATTGAGCAAGGCAGTATCTACACGCGCAATACGCCGGCAACATAAAACATAGAAAGGAGTGCTTGTGGCATTATAATGAACTGAATAAATAAAATGAAAATTATAATGAAAAGACTAAAACTGAATAAGTGTACACTCACAGAACTGCGTCCAAGGGTCAGCAAGTTTTTTCTTCTAAGCTGAAATAAGAGAGACATCGTTGTACTGTTGCTCTCGCAGAGATCATTTAGACCGACCCCACTGTACGCAGGACACGGAATTGGTTCATATAAAACAGTTTTTTTATTTTGTCGACGGCATCCTGATTACACCATTTATAATAAAAATTACCAAGCACTAGCTTCATCTCTCTCATCTTTAAAAATAATGAGCATGACCCAGCATGAGAGTGGCTGTTACGCGCGCGCCGTTGTATCATTTGAAGCAGTTTCTTTGATGTAAATACCACACATGGGGAATGCTGATTCATACTTTATGAGATGTGGTATCGTTCAAATTACCAAGGTAAACGGTTTCTTCTACATATAGCAAACGTAATCTTTCTGTCACCTGCTTTACCCTAGCGTTAGAGCTCGACCGAAACTGTTCCGTCCCTACCAGGAATTCGGGGAAACACGGCCACCATAACTTTTCAATACAAAAAGATATCAGGTAGCTGCACACCATTGAAAAGTGCATTGTTATTTTAGTTAAATAGGCTGTCTAGCGCGATAACTAGCATCTGACTTTGTGTCCCCCCTGGCCACACAAGTTATTTTCATATGTATCGTTCACCTACTTCAAAATACATACACAATAATATTCATCACTCGATATAACACTATGAACGTGATTGAAGCAGCGTGTGGAGCCTCCGAAGGCCTATTCTAAGGATTTCCAAAAATAGCAAGGCTGTCTTTGTGCTGAGCAAGATTTTTTTCACAGTTGTTCTGAAGCACGTTATGTGGAAAAGACGCCCGAATAAAAACTGAAACATTAAGGAGTACTGCTAAGTTCCAGGTTGGTGGTGTGATTCCCAGTCACGACACCCACATTTTAATCGGATGAAAAGCAAATACGCTCACAGAGTTTAAGAGTTTGGTTGAAGTACGCCTTGGAGAGTTTTGTCAATGTTGTAAAGTTTTGTCAAAGCGCAAGTACCCCTCCGAAGGTTGAAATTCGGGGTCAAACGCAGCGGTGTCGGGCCAGAAACACGAGACGCCACAAGTGGGTAACCGAAATTTACAAGACGTTGGTCACCCTGCATTGTGATTCATTTCGTCAGCGTGCTCTTTAAAAAATGCGTATTTATTGAAAAGCACCTTGCAGGCCCGAAGGCATCGATTAAGGGGGGGTTACAGTGAAAGGAGAAGTAAACTGATACGGAACAACGTTACAGTGCTGGTTAACGAAATACAAAGTAATAAAATTTACAATGCAGAGAAGCATTTTAATTCAACAGATGTTAACCAGCAGATTACAGCACGTTGAAAAAAAATTGGCCGCGTATCTGTGTGCTTCGCTGCAAATGTCGTCCAAAGACGATAGTCTTGTGCCGGTCGTGCTCCTATGTATTGACTTGCCCCAGACAGCGCCTACTCTACGTTGAATTGGCCGCATCTGGCTGGCATTGATAAAATAGAGGCGGCGCTGCCCGAGATATGGACGCCATCGACAAACATGAGCTTGTGCTGAACCAAGGGCCACTGCCAGCGGCTGGACTTTATCGTCAGCAAGGCGCTTTTTCGTGCAAAGCGTCGCAGTTCATGCACAGCTTCGCATTTTCAGCACAGCCTAAAAGACACTAGGGTCTTTAGAATTACGTATCTGTGTATTTTCTAATAAAAGAACACACGACCTGATACTTACATATTAATGTTGCGCCTCAGGTATGCGTAGTATTTGCTTTTTGATCGAATATGTTCACAAGTATGAACGAAAACACCAGTTCAAGATGGCTGGGCGTTCAGAAATTAGTTAAACTTTGGCCCTGCAGCTAGCTGATTCGGGTGACAGACAGAGAGACAGACAGAACAAAATTTTTGCGTTTAAGTATCCCAAGAAAGACTATCGTCTTTAAAAATTAGGGGACCCTTAAGCTTCGCCTTTAAGAGTTGAACGCGATAGCGATCTCCTGTCCCTGGTGCGTACTTCAATCACTTAGTGCATACTATATAATGGGCAACATGCTTTAAATCACGAGCAATTATGCGCGTGAAATGTTTTGGAACTTGCTATCTGCCCACTACCGGGTGTTAAGGGAATACCCGCAGTAACGTGTGTGCCTTTTGTAATGGGTGGCTGGCTTTAAACCCCGATGTCGTTGTGATATTCTCATGTTCTGACGCCCGATGGCAATTTACGCTTGTACCACGCAATATTACTGTGATATTACATGTTGTATTGTGACGCCTGTATACAGGACGCGTGCGTTTGTAAAGCATGAAAGTTGTTTTCACTGCATTTGCAAGCAGAGGAAGTTATTTTTGCTGTGATTCCAAGCAGACGCGTGGCTGTGTGGTACGACACTTGCTTTCCACGCAGGCGGCCTGGGTTCAATCCTCACTTGAACCTGGAAATCTTTATTATTTATTTTATTTGCAGCTTTCTCGATTTTTCGGTCACAGACAAGATGATGCTTTTTCGCTCACAACCAATGACGCCGACACCGACGCCAACGCCGGAATTTCTGCGAAACGAGCTCTTTAACGCTATCGCGTTGAAAATGAAAGCCCAGTACTTAGCAAGTATAAAAAGCTTAAGGGGAGATGGCAGTCGAAAAACGCGGGTTAATTGCGATAGAAATTATATGGACACTCTCGGCTGATTTTCGCCGTAGCTGTCTGTCGACGCCATCATGTCCCGGTTTTATGTTATATGTTTCATATATACACGTATGTATGTGTATATATAAAAAGGCAAAAAGAAAAATTAATCAGTAGAAAAAAAATTCCAAACCCTCTGACCGGGGTCCGAACAAGCGACCCCTCGCTCCGCAGCCTGCTGCGCTAGCCAACACAGCCAAACGCCACTTTTTTTGTTCTTTATTACCGGTTCATTAACGTCGCATGTACATGAACAGCCACCATTTACAATAATACACATAACTGCGACAATGTCAAGAGAAGAAACTAAAAATAAAGAAAAGGACTGGCTTTTGTTAAAATTCCTTAAGGTATGCCACAGGTTCAACCCTGACCAGCCAGTCGGGAACATAGTCCTGTTGTTTGAGCACATCTATGTACTGAACAATGCTCTCGTGAAAGAGCACACGTGCAGGTCTCCTGTCAGGGTCGCAGTCAAATCCGGCCATTCTTGCCCGCCATAAACGGTGGAGGCCAAGAAGCATAGTTAGGTCAAAAGGATATCCCGTCCTCGTTTTCTATCTGTAAAAACGTGATTCCTAGTGGATGCAGTAGAAACTTTTTTTTCAGCGTTCTCTGTAAAACATTCCAAAAGTACACCCCTTCCCAACAGTGCAAAAAATACGTGATCTATTGTCTCTGGTTGTTCTACAGATAAAACAATCAGAACCCCATGGCATATAAAAACCCCTCTCTTCCAAGAAGGTCCGTACTGATAAAGTACCCGAATGTAATTTAAAGAAGAATGCCTTTGCCCCTGGCTGAATTTGCATTTTATAACTCTTTTCAGTACGTCTTTTCTTTCGCCTCCACTGTTTATTGACCTATACATAGGTACTGGTAAAATCATGTCACATATGTCTTTATATAATTTTTTTCTTGTTACTGCAAATATATATTCAGTTGAAAATCTTACTGAGAGGAAACGGACGCTGTCCACAACTTCCTTGAAAAAGCATCGCGTGCCTCCAGGTATGTTTGCAGTGCTAACAACAAGGTTAGGTAGCGCGCGGCAAAGGCGTAACTGGCACATTGTTCGCAAAAAAGGGATCTTGAACGTCCCGAAAGACGAGAAAGCGATTAACTAGCTGACCCACAAATAGATGCGACAAGCTAAGTCCCCCTTTTCTAACTCGCATAAACAGATTAGTTCTACTGCATCTTTCCCAAGTGGATCCCCACACAAAAACTGCGAATATTCTGTGAAACTTTCGCACTTTCACTCGTGTACAACTCAGCACTTGCATCAAGTACCATAACTTGCTCATAAAAAAGCATATTACATACAGCGGCTTTAGCAAATATTGAGAGACAAGTGGCCTTCCAGCGGGATGTTATTTCTCGCATTTGTTGTACTTGTTCATTCCAGTATTCATCACTGTTTTTATAGTGTTGAAGGGGTACACCTAAGTACTTTGCTGGACTTGTAAACCACTGAATGTTGGCAAAGGTATCTGGTACTGATGACCACTGGCCGTGCCATAGCCCCAGACTTCCGATAATTTGACCAAATTTCCTGACAACGTCAATTGTCTCTCTTACACTTTCTTTCGAGGTACAACATACTGCTAAGCCATTAGCGTATGCCAAAACCCTCACTTCAGCTTCCAGTAGCACCACGAACACTCTCATTTTGTATAATGGCCAAACATAAACTCTCAATGTACAGAGCGAACAAGAGAGGGCTAGCTGGACAGCCCTGGCGAACAGAACGTTCCAGTCTTACTGGAGCTCCCGGGATATTGTTGATAATTAATCTAGTGGTACATCTCTGATACGCCAGGGCTACTGCCTCTGTAATTACCGATCCAACATTAACATGCTCCAGTATGGTGAATAGGATATCATGTGGTACACAATCAAATGCCTTTTCTACGCTCGTGCCAGCGATATAACGGCGAGCTATTCATATGCACCATTTGCCGCTCGCGCTACGCAGATCTCGGAACAGCTTGACCGTGTTTTCTATCACGCAACGCTTTTTGCAGCTTCTTTCAAATCCAAAACTGCCCTTGATATGCGCACGAAAAAGTGGCTCCCTTCTGTACCACTCATGATGTAGAAGGAAAAAAAAGAACACCTGGCAAACTTGGCGTCAGACACCACCGTATGGCAGGAGACGCAAAGGGGTCATTCCACGTGCCGCAGTTTAAAAGAAAAAGAAGTATCAAACAGCGTCGAAAAGTAATATAATCGTATGTATACGCTGACGACATTGCATTTTTAGCTACAGCTGCAGATATACATACACTGTATCAAATTCTACAAATATATATGAACACTCTGGAAACGTGGCTTGGGGGGCAATAATTTATCTTTGAACATCAAGAAAAGCGCCAATGGTAGTTTTCCTCTTTAGTGTCCCTGTGCAAATTTTGTTACATTACCGACAAGATGTCATCCCGCAGGTGAAATCGGTCAAGTATTTAGCGGTGACTTATACCGAAAAACTGAATTGGGAAGCGCATATAGAAAATATGGCAGTTAAAGGAGCACGGGTGGTAAGGATGCTTCGTAGAGTCAGCAGTAAACGATCTGGTTCAGGCCGTGATGTGCTCATTATGATTTATTTTATGTATATACGCCACATAATGGAG
The DNA here is from genome assembly GCA_030522465.1 of Rhipicephalus appendiculatus. NCBI lineage: Eukaryota > Metazoa > Arthropoda > Arachnida > Ixodida > Ixodidae > Rhipicephalus > Rhipicephalus appendiculatus. Next base: position 60,759 of record JALIZH010012868.1, on the reverse strand, counting down.
TTTGGTTGCGTCTTGTTTTCTGGAGCACGGGTAGCAAAGTCGACAGCTGGGCTAGTTAGTATGGTTCCATATTATTAGATGCGAAGCATCTTATGCTCGGGGCTATGTCCGTCCCTCCCGCGTCCCGCGTCCGGCGTCCCGCGTCCGGCCACTTTCATGAAGCAGGGAAGCACCCATTATGCGAACCAGAACACTGTAGTAATATGAAGGCCGTCACCCACTACCACAGTCATCAGAGTCATTGCCGAGAGCACAGAGAGGCTGCTTAGCAATGGCTAGGCAGGTGGTGTCTGTAGCCCAGGTTGACCCCATTCCTTGATCTTGCTTGCATGTGTTTGGAGGGGGCTTATTCCGTCCCTCCTTCCCGCGCCCCACACCACCACAACGCATGCGCGTCCCCTCCCCCCTCTCTCTCTCCTCTCCTACGCTCACCCCCGCTTTCTCTGCTCTAGGAATCCTCTACTCTACGGAATGGCCCCCCGCGTCCAACACCCCCCCACAGCGCATGCGCGTCCCCTCCCCCCTATCCTCTCCTACGCTCACCCCCTTTCTCTCCTCTAGGAATCATCTACTCTACGGAGCGGCGCCCGCGTCCCACATCCCCACATCACATGCGCGTCCTCTCCCCCTCTCTCCTCTAGGAATCCTCTACTCTACGGAGTGGCTCCAGTGTCCCACATCCCCACAGCGCATGCCCGTCCCCTCCCCCCTCTCTCTCTTCTCCGACGGTGCCCCCCCCGTCCTCTCCTCTAGGAATCCTCTACGGAGCGGCGCGCACGACAGGTGGTGCGACAGCTGCATACTCCGCTGGGGGCGCCACGGTTGTTCCGCGCCACGGTTGTTCCGGTTGTTCCTCCCGCTCAAGCTAATTACCTCCCCGCTGCTTCGCATCCACACATGGTTCCCTTTATCGGGAGATGGGGAAGTTTTTTTAAAGCGCAACAGACAGAACAAGATGAGGACACTACGAACGCTTCGTAGTGTCCTCATCTTGTCCTGTCTGTTGCGCATTGAATAATATGGAGCACGTGCTTACAAACTTCGACCACTGGTTCTTCTAGAACGCGAATCATTAAGATTATGTCTTGGGCTTCCCAAATTTGTCGCAAATAATATTTTATAGGAAGAACGGTTACAAATTCTAACAGTGCGTACCTTCCTAAAGATATATGCGACACCACAGAGGAGGTCACAGTATGTTTTTATTAATGAGCCGACTTCCTTTTTTAACCATCAATGGTCTAGATTAAGGTATCCATAAGTGATTGTCGCACAGAAACTCTTGGAAGCAATTCAAGTAAATCTTCGTGAGGTACTTGTACTTAACAGTTCTCCTCAAACAATTAGAATAGAGTTCGACAATATATTTCTTACGGAATGCAAACATTTATCCAAATAGGTACCTGAATGCCCTTTTGGAGCACCACCTCTCAAATTTAGAAACAAACATCGTTATAGCAACTGACGCTTCAGTTTGTGAAGAAAAGACAGGAGTGGGAATTGCGTCCTCAGCTTTGGATTGGTCTTTTTCAATTCGTTTACCCGACTTTACGCCTATTTATGTAGTGCAATTGCTTGCAATGGTCTTAGCCTTACGTAAATTACCCCTATAATTAACAGAAGCTCTCACTCTGACAGACTGTCTGTCTATCTGTTCTGCATTAACTGCACCTAATTTGTCGAATGCCTTAGAAGTATTTTATTCTCGTGTCCCAAGACATTTTCGTCTTACTCGCTTAGTGTGGGTACCAGGTCATAAGGGTTTAACCCTCAATGAATATGCAGATGCACTTGCGGTGGCATCACATAACGGTCCCATAATCTGTATATTGCCGATGTTGGCGTTTGTCTCAGCGGCGCGATTTGAAAAGTTTGCCACGTCGGATACCTTTGCCAAATCGGCTTTGGCCACATCTGAGTTTCCCCACCTTATTTATCCATGGAAAAATCGTCGGTGCTGCACTAGAAGGGCAGAAATATCAATTACCAGGCTACGATGCCGATTTCCTCCACTGATTTTTTACCTACACAGGTCTGGTCTGGTACAGTCACCCTTATGCCTCCACTGCAACGAGAGTGAATCTCTGCACCATTTCTTTCTAACTTGCAGATTGTTCACAAATCAAAGAAAACGATTGCTAGATCAACCTCTCCGAAGGATGGGCTTAAATTTATCCCTTCCGGTGGTTTTTTCCTTTGGTGAAACTGCAATAGGCTTCAGCCACAGGAGCGTTTGCGAAGCCGTGTGCGATCTTTTACGGGGGGACAAAACGAATAGAATGTTAAGTTTATGTACAATTTCACTCTTTCAACCTATTGGCTTCTTAATTTTTTGTTTATTTTATTTTATTTTATTTTTATTATTCTTATTTTTATTTTTTTTTTGAAAATCTGGATTCTACCAGTGAATTTATTTTTAAACCATCCATTCCTAAATATATTCGGATTGTAAAACAATTTTATCTCTAAAGTAAGGTACCGCCAATTTTATGGCTGATCCCCCGCGGTGAGTTGCGCCAGGTAGCTGAGGATCAACCAACTAACCAACCAATTCTTGGCCAATTCCCTTGAGTGGTTATGAGCTATGTCAAAGGCAACAACAACAGCGTCGGCTTCTGCATTGTGGACACTCGCAGCGCGTTCTCAAATACAAACGCATAACAACTGCGACAGTTGTTAGTTCACGCTTGTCGTGTGTATACCTATGCGTCCTTTTCGAGCGTCCTTCTTTCGGTCAAGGGCGTCGCTATCCGTGGGTGAGGATACACCTCCTTCTTCGTGGTTTCGTTCAGGCGGCGATAGTCGACGCAGAAGCGTAGGGTTCCGTCCTTCTTCCCTGAGTTAACTGCGCTGTAAATGCCGTGCGCAAATATCGGTACTGGGATCGATACCCAGCACCTCCATCAGATGTCACGTGGTCGTGACGTCGACGAAGGCAACAGTCGACGAGTCAAAGAAGAAACTCTTTATTTTGGCCGAACTTGTGGCCGGGAAACTGAAGGTCAGACTAGAGCAATACACGCTGGCACTGACAGCGGCGAACAGAGTGTCGTCCGTCGATAATCTGAACATCACGCGTCGAACATTCTAGCCTTATCACTGGTCGTTGCGCAAGCTCTGGAATAAGCTAGTGTTCGCGTCTTGCGCGCAATCTTAACACAACGATCTACAATAATCGTGAAGCTTCTACAACAATTAGCCGCGGTTTGCGCTGAGCATGCGGACAGTCTTTGTGGGCGAAGACCGAGTACAACAAAAATGAAAATAAGAAACGCGTGTGGCAATATTACTTAGGTTAACGCGGTGCCTTCCCGACAAAACGCTTGTATAGGGTCTTTTTCCGAGTGCATTTTGAGAACCGGCATCTGTTCAATTATTTGTCGCCTCTGCGAGGTTCCAGAAACTATATAACAATTGTTTTATCAGTTGTAAAGACGCCATCCTCTTTTGGGACGTCCTTCAAAGGGCTTTTAAAAAACAAATTAATTTAAATTCCCGTAGCATACGTTATCTCGTGCCACCCAAAAGCAATTTTATGCCTGTTGACATGCTCCTACTAATGGGAATGCACAGTTTATGGAAAACTCGCATGTAAGACAGACACGCGGCACCAATTGTATCATCACGGTTGAATTTTATACAAATGGCTCTACAGCTAAAAGACTTTTATCAACAGCTAGAGTTCCAGCCGGACTGGTTTCCACTTTTCATGAAATGCACTGCTCTGATTCCCTTTTGAAGGCATTGCAATTTGAAACTTTACTATTTGAAACTTCGTTTTGTGCAAAACCTGATGTACGCTTGTAGAGGCGCCCTTGAGTATTTTGTTCGCTGGGATGTATATTACGCACATCTGTAAAAAATACCACGAAAGAAAAAAAAAGAGCCGGCACGGCTCGCTGGTAGAATACTGGGTTGCCACGGAGGGGGCCCAGGTTCGAACCCCCTTCTATCCTAGATATTTTTTTCGTTTTTTTTTTATTTCGCGTGAAAGCGGTTACGCACACTGGCGGCGGCGGACAACTACGGTGCCCTTGTTGTGACCTCATAGACGTGAGACTCTGGAGTTTTGCAGACACGTAGCGCCACCTGTCGAAGCAGTTTTGGGTAGTGCAAAGTTCGACTCCTCTGCACAGTTTACTGTGCAACCAGGTGCAACTAGCGAGTGTGAAACAAAGATTGAGCTAAATATTAGGTGTGTTGGCGCATTGGACACTCAAAAAAACAGCTACGAATTTCTCTCTGCCAGTCGGACGCGCAACCTAACCGCCATGAAGTGTTTGCCAGAACGACGGCGAAAACAAGAGCAGACGCAACAGCTCCGCGCGCTACGAAGAAAGGCCTCAGTCGACGCTACTATTGCGTTGTGAATTGCCACGGACGTTGAAGGAGTTGAGTTTTACTGATTTCCGTAGCTGTTGCATGAAGCAGAACGGCGAGAGCACTGGATACGGGCCGTTGCGAACGTGTTGGGTAAGCGAATTACTCGCGTTCTCCAGAGCCGGTCGCATGAGAAAGTGTGATAATGTGGGTCTCCTGTTGTTGTTATGAGTAGCCTTGACGTAGAACCATGGTAAGCTTGACTATAAAGCTCAGCAGAGCCTTAGTCCAGCAGAGCCTTACATGCAGACTGGTGAAGCGCGCGATAAACATCGCGCACTTCGCGGCCACCCATAATCTGAACTGTTTGTCACAACACGGCATCGTGCGCGTACGCATTGAAGGCTCAAAGTTCCGGCTTTAACTAGCAAATGCTAACATGTGCATCATACAAGTAAATCGCAAAATGTTGGTCGTAACCACCTTGAGGTTTTTCTTGCCCGTGGCCTCCGCGATAGCCGGGAACTATCTCGGAGGCCACGGTGTTGCCTTTCGTTGTACACCTAGAAAGTGGACACGCGCGTATCTCATTTGCATATACAAATGGAAGACAATCCTGAACAGAACATTCGAGGATATGTAATAAAACAGTTGAACGCGCAAGAAGCGAGAGATGGATGGAGAATGCGGCTGACAAGGCGAAAATCGCCGGGGCAATTCGTGCCTTATAAAGCGAGCTTCGTAGCACTGATCGTAAGATACATTGCTCGTGTATGTACTTCATCACTTTGTATATGCGCAAATTTAACGCGTTTAGGCGTTACAGAACGCACGTCGGAGTGCCTCGAACTCGATCTCATACGATGCTCGCTTGCACTTGCGAGTTGCAGCGCGCCGAAATAATTGAAGCATATTTTGCATTCAACCCGCAGTTCACTTTGATGATCTTCCTACTTTTCTGAAGCGAGGGTGGGTTGACGGAAGAAGCTTTCCAGGTCCTTGATTTTCAGGAAACCGCGCCTCAACACCAAGCAAAGAGGAGGGTTCTACAGTGGCTTATGCACATTCGCTTGCGGACGGCTCTGTGCACTACCCAGTTATGGCCGGGGCGGCGATGAGAGCGCTGGTGGCGGCGTTTTTTGCTGCGCCGCCTGGGCAGAGTCTGACGTCTATGACAGCTTTCGCTGTGAAAGAGCTCGCAAAACTTTCCGCTCTATCTATGGCTTGTTCCTGTGGGCATTGACGCGCAATGCATACCAACTCTTCGCTTTTCCTGATAGAAATAATCGCACGTTCTTCCCTTTATGCTCGTCATTTCGCCAGTAATTATCATCGCATGCATCTTTATAAAGTGTCAGCCAAAACTCGAAACTGCTAGACTCTCCGTCGAACATGTCTGGCTTCACGTGCTCGGGACTCAGTCTGGTTGGTCCCCTTTCTGTCGCATTTACAATCAAGCGCATAAATTGGCTTTGCTATCGTTCTGTTCCTGTTGAACTTCAAGAAACTTAGTGCTAAGTTATATGGGACTGCTAGACGAAGCAATGGTCGCAAGTTTTAGTTGGAGTCAGCCCAGAATCCTCATAATCTTAATGGTTCCTATTGAGTCTCACCTTTCGTTTTGATATTAAATCGTCTGGAGTGAGCTTGGTTTTATCGCTTATTTAGGAAACCTATGCGCTAGTGCTCACTGCTTTATGAAGAACTTGTTCCTTTTCATCTTCAGTTGTTGTAGCCAAGATTTGAGTGCTCCTGCGTTAATTTGCTCTAAAGGTGAGGCCACCCACATCTCTAGTTGAACGCCCCCCCCCCCCCCCCCTAAACTATGCGGCTGCGCTAATTTGTAATATTACACAGTTGAGTTAGAGAGTGCTCTTTATCCGATCACCCTCATCTACACATTCTGTCGTCAGACCTTCTCTAACTGCTTGACAATGTCCATGTGTATTACTAATTTCTATTCTAATAGAAATAAAATGACACCAACCATGAAAAAGAATACCAAAAATACGTTTCGGCTCCCCTGACGGGAGCCTTGTTCACAATAGATTGTGAACAAGGCTCCCGTCAGGGCAGCCGAAACATCTTTTTCATATTCTTTTTCATGATCAGTGTCAATCTTTTTTATTTATGTCATGTTGCTTACCGACCAGACGGGCTTCCATCAAACCTCGACATAATTTCTATTCTAATTTCCTCTTTTCTCTCCTCCTCGCCTCACAACATTCCTCCTCCCTTTCAATTTCATTTACCATCCCCTTGATATAAGGTACTATAAAAGGTTATGCTATGCTCAGCTAGCATACCTGGATAACCGAGGTGTTACGTCGCTCGCCTTCGAATCGTGGGCACGCGGGTTCAAATGTGGCGTCGCCTAAACATTTTTTTTTTGCGCAAAAGATTTTCTATTTTGCTTTGTATCTCTATCTTTCAGTCGCTCTTTCTGTACTCGCTCTTGCCCATTAGAGCTGTTGCATTCCATGCCAAGCAAATTGATGCATATGTGTTCTGGGAGCGAAGCAGAAGAGAAACGGCGTAGATGAAGAAGATGGAGAGGAGAGCACGCGGCAGTTCATAATGCGGATAGTTTTCTATCAACGACACACGGGAAACCTTCACCGTAAGCGGGCTGCTACAAAAAAAAAAAGCGCAATAACTCAACACCCAGTAAATGCGAGTTAGAGCGATAAACTACGGCAAACTGCAAGGACAACAAGACCTTCCCGTACTCTCATGAAACGGAATTTTTGTGACGTAGAACGATTCCTTTTGTTGTGTAGTGTTAGATGTTCTTAAGAGCTGCATCCATAAGAGCAGTAATAGTGAACAATGGATTGTTGACACAGCCATGTGGTGATGCTCGTCAGTACAAGGAATAGGCCTGTCGAAGGCTGTGGTTTCGAAAAGATGCGGGGCCTCTGGAGGGTGAACTATGCAATTGTGAGTAATATAACAGTGCCCTTATCTATCTAGTACGCCATGAATTGCGCATTGATTGTTGCTTCTTGAAATACTCCTTGGCCCTGCGATGATGATTCCCGTGAAACGCTTATAGATGCTTCATATCCACGCCAGAGTAAACGCGGTCCAAACTACCTGTGAATGCTAAATTCCAGAAATATGTAGACAATTTTCGAATAGCGCAGTGTCGATTGATAGCTCCCCCTGCCGTTGCCGCACTTGCAGACTAAGGGTATGGGTCATGAATGAAGGCATTGTGGTACTTCTTTTATGAATGTTGATGTGGGATGCAGATTTTCTGATTCGGCAACGCGTAGTGTTTTGTTTCAGAAAAAAATATAGATCAACTCTTACACAGTCGCATTACCACAACAAGATTGTCCATGTTAATGGCCGTGCTTTTTATTTTGTACAACTGGGTGCGAGATTTGATTTATCTATAAAGAACAGTATCTATATTTCCGGGAGATATTACAGATTTGGTTGTGGATCTTTCAAGTAACATTTGTACTCCTCGCTTCCGCAAAAATATTTGCGAAATGCAATATAGTTCAATGTTGAATTCCAATGGCAGATTGGGAGCCTGAATTGTGTGTTCTAATGGCAGATTGAGAGCAACCGCAGATTACGGATTGCTCCGTGGAGCAAGAATTCTTGTTCCGCCGAAATCGGCGGATTTCGCCGGAAGTTCGCGTGCCGTATTCTGTGCGCCCGCATTTCATCCAGTCAGGCCGGATGTTTACAGTCGCAGGCCGCCATGGACGACCAGTAAAACTCTTCGCCCCCTTCCCTCTCGCGCCCCCCTCGCAAGATTTCGGTGTACCGACTGCTCCCGTCGAGGCGCACGTGTTCCAGTCGCAGATTTAACGAGAGCAATCCCGCTCGGATCTGCGCGCTCCCTTCGAGATCCGGCCGGGCGCTCGCGATCTGCCATTGGAATTCAACACAAGATTCACATTTTCCCTTAACATTCTTCGCAAAACGCGGGAAGCGCTACACAACGTTGACTACTTACTCGAACTCTTTCTTGATAATGCACCTTGTGAGCAACGGTGCGACTGGTGCCATAATGAAATTCGGAGTCCATACATCTTATGGGAGGCCCCAGTGGAACCAAAGACATGCCAACCAAATAAAGGCGTCGATAATCGTGAAGAAACTGCGAAAATTATTAAAAGCAGCACCCATCAGAACCAACAGTTAACACCTCATGAAAGTAGTGCGGCAAATGACAACATGATACCCCACTCCCGTTGTGGTGGTGATAAACATAAACAAAAATATTAGTGACCATTACGAGTTTCATACCATTACTGAGCAAATTTTAAATGCTAGCTTGGCAAATGTCATGGTTTGGTCGTCTTCAATAGTGGACGAAAATTTGAAGCAGTTAAATCAGCTATCACAGTTACTGACACAGGTATGGATAGGTCAGCAAAATAAGCGAATGCACTCAGATTAACAAGAAGGACCTCGCTTTCCTCATTACTCCCGCTCAGTGGAACCTTCTGAAATTCTAAGCTGCATGTAATCCTGCCTGCCTGCCTGCCTGCCTACCTACCTGCCTGCCTATCTATCTATCTATCTATCTATCTATCTATCTATCTATCTATCTATCTATCTATCTATCTATCTATCTATCTATCTATCTATCTATCTATCTATCTATCTATCTATCTATCTATCTATCTATCTATCTATCTATCTATCTATCTATCTATCTATCTATCTATCTATCTATCTATCTATCTATCTATCTATCTATCTATCTATCTATCTATCTATCTATCTATCTATCTATCTATCTATCTATCTATCTAAGGTAACTAACCTACAAGGAGATTAATTATCTGTGTGATTAAACTTTGCATTTTATGTACTAGTCGAGACACATGCGCAGGGCTTTCCTTTCTTTCATTTTTTATCGTTTTTCCCTTTTCCGAGGATGCATATGTATTTGTTCACACGAAATAAACGCTCCTGTAAGCCAACGCAGTCATGTCTGTCTTTCTTGTCCCGTGTGCCCGCTATGTATATTACGATGAAGACATGCCAACAAGCTGAAGTTTTTTACCATTTTTAGCCTTTTAAGGTAACCACGTACTTGTCGTTCTCTCGCGGCCGTTATCTTGGCATCAACATATGGCGAAAATGACTGATCATCACAATAGCAAATGACGTGAAAATCTCGTATGACATGAAGTTCTCACTGGTAGCCACACGTGGGCCATAGATGAATACCGTGGCCCGTGTTATGCGAATATGCACCACACCTGGTTCACACTCTTTATAAACGCGAAGGTAGATCGCGCGCACAGCAACAACCACAGAAAACTCGTCGTCTTCCTCTTCCTCACTACACCAGGAATAGTGAAAATAGACATAGGCAAATGTATCAGGTAGTTTGCGGGCGTTACATAGTTGGCCACTTTTTGTAGCAGAGGAACGCCGACAAACGTGCTGCGATGACCCTTACGCAGAAGCTATGCTGTACTAATTGAAAATAACTGTGTTACATCCACGGTGGCCCGACCTCACTTGTTATTGTGGTGCTTGTTTAAATTATGGGTTTGGTGTCGAATATCTGCTGCATGAGGCTGTAATGAATATAATGTATCTGCTCCGATAACCCACCAAGCTAAAGTATACAGTTCCTTGTACCACAATCATACACCAACCAACGTTGCTTACAAGACGCTTCGATAAAAGTGATGTCTGTGGTGTAGCGTGAGTGCCGACGTTAGGTTGGACCATAAGGTACACTACACGTGCCACTACCGTCGAGGTGGCTGGTTAGCTCACGATACACATCCATCACCTGAATTTACACAAACAAGTTCATTTCTCAAACGAGTAATGTTTCGGCCAACAGTTGGTGATTCATACCTGGTAACATGAAGCGCAGAAAACGGTTAAATAAAGATCATGCAGATGACACGAGCGCTACAAAAAGCTGTGAACACTGACAGAAAAGTATCGGCTCAGCTGAACAACCTGCGTATATCACAAGACCATCGGTTAACAGCAACAGCAGCAACAACAACAACGACGACGACTAAAACAGAGCCAGGAATGAAAAAGTCTCAGTGACAACGATAACAATTGATAGACGTACATTGTATCGATGGAACGGAAAACGTGCGGTGCAAGTTACTTACGAATGAAACTGCCTTAATTGTTGGCCTTATTTATAGAGCCCAGAAAGCTCTAGGAATTTTTTTTAAATACTTGATGATTACTTGTCTCAAGTTGCTAACGCTAGGTGTAGGCTTATTATCACTGGGGACTTTAATTTGCCTGGGATTGACGCACTATAGGAATTACCGATAGGCTCGCCGTTAAACATGTACTAGAAATATTGATTAAGTATGACTTCATTCACGTAGTCAGTGAACTAACAAGAATAATAGGCTAATCCTGAGCGGTACTAGATCTGTTATTCCTAGCGCAATATACTTTTCGCTGCAAAATTAATGTAACAGATGAAATTTCCGATCACAGGCTGGTCATGGCTGCACTAGGCATGAACGGATCGCGTTTACAAGAAAACCAAAAAGTTCAAGTTCGTAATTTGAATAATGCAGATGACACTTGCATTCTCGACCGCTTGGAATTGTCCTTTCGACGCCCTGCCAGGCAACGAACGATGTAGATACGCTATGGATTGTTTCACAGCAGTCGTAAAAGAATGTTTACCACATTTCGTGCCAACGAAGCTGAAACGCTTGCTGAAATCTAATCCATGGATTACTCGAAATATTATCTGTTTGAAACAGGGACTACGGTGTGCCACGCGAAAGATTCCAAGAAATTCTGAGGTGATCACCAATCTCAGTACAATTGTTCGAGCGAAATTAAAGGCATCTAAAAAGCATTTCCTACCTCAAACATTGACAGAGCATATGAAAAGCTCAGCCCAGTTTTGGAAATATTCGTTAGGCTCCAAATCAGCTATAAGCGATGTTACTCTAAATGGAACCACAAGTAATGATTCCGTGTTGGTTGTTCAAGAATTTAATAACTATTTAATAACTAGAATTAATAACTAACGTGTATTTTAGCTCAGTATTTATTCGAAACGCAATTAATTTCCCTGTTTTTATTATGTGAGACAAACAATGTAATTACGAGGGTATAATTATTTCCCATGAGGGCATTTTGTCTTTGTTGCTAAAATTAGACACTGAGACTCCAGCAGGCCCCGATATGTTGCCAAATGAGTTCCTAAGATGATATTGTGAATGGGTCTCGCAATATTTGTACAAAATTTTAGTGTATCGCTGCGAGAAGGAAAGGTGCCAAGGGACTGGCTGATGGCCAGAGTAGTGCCTATATTAAAATCTGGAAACAAACTCAATGAAGCTAATTACCGCCCGATCTCTATCACATGCACCACGTGTAAAATATTACAGCATATCATTTCTAAACAAATAGTGCAGTATATTGAAGATAACAAACGCTTGTACAAGCATCAACATTGTTTCCGCAAACGCGTGTCAACTGTTACCCAGCTTTTAGGGGCGAAGCTCCTTAGGGCATAGGCTAGTCCCGCGTTGTCGTAGCCACCTCCTCTAGTTTTCAAAGTGTTCACTAGATGGCGCTGGGGGTACTCTAGTACTATAATTGCGAACTAGATGGCGCTCGCTGCGTTGGAGACGCGTGCACGAGTGTGAGATGAGATCGTTAGATGGCGCATCTAGCTACCATTTACGAACAATAAAATCATTTCGTTGTGTATATACAGTGTTTGTCACGTCTTTGATGAGGTACTAGGCAAGTTTTCACGGAAGATTCAAGGTTTACAGATGAACCCTCCGGAGCTTCACCCATTCATCATCATTCACCCCGTGGATATGCTGTGATTTTTTTGAAGCAATACACACATTCGCAACTGCACTTTACTCTATAGAGCAAATAGATATGATCGCGATAGATTAGTCAAAGGCATTCGACACCGTTTGTCATGCAAAACTGATCGAAAATATGCGTGAGCTTGGTGTTGCTGTGAAGATTATCAAATGGGTCACTGCCTATTTGCAGAACAGGGAGCAATTTGTAGAAATCAAGAGAGCACGGTTACACACATTGCTTGTTACGTCCGGAGTACCACAGGTATTGGTGTTGGGTTCCATTTTATTCCTGTTGTACCTCAACGATATCGCAAAAGCTGTTCACTCTTCCGTTGATGTGAGACTGTTCGCGGATGACTGTGTTATATACTCGTGTAAAAAGCATTGCTGACCAGGTCATTCTCAATTATGGTTTGTGTGCTGTTGACGAGTGGTGTGAGAAATGGGATATGAAAATTAACTTCGTCAAGACTTCATGCATGAGGGTATCAAATAAGAAAGCGCCAATGACGTTTCCGTATCAAATAAAAAAATAAGGAAGTGAAGCGATCTAGTCCGGTAAAATATCTTGGCGTTACAATCACTTCGAATTTGACCTGGAACAAGCATATTGAAAATATTTGTGGCTCGGCTGTACGTAAGCTGGGTCTTCTGCGGCGAAGTCTAAGAGGTCCTTTGCCTGAGACAAAGCTGATAGCTTACAAAACAGTAGTACTCTGAACCGTAGAGTATGCCAGCATTACATGTGATCCACACGTTCAAACGCCTGTTCATGAGCTAGAGAAGATCCAGCGAATGGCAGCCAGGTTTATTTATTCGTGCTACCATAGGACGCAATCAGTGACTGTATTACTTCACAGGGCTAGCCTTCAGAAGCTGTCTACGGGCAGAAAAATCGCGCGCCTGAAGATTCTATACCAACTCTACAACAAAAGGTTAAAAATTGATCCAATTTTGTACTTGTACCCCCCGCATTCCGTATTCTATGTTACCATAAGCCACGCGAATCGATGTGTTCAAGTTTTCCTATCTGCATCATACAATTATTGACTGGAACTAGCTCGATTCCCGTGTATTTGTTGATTGTGAGTCAGCTGAAGTTTTTCAGTGCCGTTTGGAACTGATTTCTACATAATGTTGTATTTAATATTGTATAGTTTTTTCGCCCCAGTTACAGCCCGCGAGGGATTGCAGTATTGTAAATAAAGAAATAAATGAAGTAATAAATAAATAAATAAATAAATAAATAAATAAATTTTGCTGTATTCTTCCGAGCGTGTGGGAAAGACCGAAGTGTTCAGCCAGCGGGTCGTCGTGTGGAGCCTGGAGGACTTCTGGTCGCAGTGCCGAATCCACCACGAGGAGGTACTTGGCCCGAAGTGGCGAGAAGTTCTTGTTCATGAGCACGCCGTCTTCGGAAAAATGGCCGTCCGGACTCGAGGCCTCACCTTGAGTTCCGGGTCGGCTCACTGTCGTTCAGCGAAGTCGTCGGCGCTTAAGGTTTCCAAGAGGCAGTAATGAACCTAGGCGATCTGCGGCAACGGGTAGTCAATGACGCGAGACAAGCAGTCGGCGTCAGAGTGCTTTTGTCTGGACTTGTACACGACGGTAACGTGAAATTCTCGAAGTCTCAGACTGTGTCTTGCGAGACGACCTGAACGGTCTCTCATGTTACTTAGCCAACACGAGGACGTGGTGGTCACTCACAACATTGAAGGGCTTGTCGTAGAGGTAGGGTAGAAACTTTGACGTAGCCCAGCAAGCCACAACTTTTCTGTTCTGGAATGCTTTTATAGCCGGTCGCCATAAAAGGCTTCTGCCTTTTATAGCGACCGGCTAGCATAAGGACGGCGGCCAGTCCTACGCTGCTTGCGTCGCTGTGGATTTCCGTATCGGCGTGGTCGTCGAAATGCCCAAGCATTGGAGGTGTCGGAATGCGTCATTTTAATTCATAAAATGCTTCGACTTGTTCCGCTCCCCCACTTGAATTCCACGTCAGTCTTCGTGAGGAGAATTAGTGCTCGCGATTCGCGAAAATTCCTTGAGGAAGCGCCTGTAATAGGCGCACAAGCTGAGAAATCAACGCAAGTGCTTCTTGTCGGTGGGTGGTGGAAAGGCAGACATGACAGCTGTTTTCCGTTGGTCGGGGCGAAGTCCATACATGCAAATGACGTGACCCAAGAACAGATGTTCCTCCTATGTGAAGCGCCACTTCATAGGCTTCAGAGTGCGTCCAGATGTCTTGATTGCTTGGGGTACTGCTTCAAGGCGCCAAAGGTGTTCATCGAAGTTTGAAGAAAACGCAACAAGGTCGTCCAAGTACGCTAGGCAAGTCTGCCACTTAAAGCCGGCCAGCACTATTCATAACGCGTTGGAAAGTCACAGGCGCCGAGCTGTGACTAAAGGGCATGACCCTGAAGTCCAACAGGCCATCTGGTGTTATATATATTTAGCGGTCTCTTTCGTCGACTTCGATTAGCCAGTAGCTGTTCTTGAGGTCCATCAAAGAAAAGTATTTCGCGTTGTGGAGTCGACCCAGGGCGTCGTCTATCCGAGGAGAGGATACATATCCTTTTTCTTGATCTTGTTGAGGTGACGATGGTCGAGGCAGAAACGTAGGGTTGCGTCTTTCTTCTTCACCAACCCCACGGGGGGCCATCCACGGACTCTTGGATAGCTGCATTACGTTGTCGCGTAGTATTTCGTCGACTGGTTTCATGTTCTCGCGCCGAAACTCGATACGGGTTCTGACGGAGTAGTCGGGCACTTTTTTCCGTTATGATGCGATGTTTTTCGACTGAGGTGTGTAGGATTCTTGACGATGACGGAAAGCAATCCTTGAATTGCAGGAGGAGGAGTTCTAGCAGGTCTTGCTTGTGCTCCGTAAGGATCGGATTGAGGTCAAAATCTGGTTGGCGACATTAACTTATCGAAGCAGATTCGGTAGCGTCGATGAGGGCGAAAGCACTGCTGGCGTCCACGAATTCGTTCATGTAGGTGACCCTCGTACTAATTTTGATCTGCCTGTATTCGTGACTGAAGTTTGTGAGCATTACTTTAGCTTTGCCATCATTCAGCTAGGCCATCCCTTTTGCGCCGCAAATTTAACAGTTCAGAAGCAGCTGCTGTTCGCCCTCGATGACGCATTCTAAGTATGTGGGCTCTTTGGTGTCGACGGAGGTGACGACGCTGGAGAAAAGCGGAACGGTGACCTGCTCATCTAGCAGATTTAAAGCATGGGTCGCTGGCGTCGGGATAGGCGGCAGTGCTTCTTCTGACATAAATGTTCTTGACTGAGACATGAGATCGATGACGGCGCAGTGTTGACGTAGGAAGTCTATCTCAAGTATCACTTCCCTGGAGCAATGTTGTAGGCTTACACCCTAAGAAAAAGTCGAGCATTTTGGGAGTATTTATGCTACACAAACATAATCGTCATCTGGCTCGCTCACGTTTCCTGTCTTGAAAACCCGGCTCTCAGCACATTCCTATCAAGAATGCTATGTCACGCCGATAACGCGCGTGGCGTTCGTGACCGGGAAGTGCCGGGATGGCGGTGATAACGCCAGGAAATTACGCGGGCTAGATGACGATTATAGTTGTGTAGCAAAAATTGCGGGACCCTTCAGCTTCGCCGTTAAGAGTTGAACGCGATAGCGATATCCTGTCCCTATTGCGTACTTCAATCAATTGGTGCATACTATGTAATGAGTAGCATATTTTAAACCACGAACAATTATGTGCGGGATTGCGGGAAATGTTTTCGAACTTGTTATGCACCCACTACGTGGTCTTAAGGGAATACGCGCAGTAACGTGTGTACCTTTTGTAATGGGTGGACGGCTTTGAACCACAATGTCGTTATGACATTCACATCTTCTGACGCCCGATAGCAACGTCCCACGTCAATATTACTGCGACATTACATATTGTATCGTGACGCTTGTATACAGGACGCGTGTGTTCGTAAAGCATGAAAGTTATTTTCACTGCATTTCCAAGCAGAGGAAGTTATTTTCAATGCAATCCCAATCAGAAGAGTGGCTGTGTGTTAGAACACCTGCTTGCCACGCAGACTACCTGGGTTCGATTCTCATGCGGACCCGGAAATTCTTAATATTTATTTTATTTGCACCTTTCTCGATTTTTCGGTCACGGACAGGATGATGATTTTTCGCTCACAACCAACGACGCCGAAACCGACGCCGATGACGGAATTCCCGCGAAACGAGCTCTTTAACGCTGTCGCGTTAAAAGACACCCTTTTTACTCGATTATTTCTTAGAGTGTACAAAGATCGCAGGTTAAGTCCCGTTATTGATAGTAACTCTTGATGTGCAGACTCCAGCGGGCGTTATTGATGGCCTCCATCGGTCAGAATTTCGGGGTCTTTTCTAGCAGTCTTAACGTTCTTCAACTCGCGATGAACGGCCCACTGACGATGGAACAGTCGGCCAAAGTATCAATGAAAGCGTTGACGTTAGGACCGTCGAGGAGGACGTCGAGGTCGCTAGTTCGTCATTTTGCGTTGTGGTTTTGTCGCGGCGTTGGATCGCGGCCACTTCGGCTTGTTCCGCTGCTTCCACGTGGTGTAGTCAGGTGTTCCTGTGGTCGCGAGGTTGCGACACCCGTGCTCCGTTCGGCTTGCGGCGTGTTGTTAAGACTTTGTGGACGTGCCGTCGTCAGCGGCGGCAGATCTTCGGTATTTCGTCGTACAGCAACCGGAGCGTTCAGCGCTTAGAGAGCGACTCCGATCAGGGCTGGCGTAGTGCCTGCGGTGCGGTGAAACGTAACGGCCAGGCTAAGGCGATCGGCAAGATTGTTGGGGAGTCCACGGCACTCCTGCGTGGCCGTCTGCGATGTTGCGTAGTCTCACAAGCTGTGAAAGCGGCAAATCGATGGCGAAACCACGCAACCTGATCTGTCGGTACTGGCAGCGGCGGTAGGTGTGACCAGCTTCTCCGGAATAGTAGCAGAGTGAGCAATGCTCATGGGAGCAGCAAACCTCGGTCTTCCTCGGAGTGTAGCGCTGGCCAACAGGTGGGCGGTACGGCGTCAGCGGTGGAACAGCGGCGATGCAGCGCCTTCTCGTGGGCGCGGAGAGGGAGCGTTACGACGCGCTACAGTAGCGTAGATCATCACTTGTGGCTCAGGCTGCACTGGTTCAGGTGCTCCAAGAAATCGCTGGATGTCTTGGCGCACGACTTCGCCGATCGGTTCCACTTCAGGCTGCGAATATGGCAACAATTTGAGCAGCTCCTCCTGAACTATCACTCTGATAGCCTCGCGCACGTCGTCGGAATGCAGCCCCTGAACCTGCCCGCACGTCGTCCAGGGAATGCGGCGGTTCTACCCGCTGGCGCGCATTTCAAACTCCTTTTCAATCGTCGTGGCCTCCGAGACGAATTCCGTGAGCGTATTCGGTGGGTTGCGTACAAGGCAGGCAAACAGGTCTTTGCTTAACACCCGTATCATGAAGCGAACCTTCTTTTCCTTGGGCGTGGCTGGTTCAGTTTGGCGCAAGACATGGGCCAGTTCCTGCAAGAAAATGATGCGCTTTCGTTCCGGAGTTGCACCCATGTCTTCAGCAAGGTCGCAGCCCTTTCCTTTCGGACGACACTCATGAAGGAAAGAAGGAAGGTGTAGGCTTATGCCACAGGAGTGAAGGAAAGAGACGGCAGAAGCAAAATCGACGCCAGCAAGGAATGTGAGCCGTGGCTTCACGTTCCCCAGCCATGCGCCTTCTTTATTTTAACGCGATAGCGTGAAAGAGCTCTTTTCGCAGAAATTCCGGTGTCAGCGTCGGTGTCGGCGTTGGCGTCGTTGATTGTGAGCGAAAAATCAACGTCTTGTCCGTGACCGAAAAATCGAGATAGATGCAAATAAAAAAAATTAATAAAAATTTGCGGGTCTGAGTGGGGATTGAACCCAGGCCGTCTGCGTGGCAAGTACGTGTTCTACCACTCAGCCACCCCTCTACTTTTTTTTTCTCTAATGCATGGAAATAATGCCATCAAGTCTTGTCATGTACTCCAATACAATTCACCGTTTCAGAGATACGCTCACACGCCCACATGCAGAAAACGCACATTTCCCACAGTCCAACAAATCTTCAAAAGTCCGGTAAACACACACAACCGTCCAGAAGTCCAACCCATTCCGGAACAGGATCAAAAGTCTCAACAACACTACGCACATTGGCTGCTTCTTCTCGAAAGACAGACCTTGTCGAGCGAGGTGGTTCAGCATGTCTGTCGATCATGCGGCTCCTCCATAATGATTAAAGACCCAACAACATGATTAAATCGTATGGCGCATTATTGTTGACGCTTTTTTTGAACGGTAGGAACCTAACACCGTGAGCTGTAATTGGAAATTTTTTTCTGATGGTTCTCTTAAGAATGTCCCAGAAGTGAAATGCGTCACGGCAATGAATGAAACAATGCTCAATTGTTTCAGGCTCATTGCATAGCCTGCAATTTACAGACCACAGTACATATATACCTTTTCCATGAAGCCATGTCTTTACAGGTAAAGTGGAGGTGTGCAGCTTAAAGAAAAACGTTTTTGCTGCTGGCGATATGCACATTTTACGTACACGGTGAAACACATCATGGCCAGAATGAGATAAATATTGCTGTCGGTAAACAGGTTCGGGGAAAAGGGTACTGACAAGTGCAGCGGTTAGTGTTGTTCTGTCCCCACTGTATAAGTATTCTAAAGTGAATCTGGCTTTCAAAAACTGGATAGTGTCGACAATTTCTTTTAAGAAACCCCATAATTGCGATTGTTCAGCAACTCTTGTTACGAATAGGAAAGGGAGATGGTAAGCGGGACGGTTTCGAATAATAGCCAGAAGAAACGGGTGACAGACATCCTTGAGATAAAAAAATGGCATCACCAGCTGTCGTACAAACAAATGCGCAAGACTAAGACCACCCTTCTCAAGCGGAATAAATAGGCTGTCTCTTCGCATTGCTTCCCATGGTGAACTCCAAATAAAGCAGGCAAATATCCTGTGAAATGCCTGAATATGAACGCGCGAGCAGTGTAATACTTGTAGAATGTAGACAAGCTTTGATATAAGAAATATGTTGCATGATTTAGCACTCGAAAAAATGGAGAGGTCGTGACCTTGCCAAGTTAACACCTTTCGACGGATAGCGGTTACAGCGGACGTCCAGTGAGGACCACTATTACGATGGTTATCAAGAGGCACACCTAGATAACGCATCGGAGCGTCACTCCAACGAATATTTGCAAACACCGAGGGAGTTACAGCCCACATGCCCAGCCAGAATCCCCTGCTTTTATCAAAATTTATACTAGCTCCTGAAATTTCACAAAAACGCGTAGTAGTGTTTACTGCTTCTTGAACACTTGGTTTATCCACACAAAACAAGGCAATGTCATCTGCGTAGGCTAGTACTTTAACTTCCTCGCCTTCATATCTATATCCTTTAATACGAGAATTGATGAGTACGCTTAAACAAAGTGGTTCCAAGTATAGTGCAAAAAGTAAAGGTGAAAGCGGACACCCCTGACGTACTGATGAATTTACCTCTATTATACCTGAAAGTGTGCGATTCACAATTAACCTTGTGGTGCACTTTTTATAACAAAGTGATATTCCATTGTACAATACATCTCCTAACTGGAGATGTCTGAGCAGTCGAAACAAAAAATCGTGCCGTACCTTATCAAAAGCCTTAGCAAGGTCAATCTGAAGAAGAGCTACCTGATTCATGCTACCATCCATACACTCAAGGACTGATCGTGCTATGTGAATATTCGTTTGTATGGAGCGGCCTCGAATTCCACATGTTTGGTGGGCACCTCCACATTTAGTTATCACTGTTTGCAACCTGTTCGTGAGGATTTTCGCAAATATTTTACAATCAACGTTGCATAAATATATAGGCCTATATCCAGTTACTCGCTTCAATACTTCACTGCCGGTACTTTTCGGGATCAAAGTCGTATGGCCCTGATAAAAAAAGAAGGAGGAAGTTCACCAAGTTCATAGGCCTCTTTAAAAAGTGGCTCAAGAAAAGGAACGAGAAGTTCTTGAAATGCCATGTAAAATTCCGCGCTAAGGCCATCTGGGCCTGGAGTTTTGTTTTTCTGCAAAGTTCCAATTGCAAACTTAATTTCCCCCTTAGTTATCGGTCCGTCAATGGTGAGCCGATCATCCTCCTGTAAATGTGGCATTAAATTAATGAATCCGTCAGCTTTTTCTTCATAATCATCCAGAAGCTCAGACGCGGAGAACAAACTTTTGTAGTGATCCTCAAATGCAGCTGTTATTTGCTGTGTGTCTGTGCATATGGAGCCATGTGATTCAATCTGTAATATCTGCTTGGACAGTGCGTATCGCTTTTCATCCCCAAGAGCTCTTTTGGTGGGTTCATCTTCAGTGAAACGAATAACACGTGAACGAATCATTGCCCCTCTGGACGCCTCCGTGTCATGTTTCTGTATTTGTGCTCGAACTATATTTATTTCGTCCCCGTACAGGCCCGGCTCCTGGCTTTCAAAAGCGTGCAGCTTATTAAGTAAATCTTGAAGGTTACGTTTTTCATCTTTTTTCATCTGGGCTAGCTCGCATGAGATACTAATCGCTTCGTTCTTAACCTTTTCTTTGAACATTTCCCATTGGGCAGAAATCGGAAGTTGCCGATATTGCGTTACCTCACGGAGCAATTCTTTTACTCTTTTTACAAAACATTCCTCATGCAACAGCTGTACGTTTAGCTTCCATAACTGCCAATTTGGAGGGATTTTGCGAAATTTCCTAGGACCCCATGAAACGGCCACTAAACAATGGTCTGTGAAAAATATAGGCCTGACAGCATAGTTGTGAACGTGAGACCACAGGCTTATAGAGACATAGACACGGTCAAGCCGAGCATGAGAGATGCCTTGAAAGTGTGTAAACATCAATGAGGAAGGCGCATACTCTCCCACATCTATTAGATTATGGTCATTCATTAACTGCTGCAGTAAAGAAGCACTCGCATCGTAACGATTTGTTAAATATGAGTGATCCCTGGAGTTACACACACAATTAAAGTCCCCTAAGACGATCAGATGTCTATCGGTGTTTAGCAACGAAGCTAAGGACAGGAAGAAAGTCTTCCTTTCATTCACTTTTGAGGGAGCATAGACGCAAACAAACCTCCTATTTTCAGAATGAAAAGAGATGTCACAGCAAATAAGACGGCCTTCCCCATCAATATACAGCGATGCCAAACAGTGACTCAACTGCTTTCTAACCAATAAGAAGCATCCAGCGGAAGCACCCCGTGCGTGACTACTGTACAGATCATAATCTGGGAAAGTTTCCAGAGCAAAGTTAACATCTCGAGCTGATGAAATCTTGGTTTCTTGCACTGCAGCAACATCAACGTCATGCTGCTTAAGCACGTGGTTTAACTGCCGCTGACGCCTCACATTTCTCAAGCCACGCACGTTAAGCGTCGCTACACATAGGGGGAAGGTAAGCGTAGAAGCCATTTTGCTCACTTATTGTTTTTGTTGATCACCTTTAGCCACAGGCGAAGTTGTGGCTTTACCTCCTTTGCACTTTTTTATGGCGCCTTCTTGAGAACGCTGGCACAGGCGGCGCGTCCCTCCAGCTCCAAAGAAGACAACACGTTGTCCACCTGAGGTCGCTTGCTGTGCTGCATCCGCCGCATCCGCTCTTCCTTCACCACTCTCCGGCGCAGGGCGTTTCTTTGTCTGGCAGCTATCCATTGCCTCTTCTGCGTCTTCTTCATCTGGAGGCTTTTCCTTTGGGTTCTCCAAGCCGCGTTCACTGACAGCATTCTCGTCCCTCGGGTCTTCACTTGTGCTTTTAGCATCGCTATTGTGACTGCTCGGCATGGGCTCCAGGGACAAGTGTTCGTCTGCTTTGAGTCCACCCGCTGCTTCTCCGGACGCGTCGACCACCTCTGTAGCATCCATCAGATGATCCAGATGCGACTCTTCTGTGCTAGAGGGGCCAGAGTGAAGCTTGCTTGCGTAGGTCGACACGCAAGCATCCGACAAGTGACCGAAGCGATGGCACTGCAAGCACCTCGGTGTTTTACATTGTCGACATACGTGTCCCACTCGCTTGCACCGAAGACACAGCGGAGGCCTACCAGGAATAAGCACTAGGCACTGGTGGCCGAAGATGGTCATAATGTGTGGTATTGAGCTTACAGTGATGCCGTCCTTAAGCTCTAAGGCCACATCCCGGTTCGTTGTCATCCACTGCTCCATACCAGCACATCTCCATGTCTCTCTCTCTACGGGCTTTACGAGGCCATAAGCTTAAAACGCCTCTTCAACACGTCTGGTTGCCAAGTGAGGTGGAAGCCATAGGAGCTTTAGTTTAATATCCTTGGTCTCCGGATCGATCACCATGCACTTACGCCCTTTTACGCGAAGTTCACCACGGGTGACAAGTTTCTGCTTCGCAACTCTAGTTGTACAGGTAACCATCCATACATGGCTCATTTGGTACTGTCCCACACCTACAACGTCCGCCGTAGCCACTACTTCAAGCAGAGCGTCACGGAAATCTGGGGCTCGGTCGGGTCTACCACCTAACTCCACATGGAGGAAAACGGAATTCAAAACATCATTACCAGTTGGCAGACGTGGCAGGATGACTTTGTAGCTTGCATCTTCAGCAGGATACGGGGTCGATGATCCTCGGCTCGTGGCCAGATACGCTGTTCCCAGCAGAGAGCATTTCCGAACACAGCCGTTCCACACGGCTGTGTTCGGTCAAAAGAACTTCCTCTGCTTGAAAATGCAGGGAAAATAACTTTCATGCTTCGCAAACGCAAGCGTCCTTTATATAGGCGTCGCAATATAACATGTAATATCCCAATAATATTGCGTGTTACAAGCGTACGTTGCCATCGGGGGTCAGAACACGTGGCTATCATAATGATTTCGTAGTTTAAAGCCGGCCACCTGTTACAAAAGGCGCACACCTTACGGCGCGTATTCCCTTAAAACAACGTAGTGGGTGCATAGCAAGTATGCACTAAGTGGTTGAAGTACGCACTCGGGACAGGATATCGCTATCGCGTTCAACTCTTAAAGGCGAAGCTTAAAGGTCCCCCCAATTTTTTTTCTTCTGTTGTAGTACTGTGCTCTCCCGTATGCGTGCCGCCCGAACGAGGGCACTACAGGGCTCCCCGTGTCAAAGCCGTATATGAAGAGAGTCTGGCGAATGAGCGGGGCGGTGACTTCGCGGCGCGACGATGACGCTGGCCACGTCACTGCCACGCCTCCGCTTCAGCGCCGTCCGCCATATTTACGCTTTCTGCGCGACGGCTGCTGCAGCCTAGAGTGCTTACGCGCTGTCCGTGCGTAAACTGTAGCGCCGCTAAACAAACTGTAAAGTCTAGATAGTGCAGGAACGCTGTAATTCTACTTTGACGAAGAGTATGAACAGGATTCGATGTGCGATAACATTCAAATAATTGAAATACCTACTCCCAAAGCTGTGTACGCGGACGTTCTGAGTGGAACAGGCGACGCTTTATAACGTGATTAAAGAGCTCGCTTCGCAGAAATTTCTGTGTCTGCGTCAGTGTCACCGTCGGCATCTTTATTTCGAGCGAAAAAGCATCCTTGACAGTGAGGTAGATGCAATTTAAGACAGTAGCCCGAGGGCGTTGCACAGTTGTGGCACAGTGTAGGTCTTCACCGAGAACGGAAGCAAGCTATTAGCATTTGCGAGGCGATAGTGTGTGCGCGCCCGCGTGTCTGTGTGTGTCTGTTTGTGTGTGTGTGTGCGCGCGTGTGGTTGTGTGTGTGTGTGTACGAACGCTTGCGCGCGCGCGTATGACTGAGTGTGCATGCGCACGCGTATGTGTGTGCGCATGCATGTGTGCGCGCGCATGCGCACGTGCGTGTGTGTGTACGCACGCTTGCCCGCGCGCACGCGTCTATGTGGCGCATGCATGTGTGCGCGTGCATGTGCACGTGTGTCTGTATGTGTGTGCGCGCTCGCATGCACAGACGCGCACACACACGCACATGCCGCGCTAGCGCACGCGCTGGCCGCGCGAGTGTTCGTGCGGCGTGTGCGTGCGTGTTAATGAGTGTGCACGCGTCTGTGTGTGCGCACGCATGTGTGCGCGCGTATGTCCACTGTGTCTGTATGTGTGTGCGCGCTCGCACGCACAGACGCGCGGACACACACACACACGAGCACACACATCACACACACACGGCGCGCGAGAACACACACGCGCGCACCAGGGGCGTAGCCAGAAATTTTTTTCGGGGGGGGGGGGGGGTTCAACCATACTTTATGTATGTTCGTGCGTGCGTTTGTATGTGTGCGTGTATATATACGCAAGCAAAATTGAAAAATTTCGGGGGGGGGTTTTGAACCCCCCCAACCCTCTTGGCTACGCCACTGGCACGCACACACGCCACGCGAGCACACGCACAACGGTGTTTTGAATCCAAAGAGCTACCGCTTCTCCTTTTTTTGGAAGCCTAAACAATCGTACTCCTTCAGAGCTATGATTTCAGGAAACGAGCGCGCAACAACCAATTCACGCAACAGTTCACGCAAAATTCCAGGATAAATATGTAAGCCCCACGCGCGCTGCTCCAGGGGATGGTGGCTGGCCCACGCCGCACCCGCCGCTCCGCGAGGCCTCGCCGCGGCCGTCAGGGAAATTGGTTGAACGTCACGAAAAGTGGGCGGCGCTGAGGCGGCGTGCGGAGAGCGGCGAGATGAAAGAATCGCCAAACTCTCCCGAAGGGTATATATGGCTCTGCCCCGTGTAGACTGGAAGTCGAAATGTGACATGACGCCATTTCTGATAGTTGAACGGAAGGTCAGGACTAGATGACAGGTTAGAGAGGACGTCGGAGAGCTCGTTGGCAATATCAGGAGGAAGGACTGAGGCTACGTGGTATTAGCGTGTCGTTTCCGAGGCAATGCGGTACAGAGAGAATTGCGCCTCGACCTGGTGAAACCAAACTTACGGGTTCTGTGGTCAGAAAGATTGGAGACGCAGTTTCACCGCCGACATGTCCTGCAGACATGAGGCTTGTTCAGTTGAGGGTGCGTTCGAATCAGTCAGTGCCTTCGTCCTAGGTCACCACTTGTAGGCTTATGCCACAGGAGCGAAAGAAAGACGGCTGAACCATACGACGCCAGCAAGGAACGTGAGCCGTGGCTTGACGTACCCCAGCCAAGCGCCTTCTTTATTTTCTTCTTTTGCAGTCGCGTGCTTTCCGGTTTGCGCACCGCCCGAATCAGGGTGCTATAAAAAAAGTTTCCAAGCAGGTGCTGCGAAAGATGTCCCAGGTTCGACGACGGGACTCACGATTTTCAAACCAGGTCCTTGCTGCGTTTTCTAGGTAAAAATACACGTGGAGTAGCTTGTCGTCGGCGTTCCAAATGTTGAATGTTGTGACCCTTTGAAACTTTTCAAGCCAGGTTTCGGGGTCTTCACTTGGCGGTTCATGAAACGTCGGCGGCTCTCTGGGTGGCTGCATCACGATCGCCGCGGGGGACACTGCGGTCGTCATCGTGCCTGTTGTCTTTATCGCCGTGGCTTTTGTACGGTCAGGTAGACGTCTGAACTCCGGTTGGAAACCTGGCTGTCTACTGCTAGCCCATTTCTGCTGTAGGGCTTCGATGTCTGCACGTTGTGGGCTCGGTTGCTCGCTTTTCATTGGCGTCCGGAACATGAAGAAACCAGCACCTCCACCAGATGTCATGGTGTTGTGACGTTCACAAAGGTGGCAGTCGGCGTGCTCAAGATTAAACTCTTTATTTGACCGAACTTGTGGCCGGGAAACGGAAGTACACTCTGTAATGAAATACACACTATCTAATGAAAACGGCGAACAGAGCGTCGGCCGTTGATAAACTAATCATCGCTGGAACGCACCGTCCTGTATACAGTCTGCATCGAACTTTCCAGCGTTATCGCTTGGGCTTGCGCGAGCTTTGGAATAAACATGAGTTTTGTCGTTCTACGCGTAATCGTGACAAAATAATATCAAACAACCGCAAAGCTTCCTTAACATTGCGACGTAGCCTGCGCCGAGCGTTGCTGTTTTTGGGGGTGAACGCCGAATATATCGAAAATGAAAACACAAAAACACGCGTGGCAATGTGCATTACCTTCCTTCTCTGTCTGATTTCCTGTTCCTAGTCTACGTCGCTTACTCTCCTTTTTACATCAAATGGTCTTTTCGAGCATTTTTGCACTTCCTTCAATTCCGTGCTCGATTACACCTGTCGCAAAACCCTCATTGATCCTCCGCTCCTCACTGCTCTTGCATAAATAGGCCGAAATGGAGAAAAGACAGTACTGGCCTGCGGCAATTATCTGTATTCAAAAAAGAGTGCATGTATGTACCTATCCCAATCCTTGTGTTTCTCCTGGCACATTGCGTAGCATGCCATTTAGCGTGCAATTCAACCTTTCTAGCAGCTATTTACACATCGGATGATATGGGGTTTGCAGGTGTCACAGAGACAACACTCTGCAAATCTCCCTCATCGATTCCGAGGTAAAATAGGCTCCCCTATCCGTCAGTACCCCCTCTTGACTCCATACGGCGCAAACATTTCCACGAGAGCCTCATCTGACAACTTGCAGCTCGATGTCCTGCCTGGCCACCCAGGAAGCATTTGGTGGTACTACGTGTATTTTTTTCCCGTCTGTCTCCTTTTCTTCTTTCCTCTTTCCAAAGTTATTCTGTCATTCGGCTTCCAAATACCGGTCAGCATGTTCTGCCTTCTCTGCCACCTTCTTCAGGTTGCGCTGCTTAAGCTGCTCGTGCAGCTTAAGCAGCGGTGACACGGTGACTGCCATATGACACCATGCCAAAAATTGTTCCGCGATCATCTTCTACAAAAACTAAAGTAATGTTATTTCACGCTAAAAGCAAATCATTGACTTGCAAACAAGCTTTAATATTTGCTAGTAAAGAACTGCAAATTGTTGATGGACATAAATTACTAGGCGTTACTTTTCCTTCGCACCTTACTTGGGATGAACTCGTAGAAGATATCTCAAAAAACTGTCTGCTATCACAAGTGTTTTGTCTAGTTGTAGGTACCGAAAGCAAAACTCAACATTTATTATGCCTTATTTTCATCATTTAAGTTATTGTAGTTTCGTGTGGGCGACTACTGGAAAGACTAACAAATGAAAATATTTTCATTGCAAAAGAAGTTGGTTCGGCACATCGGCATTATGAGTTTTCTGGAGACTAGCTTCTCGGCATTATGAGTTTTCTGGAGGCTAGCTTCTCTAAAACATAAAATAATTAAAATGGAATATTTCTACACTTTTCGGCTGCTTCATTCTTTTTACATCTCCTAAACTGCCTTCAAAATTTTCTTGCTTCAACTGCATCTTTGACATCTAGAGTCACTACCACCAATACCAGAAATAGTGACATGTGGTATGTTCCACGGTTTCGTAATAAATATAGCCTACAGTCATTACAGCACAACCTGCCACAAATTTCAAATATATATCAAGATGTGAAGTGTTGTTCAGCGAAGGAACTACGGATGCACTTTGTAAACATGTGGTGATTGAACGTATTTCTCATCTTTCGAAATTATCGTTTTCAGTGTTCATTTATCAGTGCCATTTTTTGTATGACTTCTTGTAGCCCTTGCATATATTTTTTGTCTTCTTGTGTATCGAATTTTGTTTTCATTAATTATTATAATAAGTAGATCTTGTTTTGTGCATTTGTGTTAATATTTCATTGATTTTGAGTTTCTAACAATGTTGCTATTTTCTTCATGCAACCACCTCGTGTGCTTTGTAACGCACCATCGGCCCAGTCAAGCTGTTTTTCTAGCAGCTTTTAGCCAATGGTATCCCCTAGAACCCTTGCATTTCTGGAAATAAATCTGTATTGTATGGTAAGCAACACGGTGACTGCCATATGACACCATGCCAAAAATTGTTCCGCGATCATCTTCTCCCTTCGGGCTTCAAATGTTTTTCCTATCTTACCCGTCCCCAAGCACCGCTCAAAATAGTTGGAGAGTCAGGCGGTGAACTGCTGGCCCTGAAATCCTTAGCAGTCAGTCGGAACGGTTGGAAAAGTGCGACCTTCAACTTATCATAGTCGAGCGTGACAGCCACGGTTATTCGGCTGAAAACAGCCCACGCTTTCCCCACAAGGCCCATGCGCAGCCCAGTTGCCCCAATCACTTTTCAGTCACCCTTGTGCGATTTCGATTGTCTCAAAACGCTAATTATACGCGTCTAGATTTCCTCGTCAGTGATCAAACACGGCGATAAACTATTGAGGACACACTTTGTCTACACTCTTGGGGGCAGCATATGATACCGCTCCTGCCACTTCACGACTGTTCCATTCAAGTAACTCCAATTTCTTTTCGGTTATTTCCTTCTCTATTATTAGGTTCCTGCATGCACGTTCGTCCGCTGATTTATTGATCTATTCCTGTTCTTTCGCGGCTGCTCGCGCCTCCGCATGTTCCTCCCGCAATCTCCTCTGTTCCTAGTGATACAGTTGCATTACTCTTCTGCTGACACACCTGCGGCATGTCCTGCCGACAACAAACTATCGAGATCTATTCCGCTGCTCAAGACATTCCAAGACACGTGACCCAGTTAACTGGATCTCTGTAGGCTCGCCAATGTTAACACGATGGGCATAAGCGCCCGGCACGTTTCCCTCGAGTCAGCGGAATGAACACACGAAGGCAAAAGTTGTGGCCTAAACACAACCTTCATTTCACACAAACCTACATAAATAAACACACAGGAACAGAATAAACCGCCAGGCCTGCGCAGAACGCACAGCACAGCCACAGCGAAAGTTGGGAGACAGGCCTTTAGCCTCTTTTAAACACTCTTGGGGCAACTACTACAAGCCCACTTGCATGATACCCACTACGCCATAAATCATCATAATTTTTGTGTAGTGGGGAAGCGTCTACTATGCCATTATTCGTCATTCTTCGGAAAAGCGCGGCGCCCGCTACACTCTTGTAACTAATTATGTGCACTTTGTCGATGCTGTGGCTGACGACGATGAAGAATTATGCCTCAGGCTTTTGTAATGGGTTGGAGCTTTGAACGACCCACTCGTTACGCAATTCGCATTGTGTGACGCCTGGTTCTTACTTTACTGCTCTAAAACGCTTTACAACACACGTTAACGCGATTACTTACCCGATATGAAGCCTGCGTATGGTCAGTTTGCACCGCAGTTTCAAGCAGCGGCCTAGCTCAGTGGTAGTGTGCTGGGCTGCCACGCAGAGGACCCGGGTTCGAATTTCATAAATTTCATAAGTCAGCTTTGCAGCATTGACATTGCGCTATCTGGTGAAGCATAACAATAAACCGAAGGGGCGCTGGGGGGACATTGGGGTTGTGGACGGGGGTTCAGCAGCTTCAATTTCTCGTTTTCTTATTTGTAGTTAGGAATTTTCTATTCCATTACCTTTCAGCACGGACATCCAACAGCCAGAATTCACTGCTATAGGCTATTTCACCTGAGGCATACAGCCGCCATCTTGGGCTGTTAAGTCGTCGTTTTCTTGTTTTTTGTATATTGCGATGTTAATTTATAAGGTCATGAAACCTCGCATGCACCAACCCAACCGTTTTCATGCGTATGCGTCTACCGTGACACTGTTCGTTTAGTTGTTGTTGATGCAAAACACAAAGGCGACAGCCCAGCATGGCGGCAACCCTACAGCTCCGTAAAATAGTCTATAAGCAATAATGTGGCTTGTGGTCATTGCTGTAAGTGGGTTATTTTACCATATAAAACATACAAATGTTGATGGTGCCGCCGCTTTACGGTGTTATAACTGATATATTGCTAAAAACGGTACCGTTATAGGTGGGTTCGATTGTATTACTTTTCATTCTTAGCGTTCTGTTTTCCCTCTGCAATTAAGTGATAATTCTTTGCCCCACGTCCCCACAGTCACTCAGCAAACTAATGTCATGGGCGAAGTACAGGTTACTGGGGTACCTTGTAATAATTCTTATGCATAACTATTACTAATCTAGGGCCATGAAAACTTCTTGTAAGCATGCGGTGATAAGCATTGGAGAGAGTGTACCTACCAGCCTGACACCCTTCTTTATTGGAATTTTATTGCTTTCTTTATAGATGACTATGATTGTTGTGGATTCGCTGTAGATTTCTCCAAGTATTTTCTTATATATTGTCACGTGGGTATGACGTCGGCGAAGGCAGCAGGCGACGTGTCCAAGATGAAACTGTTTATTAGGCCGAACTTGTGGCCGGTAAACAGAAAGTAAGATTACAGCAATACACGCTGGCACTGATAGCGGCGAGCAGAGCGTCGGCCGTCGATCAACTGGCAAGCGGTGAAGCGCGTCGGCATTTATACGTGCGTCATAGAATATTCCAGTCTTATCACTCGTTGCCGCACAAGCTCTGGAATAAGCTCGAGTGTTCGCGTCTTGCGCGCGATCTTAACAAAACGATCTACAGTAATCGCGAAGCTTCTAGAACAGTCAGGCGCGGTTTGCGCTGAGCATTCCTGACAGACTTTGAGGGCGAAGAACCGAATAGAGCAAAGTGAAAATAAGAAACGCGCGTGGCAATGCCCCCCTCTGAAAAAGCATCGGCCCGATGCTTAAAACAGAACATGGGAAAAAAAATGCATGCAACAATAAGTCACAACAACAAAGAAAGAAAGTACAACAATAAAGCAATAAGTGAAGTCCTCAGGTCCGCTAACGCGCGTAATACGGCTTGAGGCGCACGACATGGACGACTTCAGGTCGCGCACGACGCCGTTGGGAGTTAGTAATGCCGTCCGGAACGACCTCGTAGTCCAGAGCACCGAGACGTCGAAGCACCTTGTATGGCCCGAAGTATCGCCGAAGAAGTTTTTCACTGAGTCCGCGTCGGCGTATCGGCGTCCACACCCAAACGCGGTCGCCGGGCTGGTATTCCACACAGTGTCGTCGAAGATTGTAACGGCGGCTGTCGGTTGTCTGCTGATTCTTGATGCGCTGGCGGGCGAGTTGTCGGGCTTCTTCGGCGCGCTGTTGGTAGACGGTGACGTCGAGGTTTTCTTCATCTCCGACGTTGGGCAGTATGGCGTCGAGCGTCGTTGCCGGGTTCCTTCCGTAGACCAACTTGTATGGCGTCATCTGTGTCGTCTCCTGCACGGCCGTGTTGTATGCGAAGGTCACGTACGGAAGGATGGCGTCCCACGTCTTGTGTTCGACGTCGACGTACATGGCTAGCATGTCGGCGATAGTCTTATTTAGACGCTCGGTCAGGCCATTGGTCTGTGGGTGGTACGCGGTGGTCCGGCGGTGGCTTGTGTGGCTGTATCCCAAGATCGCCTGAGTTAGGTCAGCCGTAAACGCCGTACCTCTGTCGGTGATGAGAACCTCTGGGGCGCCGTGTCGAAGGACGATGTTCTCAACGAAGAACTTGGCTACCTCGGCGGCACTGCCCTTGGGCAGGGCTTTTGTTTCGGCGTAGCGGGTGAGGTAGTCGGTAGCTACGACGATCCATTTATTTCCGCAAGTCGACGTTGGGAACGGCCCCAGGAGGTCCATGCCGATCTGCTGGAACGGTCGCCGAGGAGGCTCGATCGGGTGAAGGAAGCCTGCTGGTCTTGCTGGCGGTGTCTTCCGTCGCTGACAGTCTCGGCACGTCCTTACGTAGTGGGCGACGTCGGCGGCAAGGCGCGGCCAGTAGTACTTTTCTTGTACTCTTGCGAGCGTGCGGGAAAGTCCGAGGTGTCCAGCCATCGGGTCGTCGTGTAGTGCCTGGAGGACTTCTGGTCGCAATGCTGAAGGCACTATCAGAAGGTAGTTGGCTCGAAGGGGCGAGAAATTCTTCTTTATGAGAATGCCGTTTCGTAATACAAACGACGTGAGTCCTCGCTTGAATGCCTTCGGAACAATGGCGGTCTTGCCTTCGAGGTACTCCATAAGGCCCTTGACTTCCGGGTCGGCTCGCTGTCGTTCGGCGAAGTCGTCGGCGCTTATGGTTCCCAAGAAGTCGTCCTCCTGGTCATCTTGCGGCGGCGGTTCGACGGGGGGCGCGAGATAAGCAGTCGGCGTCAGAGTGTTTTCGTCCGGACTTGTAAACGACGGTAACGTCGAATTCTTGAAGTCTCAGACTCCATCTTGCGAGACGACCTGAAGGGTCCTTCAGGTTAGCCAGCCAACACAAGGCGTGGTGGTCGCTCACAACTTTGAAGGGCCTTCCGTAAAGGTAAGGGCGAAACTTTGACGTAGCCCAGATGATGGCGAGGCACTCCTTTTCAGTTGTGGAATAGTTGGCCTCTGCCTTGGATAGCGACCGGCTAGCATAACTGATAACCCTTTCCAGTCCATCCGTCCTCTGCACAAGGACGGCGCCGAGTCCCACACTGCTTGCGTCGGTGTGCACTTCTGTTTCGGCGCGATCGTCAAAATGCGCAAGTAACGGAGGCGTTTGCAGGCGTCGTTTTAGGTCTTGAAATGCTTCCTCCTGCGGCGTTTCCCATTTGAACTCGACGTCGGCCCTCGTAAGGTTAGTGAGTGGTTCGGCGATGCGGGCAAAGTTTTTGACGAACCGCCTGTAGTAGGCGCACAGGCCTAGAAATCGACGCACGGCCTTCTTGTCGGCGGGTGGCGGGAATGTAGCGATGGCGGCTGTCTTCTGAGGGTCAGGGCGTACTCCGGACTTGCTTATCACGTGGCCCAAGAACAAGAGTTCCTCGTAGGCGAAGCGGCACTTTTGTGACTTCAGGGTAAGTCCGGAGCTCCTGATTGCTTGAAGTACAGCCTCAAGGCGCCGCAGGTGTTCGTCGAAGTTTGAAGAAAACACAACGACGTCGTCCAAGTACACAAGACAAGTCTGCCACTTCAAGCCGGCCAGTACGGTATCCATAACGCGTTGGAAGGTCGCGGGCGCCGAGCAAAGACCAAAAGGCATGACCTTGAACTCGAACAGGCCGTCTGGAGTTATGAAAGCAGTCTTTTTCTCGGTCTCTCTCGTCGACTTCGATTTGCCAGTAGCCTCTCTTGAGGTCCATCGACGAAAAGTACTTTGCGTTGTGGAGTCGATCCAGGGTGTCGTCTATCCGTGGGAGGGGGTACACGTCCTTCTTAGTGATCTTGTTCAGGCGACGATAGTCGACGCAGAAACGTAGCGTGCCGTCCTTCTTCTTCACCAAAACCACGGGAGACGCCCAGGGACTCTTGGACGGCTGGATTATGTCGTCACGTAGCATTTCGTCGACTTGCTTCTTCACGGTCTCGCGTTCGCGCGTCGATACTCGGTACGGGCTCTGTCGAACTGGTCGATCACTTTCTTCTGTAATGATCCGATGTTTCGCGACTGGGGTCTGTCGAATTCTTGACGACGCCGAGAAGCAGTCTTTGAATCGCAGGAGCAGGGCCTTTAGCTGGTCTTGCTTGACCTTCGGAAGGTTCGGGTTGACGTCGAAATCTGGTTTGGGACCTCGATTCGTCGAAGCAGGTTCGGTAGCATCGGAGAGGGCGAAAGCATGGCTGGTGTCCACGAATTTCTCGATGTGGGCGACCGTCGTGCCAATGTTAAGGTGCCTATATTCGTGGCTGAAGTTTGTCAGCAGTACCTTTGCTTTGCCATCGCGCAACTCGGCGATGCCTCTTGCGACGCAAATCTGATGGTTCACAAGCAGGCGCTGATCGCCCTCGATGACGCCTTCATTGTCAGCGCGTATTTCGGTGCCGACGGAAATGACGACGCTGGAGAGGGGCGGAACGGTGACCTGCTCTTCAATTACATTCAAGGCATGATTCTCCGGCGTCGTGTGGGGCGGGAACGCTTCGTCTGAAGTCAGTGTTATCGACTCAGACCTCAGGTCGATCACGGCGCCGTGTTGACTTAGGAAGTCCATCCCCAGTATCACATCCCTGGAGCAGTGCTGCAGAATTAGAAAGCTGGCGGGATAAGTCCGGTTATTGATGGTGACTCTTGCTGTGCAAACACCGGCCGGCGTTATTAGATGACCCCCCAGCGGTCCGGATTTCAGGGCCTTGCCAAGCAGTCTTCACTTTCTTCAACTTCGTCGCAAAAGGTCCACTGACGACGGAATAGTCGGCTCCAGTGTCGACGAGAGCGGTGACGTTGTGGCCGTCGAATATTACGTCGAGGTCGCTGGTTCGTCGTCGTGCATTACGGTTGGGTCGCGGCGTCGGATCACGGCTGCGGCGGTTTGCTCCGCTGCTTCCACGTGGCGTCGTCAGGTCTTCTTCCGGCCGCGAAGTTTCGACTTCAGGGCTCTCTCTTGCTTTGTTCTTCAGGTATCGTCGCGGCGTCGTCGTCGGCGTCGGCGGAGGGTCTTCGGTAGTTCGTCGTACAGCAACCGCACCTCCATCGGTTGCTGCCCTTAGTTTTCCGGATATGGGCTCACGGAACGGCCTCGGTTGAGGCTGCTGTACTGCTGTCGTCCGTTAGGGGACCGGTAGGGTCCAGGCGATGGCGAACGCGATGAACGTCGAGGTGCCCGCTCAGTGGTGGTCAAGTAGTCGGCGATGTCGCGTGGGCGCTCGCCGTGCTGTGGGGGCGGTGCGTTGACGGCGAAGCCGCGTAGGCCCATCTGGCGGTACTGGCAGCGGCGGTAGGTATGTCCAGCTTCCCCGCAGTGGTAGCAGAGCGGGCGGTTGTCAGGGGCTCGCCAGATGTCGGTTTTTCTTGGGGGAGTAGTGCTCGCTGGCAGGTGAGCGGTATGGCGTCGGTCGTGGGGACGGCGGTGTCTGGCGGCGGAAATGGGGTGGTGCGGCCTCCTGACGTGGACGTGGAGGCGGAGCGGAGCGTCGGGCGGCAGCAGCGTAGCTCATGGCTTGCGGCTGTGGCGGTTGGGGGGGTGTAGATCGACTGCTGGATCTCTTCGCGAACGATGTCGGCGATCGAGTCCACTTGCGGCATTGATGAGGGTAACAGCTTGCGCAGTTCCTCCCGCACGATCGCTCGTATCGTTTCGCGCAGGTCGTCGGAGCCGAGAGCATGAACTCCTGGGCTGTCTTGCATCGTTCGGCGATCGTACTGGCGGGTTCGCATTTCCAGCGTCTTCTCGATCGCTGTTGCTTCCGACAAGAATTCCTGGACGGTCTTTGGTGGGTTCCGCATCATCCCGGCGAAGAGTTCTTGCTTGACTCCTCGCATGAGAAAACGGACTTTCTTCTCCTCGGGCATGTCGGGGTCAGCGTGTCGGAAGAGTCGCGTCAATTCTTCAGCGAAGATGGCCACTCTTTCGTTCGGGAGTTGCACCCTCGTCTCCAGCAACGTCGCGGCTCTTTCCTTGCGGGCGATGCTCCTGAACGTGTCCAGGAATGTGCCGCGGAAAAGATCCCAGGTTTGAAGCGCAGACTCCCGATTCTCGGACCAGGTCCTTGCCGCGTCTTCCAGGTAAAAGTAGACGCGACGCAGCTTCTCTTCCGGGTCCCAGTGGTTTAGGGTGGCCACTCGGTCGTATGTCTCCAGCCAGGTCTCAGGGTCTTCGAACGATGATCCACGGAAAGTCGGTGGCTCCCTTGGCTGCTGCATTACGATCGCTGGCTGTGGCGCAGCGGCAGTCATCGTTGCTGCAGTCGAGGTCATGGCCTTGGTCTTCCTAGTCTTGTCAGGTAGAGGACCGTACTCCGGATGTAGACCTTGCTGCCTACGGCTAACTCGCTGGTCGTGGTTGGTGTCGACTTCTCCCTCGCGGGTGGGGCTGGGTTCACGGCTTGAACGAAGCAGCACCGGTACATGAACGAAGCAGCACCTCCACCAGATGTCACGTGGGTATGACGTCGACGGAGGCAGCAGGCGACGTGTCCAAGATGAAACTGTTTATTAGGCCGAACTTGTGGCCGGTAAACAGAAAGTAAGATTACAGAAATACACGCTGGCACTGATAGCGGCGAGCAGAGCGTCGGCCGTCGATCAACTGGCAAGCGGTGAAGCGCGTCGGCATTTATACGTGCGTCATAGAATATTCCAGTCTTATCACTCGTTGCCGCACAAGCTCTGGAATAAGCTCGAGTGTTCGCGTCTTGCGCGCAATCTTAACAAAACGATCTACAGTAATCGCGAAGCTTCTAGAACAGTCAGGCGCGGTTTGCGCTGAGCATTGCTGACAGACTTTGAGGGCGAAGAACCGAATAGAGCAAAGTGAAAATAAGAAACGCGCGTGGCAATATGCTGCATGTGCACCCTGATTCCGTAATGCGTGCATGACTGCTAAGTTATTATTCGAATTATATAATTCCTGGTAATCTATTTAAACTATGTATAACAGTTGGTTACATTATGCGCAGTGCTCTAGCACCTGATTGATAATGTGAATATGATATATTTTCAAGAAGCCTGTAAGAAATATTGGTTGGCCCTTTGGTTGATTGAATTCTAAAGTGGCCGTAATTCTATTAGCGATGTGCTATGCACACCAACTTCGCTGTTGTGAATTCAGAGGGGCAGCAACAGATCCAGAAGCTACTCTTAACACTCTAACAGCTGAGCTCTCGTGCACCCTCTATACTTCATGGTAAAGTGTCAAACATATCACGAAGACGATATAATATAGCGGAATGAAATTCCTAGCGCACTAGGAATCCCATTTTGGGATGACACTCTTTGTTATACCCCGCCTCAATATCCCTAGTACAGGACATTTTTACACACCTATAGCGATCACTTTATATATAGCGATATGATTATATGATTGCAGAAGGAAGAATTTACAGGTAATTCTAACTTTCATACCTAGCCATGCAGTGCACTGGCCTAAATAACATTCAAAGGTCCCCCGAACAACTTGTAACATGCCTGTAGCTATGCATATTCTCAAAGGGATACATATTACCGCGAAAATAGAAAAACCCCTCGAGAAAGAAATAGTAGAAGCAGGAATTTTAACGCGAGAGCGTTAAAGAGCTCGTTTCGCAGAAGGATCTTGGGCCACTTTTAAGAATATTGAAGGTCGTCTTAGGGGCAAAGCCGCTTAGGGTCTAAGCTTGTCTGTTGTCCGTATGCATGGCGACGATGACGATGGCGCTGATGACGATGAAGAGTAAGCGCGTTCCAGACCACACATTCTGTCTTCCATGAATGAAAACGAACGTGAAAGCGCTCTTGCCCGCTAAAGGCAAGCTATCGCGGATGCTACTCCGGAGGCGAGAGCTCGCGAAGCAGTGGCAACGCGGACAACAAGCTGCTACTCCGGAGGCGAGAGCCCGGTATGCGGCGGCTCAACGTCTACGCAGACAGTAAGCTACACTGCAGGTGAGTGCTCGGGAATCAGCGGCAAAACAGTAACGCAGATAACTAGCTGCTATCCCGGAGTTGTGGGCGCGGGAAGCGGCGGCTCGACGGCAAGAGCACATTGTACATACTCTACACACGCGTTGTCACTCAATTTATAAGCGCCAGTGTGCAATGCCACGGGTGATTTAAGGGTAAGAACGATCCCTAGTGCTTCACCCACTCGCCATGATTCACTTCGTGGAGATGCGTGAATGTTTTCTCTCCAAAAAATACATGCATAAATTTTTACGTAAAAATCCTCACCTGTGCTGCTTTGGGCATCTTTCGGACTGTTTTGTGTTTAATATTTCGCAGGTTTGGCCAGGAAAGAAAAGTAAAGGGAAAGCGTATTTTAGTATTTACGGTTGACACTTCATAGCAGGCAACTAAAAATTGCACGTAGCTATGAGATACTTCCTGAAGTTGAGCTTAAGTCTGAACGAAAATAGCACTTAGTTCATAACTGATTGAATAGTGATACATAAAATTTTGAAATCAGCTATGCTACAAAACAGGAAAGTTATTCAGTACTTTACATTGAACTTACAAACAGTCAATTCGAATATCGAATAAAATGTGGCTTCCAGGGCGACGTGTTTAACATAACAAAATCTCCGATGTAAAAAGAATAGTCAAAGAGGACGATTTTCGTAGGATAAGAGAACAGCTTAGTCCGTCCCTCCTTCCCGCATCCCACACGCATGCGCGTCTCCTCCCCCCTCTGTCTCTCCTCTCCTACGCTCACTCCTTTTCTCTCATCTAGGAATACTCTACTCTACGGAGCGGCCCCCGCGTCCCACACTCCCCGACAGCGGATGCGCGTCCCCTCCCCATATCTCTCCTCTCCTACGCTCACCCCTTCCTCTACTCTAGGAATCGTCTACTCTACGGAGCGGCGCCCGCGTCCGACATCCCCACAGCGCATGCGCGTCCTCTACCCCCTCTCTCCTACGCTCACCTGCTTTCTCT
This sequence comes from Rhipicephalus appendiculatus, assembly GCA_030522465.1. NCBI lineage: Eukaryota > Metazoa > Arthropoda > Arachnida > Ixodida > Ixodidae > Rhipicephalus > Rhipicephalus appendiculatus. The sequence continues at coordinate 22,357 of JALIZH010012868.1, read as the reverse complement.
ACTCTAGGAATCCTCTACTCTGCGGGACGCACTAAGCCACCTCCAAACACATGCAAGCAAGATTAAGGAATGGGGTCAACCTGGGCGACAGACACCACCGCCTAGCCATTGCTAGGCAGCCTCTCTGTGCTCTCGGCCATGACTCAAGGAATGGGGTCAACCTGGGCGACAGACACCACCTGCCTAGCCATTGCTAGGCAGCCTCTCTGTGCTCTCGGCCATGACTCAAGGAATGGGGTCAACCTGGGCGACAGACACCACCTGCCTAGCCATTGCTAAGCAGCCTCTCTGTGCTCTCGGCCATGACTCTGATGACTGTGGTAGTGGTTGACGGCCTTCATATTACTAGTGTTCTGGTTCGCATAATGGGTGCTTCCCTACTTCATGAAAGTGGCCGGATGCGGGACGCGGGAGGGGCGGACATAGCCCCTGAGCATAAGATGCTTCGCATCTAAAAAGTTATAATAGCTGGTCAAAAGTTACGTGATAGTAAAAGGGATGTGTGTGGGTCGAAGCAGCACCAAAAGTACTGTGACTGCTTTGTCAAATGATGCCAACAACGACATCCTCGTACGACGTCATCACAACGTCACGATTAGCAGAAACTTTAAGGCTAAACGTTGCATTAGGCGTTTGGTAGTTGCAGTCGCCCGTGGACGATCATGTGCCCTGGCATATTCCTCAGTTGCGGAGACATCGACGGTGTCACTCGTATGACGCGAGTGAGCACACCATCCTTCTTCTAGTTCACCGCATCACGGCAGATCAACATGAGGAAATGGTCACGTAAAGAGGCGAACGGACGGTGTCGGATAAGCAGGAGCACCACGTGCATGGACGTCCTTTGCACGGCTACAGTGGAATAGATGAGGGACAGTGGCTCATTGTATGGCAGCAGCGACAGGAGAGGTGAAGCCTGTGATCTTACCTGCGTTACGGTGCACTAGAAGAGGGGTAACGGGCTCACTGTGCGGCAGCGGAAGCGGGGAAGGTGAAGCCGCTTATGTTACCCATAGTCAAAGACGCTACTCTGGTGTTTCTTCTCGCATCCACCTGGTGCGCATCAGTGCTAGAGGATAAACGCGACGCGAAGGAACGCAGGGTGCTTGCGTGGCTCCGCAGCGCCCTGACGCGACCATTGATATCACTTTAGCGTCTGTGACCAACGCTTACACCCAAGGAGACATCGGTGGCGTCAATCGTTAGCCGCTACTGAACCCAATACATCACAATTTCAAAGAAACACAGCCTATCCTGAAGAGCAACTGTTAAAATGTACTGACATGATATTGAGCCGTCGCAAAAGCGACATTATTTGCTTTATTCGCATGTAGTGTTAACGTTCAGCGCACGGTAGAGCCAGGAAAACATGTATGACTTATTTGGCTTTAATCTTGATATTTTGGTCACCCAGCGCCTACGAGACGATCCTACTGCAAGGGAAAGTCAGCACGATTCGCTGGATTGGCGAACTCTGGGCCCTTCATGCGGCCGAAATTGCTGAAGCAACCGCTTAATGTCAAGTCAGCATTTGCTGTTTACACGCAACATGTACAAACATCCACAGACTACAGAGTGCTGGAACAGCGTCAAGAGTGGCTGTCTCATTGTGTTAGGCCTACGACACACTGTATTTACACGTGACGGTAACACCTCCGTCGACATCGAATGCGAAAGTGTTTTTTGAGGAAGCAGCGTTAAAATATAATAAATGTCCTCCCAGCAACCGCGATACGCTTGTGCCTTTCCCTAACACCAGTGCTCTTATAAAGGGCTATAATACTAAGATTTCTAAAATCCGCGTAAGCACTCCTGTAACTGAAGAATGCGCGAGCATATATATGTTGGAGGATACGAGGAATGGTGAGGGGCATGACACCTGGCGAACGCTAAAGCTTTTGCACCCTACGCAAGGCCTGACCGATAAGGCGCATGAGGTGAACATTGTGTAACCAGGCGCACAGCTGGCACAATGTAACGAAGGACCGCTAAAAAGTGCACGGCGAGGTTGATGTGGCTTGAACACAACGGATGTCCACCGTCCTTCAGCGTATTTTATGACATATCTTAAATGTCTGCTCTATCATTACACGATTTTCTGCAGCTGGTTTCTTGAATCAAAACTAGACGGCGCCACCACCCCCCCTTGGCCGTCTCCGTGCCGCGGCCCTTGGCAGCGTTGCTAAATATATCTCCATCCACGCCTGCTCGCCGTCCCTTAGCGTCTGCTCACGCGCGAGTAAATGCGAGCAGACGGCAGTGTCGAAAAAAATGCCCGCACCTCCCCGAAGGGAATCGTGAGGAAATGCGAATGCATTTCGCGCGCGCTTCACTCCATTTATATATACGTGCGAGCGAGCGGACGGGAGAGTGGGGCGCAGGGAGGAGAGAGAGCGAACGGCGAGAGAAGGAGCGGCGAAGCACTGTACCTACCCTCTCCTACACTCTCTCCACACACGCGGGAGCTCCGCCGAGCTCCCGCGATGCGAGCGCCCTCACACACCAGAGCGCGCTTCTCCTCTCCAGGCACTCTCCGCTACTCCGCCCGCACCACCTGCTCCGGTTGCTAGGGGCGAGGATAAGCGCGCGCGCTCGCAGCTGTTGCTATGGGAGAGGGAGTGAGAGCGGAGAGATAACACCTTCCGGCGCGCGGACACCTCCTCAACCTATCCTCCTCCTCTGCGGACAACGCCGGACAACGCCGGATGCCTGACATAGCCCGACTAAGAAATGCATTCGCATTTAAAAGCCTACATGACGGCATTTGTGGATGCATTTTCCTTCCGGCTCGAACTTATCACGTCGTCCACCTGCGCTGAGCGTAAGTTTTCAACCTAGGCATTTATTTACTTTACATGTACGTCCTGAAGATTTGACAGCAATGTATTCGTCGGTATATTGCAGTGTTTCCAACATTCATTCTTAAAATCTCGGGGACAAGGCTTAGCCGGCATGGCTAAATAAACAGAGCTAATCACAATAGTAAAGATAGAACATACCTGATGATTTGTCCCCAGCGTGAGATGACATGAAACGATACCGGATTTTACCCTTAATTTATTGCTGGGAAAACAGCGGGCGAGTAGCAAGCGCGCGTTCGGATCGATCAGGCGGTCGTGTCTGCATGAGTGCTGCCATGTTGGCGTCTAGCCACAGCTACTGTCAGCTGCTAATGCAATATTAGAAGACATACTCCATAAATTCGAAGCAGAATAAACATATCACTTATTGCTGTGGCGTCGTTCGTGCCAAACAAACGAAACTGTCGCAACGTTATCAACTTTGAAACGTTTACATGTAGAACTATATTAGCCTGCGCAAGCATGTGACTTGCTTACGCCATGCTGCAACCCGCTTGTCTGGTACGGCCACGGCCGCTTCGCTGGCCTAGAGTGTACTAGAACAGAAGAGTTCCCGGAACGAGCTTCAAAAAGTGAAGCCCAAACAGGGTCAATCCGCTTGCGGCGCTGCGATCGGTAGTCTGCAATGTGTCGTCGTTTTAAGAGTTGCGCGCGGCTCCACCAAAGTGGTGCAGAGGTAGAATGCCCGCTTCCCACCCAAAAGGCCCGGGTTCAAATCGCAGCTGTAGATGTCAGTTTTTATTTTTTTAGTGTGACCTACTATAGCTGTATTGTTTTTCCTTGTTTCTTAAAACTAGCTGCAATTGGCACGTATTGCCACAGAAAGTCACTGAAATGTCAAGTAAAAAACAAGATATTTGATGGTGAGCGTAATTATTTGCAGCGCCGCCGCACGGCAATCAACAAATACTTAAAGTATGGCCTCCGGGATTTCTCGTATTCGCAAAGATCTCGGAGCCATACTTTACGTCTTTGTTGAATGCCGTGCGACGGCGCTGCAAATAATTACGCTCACTGTCAAATTTATTGTATTTCACATTTCAAGTTACTCTTGTGGCAATGCGTACGAATTGAAGCGAGATTTAAGAAACAAGAAAAACAATACAACTATAAGAAGTTACGCTAAAAAAATAAAAAATTCAACATCTACAGCTGCGATTCGAACCCGGGCCTTTCGAGTGGGAAGCGGGCATTCTACCTCTGCACCAGTTTCGTGGAGCCGCGCGCAACTCTTAAAACGACGACACATTGCAGACTAGCGGATTGACCCTCTTAGGGCTTCACTTTCACTACATTGGTGCTGCCGCCGTTCCGAGCACTCCCCGTTTCTAGTGCAGTCTAGCTGGCCCAATGCGTTGGCTGGGGTAACTGGCGGGGGAAGGCCAGTTCCGATCCCGTCATCAAACTTGGCAGCACCCGTACACCGCTGCAGAAAATCGTATATACAGCCCTCTATGTTCCTTCCAGATAAATTTCTGGCGTTCTTAAGGCCTGGTGCATTTCTTAGCTGAGCTTTCTGTTTCGAAATCAGCTGAAGCCACTTAGTAAGAAACGCGTGGTTGAGATCTGATCCGCCAAGGAACTGTGTGGTAGGATGAAGCAGTATGCAACGCTAGAGGAGGCTCCGCAAGCAGAAAATGAGGCACGATGTGGCAAATATTGTCGTCACGTTTCAGTCTCTGATGCTTCACCACTAAACCTTTGTACTCTATGTTCTCTGAGAGATAGTACTGTCACGTGGTCGTGACGTTGAAGATGGCAGCAGTCGGCAATTTCAAGATGAATTTTGTTATTGCTGTGAACTTGTGCCCGGGAAACGAAAAGTCAAGCTGCAAGCAATACACGATGTACACTGCTAGCGACGAAGAGAGCGTCGACATTATCTGACGTTTCGAGAGAGCGCGTCAGCTTTGATCTTCATTGTACCTTCCAGTGTTATCGCTTGTACTCCGGTAAGGTCTCGTATAAACTTGACTACTCGCGTCCTGCGCGTAATCCTAGGCGAATGATGTCCAAAAATCGCGAAGCCTCCGGAGCATTGTGGCGTGGTGTGCGCCGAAGCTTGATAACAGTTTTTGTGGCAGACACGTATAAGTAAAAATGAACTTTATAAACTCGTGTGGCAATGCCTCGCTGTCAAAAAAGCACCACCCCAATGCTTAATATTAATATCTGGGGTTTAACGTCCCAAAACGACCATATGGCTATGAGAGACACCGTAGTGGAGGACTCCGCAAATTTCGACCACCTGGGGTTCTTTAACGTGCAACTAAATCTAAGCACACGGGCATCGAGCATTTTCGTCTCATCGAAAATACGCCCGCAGTGGCCGGGATTCGATCCCGCGACCTGCGCGTCAGCAGTCGAGTGCCATGACCACTAGACAACCGCGGCGGCTACCCCAATGCTTAAAACAGAACCTGAAAAAAAATGCATGCAGTACGAAAAACATATACAAAAAATAAGCAAAAACTAGAGTCGCAGGTTTCTTAACGCCCACAGAACGGTTTAAGGCACACCACATGCGCCGCTGAGTTCGTGAAGCCGCGCGGTCAACGTCATGGTCAAGTGCGCTGAGACGTCAAAGTTGCCTGTACGGTCCGAAGTATCGTCGCAGAAAGTTCTCATTAAGTCCACCTCGGCATATTGTCGCCGGGTTGGTATACCGTGTGGGGTTGTCGAAGATTAGTGACGGCTGTCATTTTTTTGCTGGTTCTTAATGAACATACGGGCGAGTTGCCTGGATTCTTGGTACGCTGAAGTTCGACAGTGACGTCGAGGTTTTCTTCGCCGGTGGTGTTGGGTAGCAAGGCGTAGATCATAATTACCGGGTTCCTTCCGTAGACCGCCTTGCAAGGCGTCATCTCCGTCATTTCTTGCACGGCCGTGTTGTATGCTAAAGTCACGTACGGAAGGATGACATCCCACGTCTTGTGTACGACGTTGACGTACAGGCGCGCTCAATATGACTCGCAACACGGGAGCGCGTGGCCTCACGGGTTCAAAGGTGGTGTATGGCTTCAACTTGTTTTTATTTGAACAAGTAAATATTATTTTCTTATTTGGGATCATACCGAAGTGAGAGAAACGCGTTTAGTAAGGGAAATAGATGCTAGTGGAAGCCATGCGCAATCTTTGAACTCGTGAGGCCACGCGCTCCCGTGTTGCAAGTCATATTCAGCGAGACTGTAGATAGCCTGCACGACGCCAGTTGTCTTATTGAGACGCTCGCTGGGGCCATTGCTCTGTGGGTGGTTGGCGGTGGTCCGGTGGTGGCTTGCCTGGCTGTATCCCAAAATCGCCTTAGTTAGGCCAGCAGTAAAGGCCCTACCTCTGTCGGCGATGAGTACTTCTGGAGCGCCATGACAAAGGACGATGTTCTCCATGAAGAACCCCTGCTAGTCGGCGGCACTGCCGTTGGGCAGGGATCTTGTTTGGGCGTCACGGTTGAGGTAATCAGTACATACAATGATCCATTTATATCCGCAAGTCGATGTTGCGAACGGCCCCAGTAGGTTCATACCAATTTTCTTTCGTCGAGGTGGCTCGATCGGCTGAAGGAAGCCTGCTGGTCTTGTAGGCGGTGTCTTGGGTCGTTGACAGTCTCAGCATGCTGTTACGTACAGAGCGATGTCGGTGACAATGCGCGGTCAGTAGTACTTTTCTTGTTTTTCTTCCGCAAGTCCTCCAGGCCGTCGGGTCGTCGTGCCTGGAGGACTTTTGGTCGCCGTCCTGAAGGCACCACGACGACGTACTTGGCTCGAAGTGGCTAGGAGTTTTAAATGCGAATGCATTTCTTAGTCGGGCTATGTCAGGCATCCGGCGTTGTGAGGCGTTGTCCGGCGTTGTCTGCGCGCCGGCAGGTGTTATCTCTCCGCTCTCACTCCCTCTCCCATAGCAACAGCTGCGGGCGCGCGCGCTTATCGTCGCCCCTAACAACCGGAGCACGTGGTGCGAGAGAGTGTAGGAGAGGGTAGGTGCAGTGCTTCGCCGCTCATTCTCTCGCCGTTCGCTCTCTCCTCCCTGCGCCCCACTCTCCCGTCCGCTCGCGCCTCACTCTCGACCATTCGCTGGCTGGGCGCCTCTCAAGGCGATGGCAGAAGTCGGTGTCGGCGCAAGAAATGCATTCGCATTTCCTCACGATTTCCCTTCGGGGAGGTGGGGGGCATTTTTTTCATTTGGAGAACGCCTTTTCGCATCAAAAACGATGCCAGTGCTCGCTTGAATACCTCCGGACGAATGGTGGTGCTGCCCTCAAGGTAGTCCACAAGGTCCCTAATTTCTGGGTCGTCTTGCTGTCGTTCAGCGAAGTCGTCGGTACTTGTGGTTCCCAAGAATCAATCATGATCTGATCCTGGTCATCCTGCGGTGGTGGGTCGACGGGTACACGATGCAGTCTGTCGGCATCGTAGTGTTTTCATCCGCACTTGTAAACGAAGGTACTGTAGGATTCTTGAAGTCTCAGGCTACACCGTAAAATGCGGCCTAAGGGGTCTTTCAAGTTAGCAGGCCAACACAAGGCGTTGTGGTAGCTTACAACTTTGAAGGGCCTGTCGTTGAGGTAGGGACGAAAATTGGATGTTTGCCAGATGGTAGCAAGGCACTCCTTTTCTCTTGTGGAATAGCTGGCTCCCACCTTGGCTGGCGACCGGCTAGCATAACTGATAACGCTTTCCAGTCCGTCAGTTCTCTACATAAAGACAGCGCCGATCCGTACGCTGCCTGCGTTCGTGTGAAATTTCGTATCAGTGAATTCGTCGAAATGCGCAAGTATTGGAGGCGTCTGCAGACGTCGTTTCAGTTCTTGAAATGCTTCGGCTTACGCCGCTTCCCACGTGAATGCCCCGTCAATCTTCGTGAGGTGAGTTAGTGGCGTGGCAATCCGTGAAAATTCCTTGGCAAAGCGTATGTAGCAGGCGCACAAGCCGAAAATTCCGCGTACTAGGTTCTTCTTGGTGTGTGGTGAGAAGGCCGCGATGACACCTGTTTTCCGCGAACAGGGGCGGCCTACAGGCTTGCTAATGACGTGACCCCAGAACAAGAACTCGTCGTATGCGAAACGGCACTTTTGTGGCCTCGCGGTGAGTGTGGAAGGCCTGGATTACTTGAAGTACACCCATAAGGCGCTTGACGTGCTCGCCGGAGTTTCAGGCAAACACAACGACGTCGTCCAAGTACACGAGGCACGTCTGCCACTTCAAGCCAGCCAGTAATGTATCTATAACACGTTGTAAAGTTGCAGCTGCCGAGGAAAGACCACATGGCATGACCTTGAACTCGAACAGGCCGTCTGGTGTTTCAAAGGCCGTCTTTTCTCGGTTGCTCTCGTCGACGTCGATTCACCAGTAGCCGGTCTATGGACGAAAAGTACTACGCGTTATCCAGTCGATCTCGGGTGAGGTATATCTGTGGGAGAGAGTACACGCCCTTCTTGGTGACTTTGTTTAAGCGAACATAATCAACGCAGAAACGTAGGTTCTCATCCTTCTTCACTAACATTCATCGGAGATGCCCGTGGATTCTTGGACTGCTAGATAATGCCGTCGGGTAGCATTTCGTCGAATTGTTTCTTAATGGGCTCACGTTCTCGCATAAAAACTCAGTATGGGTTATGAAGGAGCGGACGGGCATATTCCTCGGTTATAATGGGGTGTCTGTACACAGGACTTGGTCGAATTCGTGATGACGGCGAGAAGCAGTCCTTGTATTGTCGGAGCAGCACTTTGATGTGTTCTTGCCTGTGCTGAGGAAGACAGGTTGGCGCCAAAAGCGGGTTGTGGCCCCTGCGCCATCAGAGTAGGTTCGGTGAAATGTGTGAGTGCGAACGCATTGCCGTCTTCCCCAACATCTTCGATAAAGGCGACTGTCATGCGTTGTTGACATGCTTGTATTCGGTGCTGAAATTTGTGAGCATCACCTATGCGTTCTCTCCAGGAAGCTCGGCCATTTCTTTTGCCACGCAAATGTTGCGACTGACCAACAGGTGCTCGTCGATTTCAATGACACCTTTTAAATCGGGGGTCATTAGGTGCCGGCGAAAATGGTGAAGCTGGAGAGAGGCGGAACAATGACCTGCTCGTCAAGCAGATTCAAGACGCGGTTCCTTGGCGACGTGTGCAGGGGCAGCGCTTCTTCTGAGGTAAGTGTTATCGACTGAAAGCTCAGGTTGATGACGGCACCGTGGCACATTAGGAAGTTTATCCAAGTAACACATCCCTGGAGCAATGTTGTAGTTCTACAAATCTCGCAGGATAAGTCTGGTTATTATTGGCTACTCTTGCTGCGTAGACGACTCCAGCCAGCGTTACTAAACAGCATGCAGTGGAACGAATTTTCAGGCGTTGCCAAGCTTTTCTAATTTTGGTCAACTTGTCGAACGGTCCACTGACGACGGAATAGCCGGCTCCAGTGTCTGCGAAAGAGGCGACGTCTTGGCCGTCGAATAGTATGTAGAGGTCGCTAGTCCGTCGTCTCGCGTTGCGGTTACGTCCGGGTAGTGTAGTGCCACTGCTTCTGCATCGCATCGTCAGGTCTTCTTCGGAATTGGAGGTTTCCTCACCAGAGCTCCGTTTGATTTGCCGCGTGTTTCCGCGGCGTCCTCGTCGTGCCGGAGGATCTTCGGTATTCCGCATGAAGCAACCGCACCTCCATCAGTTGCTGCCTTAAGTTATATGAATATGTGCTCGCGGAACAGCCCCGGTTAGGGCCGCTGTACTGCTGTCGTCGCGGGGGGGGGGGGTTAACGTACTAGACATACCGAAGGTGACGGACGTCGAAGTGTGCAATCAGTACCAGTCAGGCACTTGGCGATATCGTATGGTGGCTGACCACACTGTGGACCCGGTGCGTTGACGGCGAAGGCGCGTAGTCCCATCTGGCGATACTGGTAGTGGCGGAAGGTATGACCTACTACCCCGCAGTGACAGTAAAGCCGGGCGGTTATCACGGGTGGCCCGTACGTCGGTTTTCCTTGGCGGGTAGCGCTAGCCAATATGCGAGCGGTAGGGCGTCAGTGGCGGCGCCGGTGCCGCGTCTTGGAGTGGACGCAGAGCGGAAGCGCTACGGTAGGCTGCGGCTCAGGCTGCGCTGGTTCTGGTGCTCCCAGAAATTGCTGGATTTCCTGGCGTAGGACGCCAGCGATGAGGTCCGGTTGAGGCTTGGAGAATGGTAACAATTTACACAGCTCCTCTCGTACAGTGGGTTTCAGTGGTTCGCGCAGGTGGTCGAATTTCAGCGCCAGCAGCTGCCCGTAGGTCGTCGTGGGAATGCTGTGGTTATACTGCCTCGTACGCATTTCGAAATTTCTTGTCAACCGCTGTGTCTTCCTACAAGAATGTTTGGACGGTCTTGGGTGGGTTCCGCATCAGCCCCACTAAGAGCTCTTGCTTAAGTGCTCTCACGAGGAAACAGACCTTCATATCCTCGAGCATGTCGGGGTCAGTGTGACGGAACAGTCGGGTCATGTCTCTCTCGAAGAGGGTCACGTTTCCTTTCGAGAGTTGCATCCTTGTCTCCAGCAAAGCGGCGCGCCCTTTCCTTTCAGAAGACCCTCGTGAACGTCTCCAATAAAGTGCTTCGATAGAGGTCCCAGGTTCGAAGTGCGGACTCTCCAGCGATATCCTTGCTTATTTTCCCAAGTAAATGTACACGTTGGAACAGCTTCAGCTTGCAGTTCCAGTTGGTAAATGTTGAGACCCTTTAAACATCCTGAGCCACGTTTCGTGGTCTTCACATGAAGAACCACGGAACGTGAGCGGCTTTCTGGGCGGCTGCATCACAATCACTGCAGGGTACACTGCGGCCCATCAATATGCCTAATGTGTCGCCATGGTTTTTGGATTGTCCTATAGTATTTCGTATTGTGGGGTAATCCTTTAGGCCTGCAGCTGGCTCGACTGTCACTACTGGTCTTCGTCCTGATTTGGGCAGGGTTCACGGTTTCACGGGGGTGTCCGGTACGTGAATGAACAGCATCTCCACCAAATACCACGTGGTCGTTACGTTCAAGAAGGTAGTCGTCAGGTTCAAGACGAACCTTATATAGGCGGACTTGTGCCTGAGAAAAGAAAATCCAACTACAAGAAATTCACGCTGTACACTGATAGCTATCAACAGAGCGTCGGCCCTGAATAACCTGATCATCCGCGGAGCGCTCATGTTTTATAAAACAGTCATCGATCCTTCCAGCGTTATTGCTGGTGATCGCATAGGCTCTCGAATAAACTTGAATGAGCATAAGCTTAACAGAATGACCGCAAATGGTCACAGAGCTTCCCAAACATTGCAGCGTTGCCTGTGCCGAGCGTTGGTAAGAGTTTTTGTGGCTGAAACCCGAATGTGTCAAAATAACCTTTATAAACGCATGTGGCAGTATGAAGGGCTATTACATTTTTTTTTGTAGTTCACACACTCAACGGAAGAATGCTTTGAATGCTAGCCATATTAAAGATTCACGTAAAGCACAGGGAAGCGTTCAGCCATACTTTGAACAGTCTCTCACTGTCTTGTTACGTACTCCCAGTGTGCACTCATAGTCGAGGAAAACTACCATGCAGCCGTTTGGTACATAATAATCAAGCACAATAACTTGCGTTGCGCTAATAGGCCACGCTGACGGAATTTATGTCAAACGCATTTACCATTATAGGCGATGAGGAGCAATTATGAAAAACTCATACAAATTAGGCGAAGCAAACGCTTGTCTGTATTAGGAAGGATTAGATCTAGTGCTTGGCTTCCAGAAATCCGTACATATCAAGCATCAAACAATACTATAAGACCCTACCCATTTGCAGAAGATGAACAACGTACCTTCAGAGCCTGATCCTGATTTAAATAGGCCGAGAAATGATGGAAAGCAAAGCAGGGCAATAAAAAGAATGGCTATGTTTGGCATCATCATATTCTTGGTAGTTTCCTGTAAGATATGCCACGTACCAGCGTGAAACAACGATGTATTCACTAATATGTCATTAGGCGATGAGAAAAAGTGTCGTTGAAGAGGCTGGCCTATTTAGGCAATGCAAAGGTATGTCTTGCAAGACACGAATAATACAAAACACGGCGATAATGCAAAATCTGCGTGTCGTAAAAAACCAACTTATGGGAGTTGAACCCTTGGGCTATATACGCAGGGTGTTTCATGTATACAGAATGAAACGATAAAAAAGGCGGCTAACTGCAAATAAACAAATACAGGGATGCATTGTTCGCTGTCATGGAGCGCTTGTTAAGGGTGTTTTAATACGAAAGTGTTTTATACCGGTGTTCACCAAGACTTCAGTCACGTATTTCTGTCACGGAAATGACGTCAAATATGCACACAATCAGATGAGAACGAAAAACGGTTCCGTCAACGGGAGTGAACCCACAACCTCTCGCCCTGCGATAACAGATGCCGGGCACACCATTGCGCCATGGTCAGACACTCTGGAAACTTTACAAATGCGTCTTTTATATCTCGCACTATCCTCTCGCGGTGGTCAGCGGGGTGGTGTCCGCTTCTGGGAGTGGTACAGTGAAGTAATGCATCATGACGATGGCCTCCGCGATTAACTCCTGCAACGCGTGGTTGCGAAGCATGCCTACTATTCGGCGTCTTTCTGATAGAAGTGCAATTTTTTGAACGCCTTAACACTCCGCGAGGTGGTGACCTTAGCCGAATCCGCAGCCTCGCTTATAGCATCCACTCATATAAAAAAAAACACCTCTGCGACGCGCGCCTGCCTCACCTGGCCGTAAGACCGCGTTGCCCGATTACGCTAGCCCCGAGAAAAATTGCAGCTGGCCTAAAAAGAGAGCACACGACGCGCGTTCCGTTTCCGGTCCGGTAGTGATGTTCAACAAGGTATGGCGACCCTGGCCCAAGTTCTGCGTGCTATCAGTGATGCTCTTCTGCCTCTCACACCACTTTATCTGTTTACACTCTCACCGTTAACTACTACAGCTACCAAAAAAGGTTTGTTTAATCATTCATCTGAACGGTAGTCATCGGGTTGAAGGCGTCCCACCAAGCATCAACGCATCCATGTTGAAGCGTGCTGTAGCTGCCACACACCAATAGACATTGTGGAAGCTCCCTCACATCGATTTACAGTAAACATTGAACTACTCCTGCAAGAACAAGCTTTACTTTCGTGTTATACCTATTCCCCTGACGGAGGGGTAATTCATCTTTTTTGTATTTTTATTGGGTTTACTTGGTTAATGGACAAATATTACTTATGCAAAACGTCTAATAAGAGTAAAATCTTGTTCATTCGCACTAGGTCCATTCGAACTGATGCTCTCGTCCCGGCAAAGCCCTGTATTTTTTTAACGCGTCGGCATTCGAATGCGTCGGTATCCACAACGGTTAATTGAAACGGGGAACCCCTGGTTTATATCACCCCTTGAAAAAATCGGCCCTGAGCGAGCGCGAGACCAAACCAAACCAAAATAACTTTACTAGAGATGCGAAACGACGAAACAGCATCATTTGTTTGCCGCTGGAAATTTTCTGAGGCTGCGCTCGGCCCTTGGGCAAGCTGCAAACGATGCTCATGGTGTCGCGTCCCCAGAAACGCAAGCAAATGCAAATTACTGATCACTTTTAATTTTCTTTGTGTTAACGCTGCCATGCAAATAAACGTTTTTTGGAGCATAAATAGCGCCATATATTTTGAGCATAAATAGCGCCATAAATAGCGCCATAAGGCTCCCAGCTCACCTGAATGCATTTCGCTCCTACTTTCTGGCGTTTGACTCACTCATCTTACAATTCTGTTCCCCGTTGGAGCTCCAAGAACTTAATTTACGAAATTATCTGCCACAAATGTGTAGTAGCGCCTAATTCCACATAACGAGTTCAGAGATGGCTTCTTTGGGTTCTGTCCGCGTAGATCTCCCGAATATTCGTTCATTCCAGCGCCCGTGCGCCTATTCGAACTGCGCTTAAATCGTTCAATTTTATAGTCCCCTTCGAGTTCGAATTATCAAGCTTTTACAGTATTCACTTTAGGACTAAGTTCGTTTTGTTACGTTATAGTGAGCGTTCGAAAATACCAATTCAAATTTTGTCGCGACGTATACATGCTGCACGCGAATTTTTCAGGCCCTTAAAGAAAGCCCTCGAAATATTAAACAAAACCAGTCGACTGCGTCCATGCACTGTCGTATTGCAGTACTCTCCACAGTGCCGCGAACGAAACAATCTTACACGCGTAGCGTCAGCAAATTCGCCTAAATATCTTTCAGTGGCGCCCTCTGGCGTGTGGCGTCGTCGCGGGGTCTCGGGTGCCGCTCTGTGCGCGTGCGTTCGCTACGCGAAGGCTGGTCGACGCTGCCGGCAGGTCTGTGTTGTTCGAGCTATTGAAACGCAAGCGAGCAAGTTCATATAGTACAATTTGCGCAACAAAATGACGCGCGAAATCCTGCTGAGTGGCCGTGAGGTGCACGTTACGTGTAGATTGCTCCTAGCGTCGTCTGCTAGCCATGAATGTGTACATATGCATGTATGGCAAGGATTTCTTTTCCTGATTGTTCTATGGCCGGGGTGCACTAAAAATTACTTGCCGGCCAGTTTTCGATAACTGTGTTCAGCTTTTGGGCTGACGCTTCTGTGTGTGCGTTATAGCGCGATGTATGTATACAGTGAGCTGCGCGTGCTCGGTTGCCAAGCCTGCTCCTTATAATCAATTCCGCTTGTTCGGAGTTTTATGCGCATAACATACGACGTGTTATATCATTCATATAAATTGGCTATCATTACAGGCAGCAACCTTTGATAAAGATCCAAGTTTTCAGCAGCTGTTGTGTAAGCGCGTCGTAAGTACTTAAAATTGAAACAAGAAATAAAAATGGGGATACCACGTCGAAATAGGGGATGCACGGCGGTGACATGAAATTTTGGCAGAGTTTGCGGAGTTCATTTATGCTACACATTTTAATCCCTACGTAAATAAACGTTTTCTACTTGTTCACGGTCATCTGAGAGTATGCTGAACAGAATTAGTGTAATCATACTAAGCTGCATTAATACAAAGCGTTCGCATCGGAAAGTCGCATAATAACATAAGTCACTCTCGATTGTCGACTCCTGATAGAGCGTGGTGCGACCTTTGTACTGAAGAATTTCACAGGCTGCCTTGGGCAATTGCCTAAGACGACACGAAGGTGAAAGCCATCCCGTTTTTCTCCTCCGTCGACGTGATCTCCCTTCCCCATCCACCTCCGAAATGTTTGTGGGACTAACGTGGCTGTGCACTGGCCTCCAGGATTGGAGGCATTCCAAGCTTTCTACACATCGCCTGGTTGCGCACTGCCTCCGTCATCAGTGGGCCTGGCGCCACGTTCTATGACGTCATCACTACGTCCCATTGACGTCATGATAACGTCCCACCCATTGGCAATATGTTACGTCATCATAAGGTCATCCCATGATGATGATGATGCCAGTCACTCACCTGCCATAATTTACCCCCTGCCGCAATTCCCCGAAGATAACTGCGGAAGACTGCTGCGCCAAAAGGAATGTCTCCGATGCACCACACGAGTACTCATACCACCGTGTGGTTCTGACCTCCCTGGTGGGCTTACTCGCTTAGAGGACGTGGCGCTTCGGAGACTTCGAGTTGGGGTCGCTCTTACGATGGCAGTGTTTGCCCACTGGCCGCAACACTACCGCGCAGCGTATGGAACCACATGCCCTTTTTGTGACGCTTCTATAGCTGCAGTAGACGTGAGACACTTGCTCTGGTCGTGCCCGGGCCTAGAGCAAGCACGCCTTCGTCATCTCAGAGCAACCGGTCACCGTCCCGGTCGCCCTCCGGACTTACAAGGGTGGATACAAGGACCATTCTACCTATAAAATTTGCTTTTTATCGAATATGTTCACAAGTATGAACGCAAACACCAGTTCAAGATGGCTGGGCGTTCAGAAAGTGGTTAAACTTTGGCCGAGTCGCTGAATCGGGTTACGGACAGACAGACAGACAACCATACCAAAATTTTTTGTGTTGAAGGATCCCAAGAAAGACTATCGTCTGTAAAAAAGCACGGAGGAGCTGGCACGAATGCTACCAACGGCCGCGTCGTTCCACAGCTTCTATCACCCCACAGACGCGCAATCCGCCACTAGAGGCATTCCCATCAGCGGAGAGTTAGAAGTGCAGTGTGCCCTCCTAAAGCTGTATTCACACGACGGACGTGATCGCGGACGAATGATGCATGTGACATGTGACGTGATTCGGATCCCTCCACAGCCAGCATTCACACGACAGGGGAGAATTGACGCTACAAGGGAGGATTTCGGCATTGCTCCCCGAGGATCCCAACAGTGACTTGGGCCGCCGTCGTTTCACGAATCCGCTCCGCGCGGACCGAAGGGGGGACGCGGGAACGGCTGACGTATGGTGACGTAGTGCGCAATCCGCAACCTCGAACCGCGATTTCGTCCGTCGTGTGTCTACAGCTTAACTTGACCAACCTGGCGTTGCCAACGTTCGGCCGCCGTTGGCTTGTGCGAACGCTACCTCGTCGCCGGCACGAAATGCAGCATGTCGCATCGCGCACCGGCTGGCGCCGAGGCGCGCCAGTCGCGGCGGTCGCGGCTCGCGTCGAAAGATAAGAGTGCTCGCGTTTACCTAGCGTACACTTAAAAAAAAATGCCTCCGTTCGCGGAAAAACCTGCTGGCAATGCGTACAAAGTACGAAAGCTATTGTTTACTATATACAAAGCTGCCGTTAACTCAGAGAAACCGTTTTCTTACGAGACGTTCCGTGCTCTTTCTATAAAACTTCCGTTCTTTTCATGGAATTAGAGCGAAGAGCTCATCTTATGCATAGGTATCGATAATGAGATACAAAGAAAATGGAAAAGAGAAAGTGCAGTGTAGTTATGACCTTGTGATATAATGATGTACTTGCCACATAACTATGTCTTTAACCCTTTCAGGGTCGAAATTTTTCGCGAAATGCGTGCCAAAAATGTGTAATTTTTTTATTGTTGAAATAAATTTTTCAGACCATTCTATTTCTGAACAAAATTTTCTAAAATTTTCTTTCGTGACCGTAAAGTGACAAAAAAATCATTTTGTGTTGTTACATACACATGGTTATTCATAGTAACATCAAGCAAAATCCTAAACAAGAACACTTTTATGATGTCTTATAAATAAAAATTATGCATTATAATAAACATAGCTCACAGACTACAAAAATAAGCGCATCAGAGTACTTTCCCGGTAAAAAAAAATTTTTTTCTCTAAAACTAAACAATGGGGAATTGTCACCTTTGATCCGATCCGGATCGTCTCACCGCGCACGCTTTCAAGATGTCGCTCCTTCATCATCAGCCGAGTCTGAACTCGTAAGTAAATCCTCGCCTGACGAACTGACATCTAATGAATCAGATCCGGCACTTGGGGTATAGTCCACATCGGAAGAATCGCCGCTCGACTCCCTAGCACCATAGCAACCGGCGCGCACTTCCGCAGCGTAGGCGAACTGCGTGAGTGAGCGCACGGAAGAAAACTGTGCGGCTGTGCGCCCGTCAGGGAAAGCAAAACGAGGAAAAAGCTATAATGATCCTTCGTCTTATCGCCAACGAGACGGAGTTAGTTTTTCCGAGTTCCCTAAACAGGAAACTCAACCACGGCGGCGTCGTTTGTGTAATTTAGCTCCTCCTGAAACAGATGTAATCGCGCCTTGAGGAGCAATAAACGAGAGCGTCACAAGCGGTCACCCTTTGAGAGATTAAAAAAATCAGAGAGCCATCAGCTTTGCGGGCGCGAGAAGCGATAACCAACCGAAGGACGAAACCGAAACCAGCCGCACGGCATGCGCGCGTTCAGGTGTGCAAGCGAAAGCCGCCGCGCCGCTTTGGAAAGCAAAGAAGCAACAGAGAGACATCGGCGCGTGAAAAAAAATCTTCGTGTTCCGAAGAGTGGCAGCACATGTCAAGCATGAGAAGTGATCGAAAAAGGCGCGTGTTTTAAACCAGCCGAGCAGCGGGCGCGCTCGAAGGCGCAAGCGACTACCGGCGCGCCACATTGCGAAGCATAAAAAAAAGCAACAATGGAGGGACATCGGCGCATGAAAAAAATTTCACGGTTGCCCGAAGCATGGCACCACATGTCAAGCAAGAAAAATGATGGAAAGAGGCGCGCGTTTCAAACCAGCCGAACCGCGAACGCGCTCGGGTGCGCAAGTGGTTGCCGGATCGCCGCTTTGCGAAGCAAAAAAAAAAAAAATAATAATAATAATAACAACGGAGAAACATCGGCGCATGAAAAAATTCCACGTGTTCCTGAAGTGTGGCAGCACACGCCAAGAGAGAGAAATGATCGAAAAAAGCGCGCGTTTTAAAGATAAAGGCCGTGCCGTACATGTACGGTGAAAACCATTTGGGCACTGTTAGGTGCTGCCGTACATGTACGGCGAAAACCATCAACGGGTTAAACAACAAAGAGGATGATTTTATTTTTAGGTCAGGCGGTCCCATGCCGCCAATTTGCCACAGGCTGGGTGCCCTCCCAAGCGGCTGTGTACTTCGTTCTGCCGGAGCACCAGGCCGGAAATGCACGTGCACCTTTTCACCGGCAGGTACCCGGCGGCAGTGATTGTCTGCGTCCCACCGCAGCGGGGGACGCTCAACTATTTCACCAAGGCTGTGGTGGATTAACGTGCGCCCAGAGGCTGACGAAAATATCGGACACCTGCGGTGCCACTGACCTCGTTTTGCCCCTCAGAGAGACAAGTATTGCCAATGCATTGCGGCGACTGGATGATCGGCCACTTTCTGTGCAGGTGCTATTACAGCACCATCCACATCTTTTGGCAGCCCACAATGTAGTGAAAGCCCTCTTGTGCTTTTTTGAGGACGACGGGCTTGTGTGAACGCCTCTGACTTGCGGTGCAGTTCCACACGCTGCAGGGAATTCTCTCTCTCTCTCTCTCTTCCTTCTCCTTCCTCCTCTCTCTTTTTCATCTTTCTATTCCCCTTTCCTAATCCCCCCAGTGTACGGTAGGCAGCCGTAAGTCTTTCTGGTTAACCTCCCTGCCTTCTCCCTTTCAGTTTGCTTCCTCCTTATATGGTCATCTTTCGACATGAGTACCCATGTACAACCGAGTGCCTGGTTGGTGTACTTCTCTTCCCATTAGGAAAAGCGGAGGGTTTCCGCTCGGTACCGGAAATCGAACATGGTACTTCCGGCATTGGAAGCGGACGCTGAACCATGTAGCCACCGCTGTGGTAGAACGTCCCCTTCCAATGCGGGACTCTGAAATGAGAACACTACAGTAGGTGTATTTTATAAAGCCATTCGCAATGTTACGCTTTCTATTCACAACAGTTCCATATTAAATGAACAGAGAACATCTCTCCACCCAATGCAGGCATGAAAATTATCTTCAGCACTCTGCACAGATTACACATGCATTGAACGACCTGAAAAGGTTTTGTGTACTTTTACGCCCCCCCCCCCCCCCCCCCCTTGATGGGGAACCCGGCGCACTCCTATATGAGTGAAGGCATTCACTTTGTGGAGTCGTTTCTTGCCGCGCAGTGCATTAGAAAGGTACGACTGTGCCGGCCGTATCTTAAGACAACGTAAACGGCTTCCGTTTTTTTACGTACAATACACTCGTAAAAATCACATATGCATTTTGCAGTGTAGCGTCGCCGTGCCAAGCGTGCGTGCGCGTCGACGTTGCGCTGGACTATATTGAGCCCTTACACTATGTTACACCCCAGCGGGGGGGGATATGTCGTGAGCGTTTTAGCATAGAACGGGGAATAGATCAAACAAAAGAATGAGAGGGAGCCGCAAGGGATCGGTCGAGGCTATTCTGACGGTGAAGGCGTGAGAATAGCGACATAAAGTGCACAGAACGGGCGGAGGTCCCGTTCTATCGATAGAATGGATACAAAATTGTATCCGCCCGACATGAGTTGGATTGAAACATAAGCGCTTCAGCCCGGAGAATCGAATTAGCCTGTTTTGCGCCTGGCTTACCCCAATCCCGCGCCGAATATCACCACCGAAAAACTCGTGCAATTGCGACGCTACCTAGCGTCCACCCAATACATTAAAATGAATAAATTGGTAATGTCATGCCCGCTTTTTTAATTTCAAGCTTTTAAAACAATGCCTGCCAATATTGATGTTAAGTTATAATAGTTTCGCATTTCTTCATGCGTTGCAAGCATTTATGAATTCTCTCAGCTCGCCTATTGGCTGTTTGCTCCCTCTCGTTCTTTTGTTCCATCCCCCCCCCCTTCTATGATAGAGCGCTTACAACATACCACCCCAGTGCGCCTCACCATCACCTCATGTTGCCGCGTTTCGGGAATGTTTACCCCTCCACTCCTCCACATTCTCCGCCCTCCCCCCTCGCCTCTCGCACACTCCCTCGAAATACTCGGCTCTCGCCCCTCGCTTCTCGCAGCAAGCACTCGCCACTCGCAGGACGCCCTCACTTCTCCCAGCGCACTCACCTCTCTCCTTCCTACCAAGGCTCACCCCCCGTATTCAAAAACGAGCCTCAACTCGAATTTCGTCCTTCACTTGACCGAGTTGAGCACAGCGCCGTTGCTCGACTGAAAATGACGCTGCGCTTCTCAAGAATCGCTGCAGATTATCGCTGATATACAGTGACTTGTTCTGCCTAGAGACGGCGTTCCCATCGACTTTCTCAAGTGAAGGTGGAGTGTTGAGTGAAGGGACGTTCTAGAATGCGGGGTTCAATCTCACCACAGTACGAGGCCACGGGATTAGAGCTACAAAAGCGCCGGAGATGAAACCTCGGCTAAAAACGTCTTCCATGCTAAAAAGTTCCCCCACCGGGAAAAAAACCTATGACCTCTCGGTCATGGCGTTGAGCGCCCGGCGCAGAACCAACTAATCCACCAAGGCATACGGACGACTCATCACAACCACCCTTTTAATCTCGCACACATTCTCTCTCGCAAGGTGCTCTCTGTAGGAGGGGCTAGGTGATGCGGCGTGGTGCCGCCGTGGGTGAGCGGTGAAGGGACGTAAAGCGGCAAGACAATTAGTTACTAGCGCCGACAGGATACGACTCGGAGACGACGAAGATAACGCACGGCCTCCCACACGCACAATCTCGGAAGTTAAAGCGGTTTGATACCAGCGAAAGGACATTGGCTGTGCAAGCATAGGGGAGTCGCCCAAGACGCAGTTACGTTCTTCGCGTTTCGCTTTTTGTTAGCCTGTGGCGGCTCGCTTTCGGGAGTAGTTTAGCTTCCACATGCATTAGCGGTGTTTCTCCGCAGCCGAGTGCATCGAGTGCGATAGCACCGACTAACGAACGGCTGCAGTAAGCGCCCCAGAAAGGTAACTATTTCGACGTCCAAATGTTATGCCTTGGTGGAGCGAGACAGAGGCCAGCGGTACGTGGAACGCCAGCGCAGGTTCGCGGCTCGAGCTACGAACCTCTGCCTTCCGTGTTGCTGAAGCGCAGTGTGGTATTGTCGGCAGGATCACATGGCGTTGGTTCGCATATTACTCCGGGAGCACACACCGTGCCGTTTTGCTCCTTGATTTACAACGCCTTGAAGAATGTGGATATGGAGTACCCGTATTTATAATGTGCTTGTTGATGCGATCTTGTCACGCGATGCAATATACGATGTGGCGAGCTATATGCGGACAACTTCAAGCTACCAACACAGTTAAATTATGATAACGGGCGTTAGTCGTCGCGATGGAGATGTACCACTAGGCGTCAACGTTATTGCGTCGACGTAAAACGGTGCTATAGCTACCAAACCACCAAAAGACATTATGCAAGTTCTCATATACCACTACACAAGAAACACCATTCCTGCACACGTTTCACTTTCGTGTTATACTGATTCCTATGATGGAAGGGATCAGCCATGTTTTTTTTTTCTTGTTTGGTTTGCCCTCGTCATGATGAGTATATTAAAACTAGTCCAGTTCGCTACGTTATCACTGTCCCCTCACTACGGCGCGCCTCATAATAAAATTATTCTTGAAACTGACACGCAGAATTTCATGAAATACATCATTGCATTAGTAGTGTCAACGCATGGGAACCTGCACTTTCGTATTTTAATAATCAGCGAAAAGAAAAAAAAAACTGCTATAAGAAGTAAGCACTTGGTCATACAGGAATGCCATGCTTCAATTCCTGCGCCCAAGTGCGGCAAATGCGAGCGAAAATGTAAGCCTAGGACAATGTTTCTATAGCACTTTCATTTCTGCGCTTTTATATGCACGCGGTATTGCCTCAGGTTACGTTCCTTGACCATTTCGTGACGCTTATTCATTTTGAGCGGAACGACACGATAGTAACTTACCAACTCTTCAACGTGATGGGTTACCTTCAAAACATCTAAAGAGCCCACTAAGGTGGTGTTGCAATGTTTTACAACTTCACGGTGCCACCGAAAAGAATCTTTCACGGCGCCACCAAAATATCTCCACGTCTATTAAATAATCAGCTGAGCATAGCAAGGCAAGCGGAATTAA
>JALIZH010012867.1:0-93411 GCA_030522465.1 Rhipicephalus appendiculatus | reverse complement strand
GAAGGCGCACTACCGAAACCGAATCCCAACCGAATGTACTGTCTACGTACTGCTTTGTAAGCATAAGCGTGCGCAGGGTTCCCCTTTAGGGGGGGGGGGGGGGCGAAGGTTCGTCGCAGCGCCCCCCCTCCCCATTATGTCAATGTATGGGGCTGACTTTGCGCCCCCCCCTGTCGCCCCCCCCCCCTACAATGTATAGGGCTGGCTTTGCGCCCCCCCCTTCTCGCCCCCCCTGCCCTCCCTCCGTGCGCACGCCTATGTTTGTAAGAACCGGAAATCCTGCAAGGCATGCCGGTCCCGCCAGCGCGGACTAGCGCTCAGTAGGAAAAAAATTGGGGGACGCTTAAGGGGGTATGGTAGGGTAAACCCCCCAAAAAATCGAATTTGCAATTTTGACAGCGAAAAATCCGCTGCACTCTGAGGAACAAACCTGTGGAAGCCCGACGTCGAGCGGCCGCTCCAAGCGGTTTAAATGCCGCGCCAAAGTGCGCCGTGCTCCCTGGCGTAAGCAGTACGCGCACATAAAACTTCGTTTTTCTCAAATTGCGGTTTTTATAAATTTCTCAACTTCAATGTACCTTTTCTCAAAAAGTATTGAATTGATTTCGATGAAACTTTGCATGCATGTGATACGACAACTTGGAAATAATGTGAATTAAAAACATTGTCGATTTTCTAAAAACTAAGGCTGTAAAAAAATTACACAGCAATGCGCACCCTCTGTGGCTTTGTGCGGGCAGTAATTTTATTTTTTCTTACAAAAAACTTCATAACGGATGTCTAATTTTTTTTAGTTCAGATATAACCTACACGTCTCAAGAATAACACGGCTTAATATCATTACATTCATTTCAGTGGTTGTAGAGAAAAGGTACATTGAATAATTGAACCACTTTAAAATTTGGGAGTGGGCCACAGGAAGGATAGGCAACCCAGACATACAAAAAAGGTGTCACGTGATAGCCAGTGGCATTCTTTGTGAGCACAGGAACTTTCATGTGAATACTTGCAGCCGTTTCTAAAATATTACGTTAAAACTGACATATACCATTTGCCCTACCATACCCCCTTAAGCTTCGCCTTTAAGAGTTCAACGCGATAGCGATATCCTGTCGCTAGTGCGCACTTCAGTCACTTAGTGGATACTGTTTTAGGGGCGAAGCTCCTAAGGGTGTGGGTCTGTCCCTCCTCTGTAGTTGTAGTAGTAGGTAGGTAGTAGGTAGGTAGATAGCCACGTATAGTGAAATGTACCCACTGCACGTGATAAAGATGACGTATACGCGCAGTGAAGTGTGTGCTTATCCCGTCCCTACTGCGTAGTTCAATCACTTAGTGCATACTATGTAATGGGTAGTATGGTTTAAACCAGGAGAAATTATGCGCGGGTTAATGTGGGAAATGTTTTCGAACTTGCTATGCACCCACTACGTGGTGTTAAGGGAATACGCGCAGCAAAGTGTGTGCCGTTTGTAATGGGTGGCTGGCTTTAAACTATGGAATCGTTATGATAGTCAAATATTCTGACGCCCGATGGCAATTTACGCTTGTACCATGCAATATTCCTGGGATATTACATGTTATATTGAGACGCCTATATAAAGCACGCTTGCGTTTGCGAAGCATGGAAGTTATTTGCACTGCATTTCCAAGCAGAGGAAGTTATTTTCACAGTATATCCAAGCAGAGGCATGGCTGTGTGGTAGAACACTTGCTTGCCAAGCAGACGACCCGGGTTCGATCCTCACTCGGACCCGAAAGTTTTTATTATTTATTTTATTTGCATCTTTCTTGATTTTTCGGTCATGGACAAGATGATGATTTTTCGGTCACGGACACGACGATGATTTTTCGCTCACAACCAACGACGCCGACGCCGACGCCGGAATTTCTGCGAAACGAGCTCTTTAACGCTATCGCGTTAAAACTTCGAAAGCTGCCAAGAGCAGACGCTCGGGGGGATTGGTGACCGCGCCGACCACGCCGCCCCAAGTCTGTGACTGATCGTGCCACGTGCACAAGCTCCTCGGAGCTGTCGGACAATGACAGCTACAATGGACCTTTCCAGAAATCGCAGCGCAGCGCCTTCCCCTGGCGGATCGACGCTGGGGCATTATGGGAGAGCGGAGCGACGGGCGGGCAGAGCAGACGCTTTCCCGAGTTCGCCTGCTTTCGTCACGCGCCGTGAATGGTTTTTAATGGTGTAAGGTGCTGTTGTTGTGAAGAAATGGCTGCTTCTCAGCACTCCGACTTTCATGCACGCAAACTAGACTGTGTCGTTCGTCCCAAATAGCCAGAATCATCAATGAACATGCTGAAGAAGAAGGAAAGCGGCGGATAAACCTGTTCTGTTCTTGGATGTGGTAACACGCTAAAGACACCGGACCTTTCGTTTCACTGATCGGTGCTACTTCAAGACTTGAATTTTTGTGATGTTGCAGCTAAGTTTGACCTTTGTTAAGATGCTTGTGTTCTCATTCACTGTGATTACAGGGCTGGGACTTTAAACATGAAGCATGCCGTGTAACTACGCGAATTTATAAAGGCGAAAGCCTTAGATGCCCTGTTAAAAACTCACAGCGTCTCTTATGCATTCGCCGAAGAAGACTCGAAGGTGAAAGCCACCTTATTTTTCTTCTTAGTCAATGTAATAATCCTACTCCGCCAGTCCATGAGTGTCAGCAGGATTTTGTCTTGTGTGCTAACCCGTCTTGCATCGCGGCTGGGGTAGGGGGAGAACACTGATGTAGCTTGTGTGGGCGGCAAGTGCTGGTGTGACTTGAGGGGGGCAAGTGCCGCTTTTGCACCCCCCTGCCGACGCCCATGCCCGCCACCATTCCACCACCCTTCGAAAGCTTGCTGCACCTAACGAGGTTTTGTACTGCCTCGAAGATCGGAGGCACCTCATGATTCTGCATTGCCTCCGTCATAAGACCACCTTTGACCAAGCTAGGATGTTATGTGATGACGTGATCACGTGAAGTCACGTGACGTGTTAATGAGGTCACAATTTTTGGCGAACTTTGACGTCATATATGGTGTCGTCATCACGTGATGATGAATTTTCGCATCACTCGACGCCGCCGACGAGGGACGCCGACGGTCAAATTTCACGTTTGATGGGGCGTCTAAAGTTTTCGCCTAAAAACACAAAAATTGACCGTCGGTGGCTTTGGCGTCTCGCGGCGGCGGAGTCAACAAGAGTGATGCAAAAATCACCACGTGATGGCGTCACCATATGACGTCGTCGTGACATCATCAGAATGTGTGAGGTCATCATGACGTCTCATGATCGCGTCATCACACGACATCGTCGCTTTGCACTGCCTCCGGGATCGGTGGGCCTATCACGGAGGCCTAGCAAAACCAGCTAAGGTGCTGAAAGTTTGGAATGCTTCCCGTCATAGAACCAGTGCAAAACCACGTTAGGTGCAGAAAACATTCGCAAGGGTGCGGGAATACATCGACTGAAGAAAAAGAAGACTGCTTTCGCCTTCAAGTCGTCTCGGGTGAATGCATAAGAAACCCTGTGAGTTTTTTATTGCACTCTTACGTAGTGTTTATTTTGCTGTTTGCTGCTTGATTATGTTGAATCGGATTTGCTTGTTATTCACCATAAACCCAGAGGCGTCACCTATCTTGGCTTCACGCATCTCATTTTTTGATTCCATGTATCAAGGCAAAGAGTGGTAGTTGTAGATTAAAAGCACCCAGATACTGAGTGCTTATTAGCATCATGAGAATGCACATGCTACAGATTTTTTCCTTATGAAGAGGCCTGTGGCAAGTCCTTCAGTTGTTTTGTCCATTGCCCTTTTGGCAAAGGCGATAGGAACAGCTGTATGTTTTTCGGCAGCCGAGGGGCATCTGCATCCAAACGACAAATCACTAGTTAGCACAATCATAAACTGTAATGAAACAAGGGAGCTCAAACAGTAAAATGGAATATTGTGTAACGAGTTAATTTCCAACTCACGGTACAGAAAACAGGCACGCCACAGAGACACCATGTTTTACGTTGTCCGAAAACAAATACAGGGAAGTAAAATGTGCAGAATATTCTCGCTTCATGCAGTGCGATACTGTGCCGTGATTACGCGATCTCCGCACCCGACAGCACTCACTTGATGTCCGCTCTGTGGGTGTGTTGGTACCATGGTTTTCACTACTCTCAGTGTCCCAAGTGCAAAGTTTCTAACACGCAGCATTTGAAGCGTAGTTGGGCTCGAACCCAATTATAAGGGTGCGATTTTGACATCGATTATCATGCGCGAAGTGCCATGGTCCTGCGTATCACGCGGGAGCATATCACGAGCGATAGTGCCCAACAAAAAATACTAATAATGTTTTATTGTCACGCTGACAATAAAACAAGCGAGGAGAGCTTCCGCTACTTGGAAATATGATCAACAAAGCGCAGGCGACTCACCGCGAACGCCGTATAGAGTTTCCAATTCAATTATCCCTTTCGCGAGTACGTGAGCATTTCCCCGTCTCAGTAATAAGTCAAGGATACTTAGTGCTTCCTGGGTATTATCCATGTTGCTCTGGGTTTTGCCTCCAATTTGAGTGCAGAATGAAGCATGGTTTTCACGTACGATGTTCGTGCAACGACGCGCTAGTAAGACCGCACGCTGGAAACGAGGTGAGCCAATGCTTCCGCGAGCAGACGACACTCCGCCGGCGCTCCGGCTTCCCATAACGCTTTGCGGCCGCCGTTGGTGGCGCGCCGGAATTTCTGGAAAGGTCCATTCAGACGCATTTGGAGGTCAACAAGCATCGCCGTTCCCCTTCGATGAAGCAGAAGAGATTTGCGTATGTGCTTGCCTGGTTGCGCATTACGCCGCAAGATGGCACTACTTGTCGAGGCAGTCGAAGTTTGTGGCTGCGGCCATCGGCTAAAACGCTTACGCTGAGAATTTTGTCTTCAGACTAAGATTATTTGATATTGTCATGGAAAGAGGCCACACGTTAGTGAATCGCTTTATGACACCGATAGATAGATAGTAACATTTATTCGGGTCCAGAAGAATCTTCACCCCGTTTTATAGGGGCAAGACTGCGGGCCGCTCCCACGTTGGGACAGGAAGGCCAAGCCTCACCGCCGCATCGTGGGCCTTCTGGACAGCCCGGAGTTGGTCAAACGAGTTGTGGCTCTTCAGAAAGGAACGAAATTCTTCCTCCGTCAATCCGTGGCCCGTGTGGTGCTGTAAAGAGGGGCACTCCCAGAGCATGTGCCTAAAATCGTTAACCGCCCCACAGTCGGGACATAGAGGGGAGACCTCCGTGTACCTGCTGTAGACGGAGAGTGTGGGATAGGACTTCGTCTGCAGGAGCCTAAGAGTCACGGCCTGGGGCCTCGCGAGACTTCGATGTGGCAAGGGGAAATCCCTGCGACTCATCTGGTAGTGGCTAGTGATCTCGTTGAAGGTAGAGAGAATGTCCCTGAAGTGGAATGGGCTGGCCTCCGAAAAGGCTGGACCAAGCCCCTCGCCGCTCCTACCCGGCACACCGGCTTCCCAGTGCCCGGCACGGCCGGCAAGACCTCGCGCCCGGGCATGGGCCATCTCATCAACATTGGCCAGCCCCCCTACTTCGACGCCCTCGTGCGCCGGGAACCATGTAATGACGTGATGAGTAAGCACCTTACCCTCAAGGGCCCTAGCAACCTCCTCACAAACAGCCCCAGTCGAGAAAGCTCGAACGGCTGACCTCGAGTCCGCATAAATTTCTGCCCTGTCCGACTTCAGGAGCGCCAACGCAATGGCCAACTGCTCCGCCTTGGAAGCTGACGATGTCCTGATTGACGCGGCCGATAATACTCGGCCCTTCATGTCCACAACGTTGGCAACAAAGCGACTGGCGTCGCCTTCGTACTGAGCAGCATCTACAAAACACGAAACTGCCTCGTGCGCATGCGCGTAACGCAGAAGCGCAGAGGCGCGAGCCGTCCTCCTGCCAGTATTGAAAGTTGGATGCATGTTTCTCGGAATTGCGCAGACCGTAATAGTCTGCCGCACACTATCCGAAAGCTGAACGCTCTTATCTTTTAACGCTGTCGGATTGATCCCGACCTTAGCCAGGATATCTCTTCCCGCCACCGTAGACGAGAGTCTGGCAATATGTGTGGTCTGCTGTGCTTCGATCACTTCATCTAAGGTGTTGTGGACGCCGAGGCTTGCTAGGTTCTCTGTGCTTGTGCGCATTGGGAGCCCCAGGACTCTCTTAATACTCTTCCTGATGAGCGTGTTCAGCTTGTTAATTTCATGTTTCTGCCATCTGCGCATGGGAGTGACATAATTCACGTGGCTCATAAGAAACGCGTGAAAAAGTCTGAGGAGATTATCTTCCTTAAGCCCTCCTTTTCTGTTAGAAACCCTTGCAATGAGTCTGATTACTCGTTCAGCATGCCGTGTAAGCATATCTACAGTACGTCCGTGCTGACCGTTAGCTTCAATAATCATGCCTAGCATCTGCCCATCCGATAAGATCGATTATTATCAGCGAAGTACGTACCTTATTCACGATGCGCAGCTTACCGTATACAAACAGACGCGCGCACAGTGCACCCGGTGTTCGTTACCGAAAGTGTTTTAGTGCGTTAAAGTTCGCGCATGTGCACTCTCAACAGGCACGGTATTACCGTACTTTCCGTGCGGTAAGCCGGCAGTGCAAGATAAAACTATGTAAAAACTTTCAGCGCAAATAAACGACGCAGGACCAAGAAAGAGAAACACGCACCACAAAGTTTTTACATAATCATGAGATACCAACTAGCCCACCTAGCTATGTTGTTACAAGCTAAAACACTCTACCATCGAGACGAATTGTAATGATTAGCTGTGAGTGTTTAGTGGCTGTTATGGTGAATATACAGCGTATCATGTGCGGCCCACAACGCAATATCCCTTGTCACCTATCGCACGCCCACCCGCACGGAAAAGGACATCGCACGATCAACCAAGGAAGCGCCGGCCAAACACACACGATCCATAGAAGACCAGCAGACGCTGCAGTGGCACCTCAGTTCCGTCACTTCCGTAGCCTTGCAAAAATTGACGTCACACACATAATGTTGCAAGCCAGGTGAGCGTTTGGAGGCAATCTATAAAATTCACTTGAAAACGATCTGCGAACCTCTCAAGCCTGTAATTTGGCGTGAATGGCGGAACGTGCAAATGAACGTACCCAGTAAATTTAATTGAGATCCACTGACCTCGAAAAATCGCCGGAGTTAGCCTTTAAGGATGGCGACGCGTTGACGTTTGCAGGGTAGACGACAGTCCCCACGAAAACAAAACATCTAAAAGACTTCTCGGAACGGCTACAAACAGCTATAGACGTTTTGATCTACGAGAAGACCTAAAATAGACATTTTCAAAATCTAACATTCATGCCTCGAACGAACTTGCATACAATTTATTTGTCTTTTTAACAACTACGAAAGCCATTTCTGCCATGCAAGTCATAACGTCTACTACGAGACATTTTTTAGACATTTTGTAGTGCGAGCGCACTACTTCAATTATTCTTCGAACGTTTTGTCATGAAGCGCCGCAATGTCAAAACGTCATGTCAAAAGAGCGGTGACAGTCAATTTTACTAACAAATGACGCAACTAACCAACCCCCAAAATAATTGGCAGGAGGGTGAAAGAAACCCACGTGACTTGTAGAGATAAAAAAACCGGCAGATCCCACGCACTGTGGGAATCGATGTAATGCGAAGCCGCCAGGAAGGAGTAAATCATGCTTTACATAATTTGCATGTCATGTTTTACATGTTAGGACCTGTCATTTATCTTCGTGATGCAGTCATGTAACCCAATACCAAATTTGGTGTATCTCAAGCTAACGAAACGGCCGCGCGCACGCCATGAGCGTGGCATGCAAGTCATGTCGCACATGAGAAGTCATGATTTCCATATTACCACCTGTCATTTATGTTCGTCATACAGTCACGTCACTCAATACCAAATTTGGTGTATATCAAGCTAACGAAACAGCCGCGAGCGCGCCATGAGCGTGGCATGCAAGTCATGTCGCACATGACAAGTCATGATTTCCATATTACGACTTGTCATTTACGTTCGTCATACAGACGTGTCACTCAATACCAAATTTGGTGTATCTCAAGCTAACGAAACGGCCACGAGCACGCCATGAGCGTGGCATGCAAGTCATGTCGCTCATGACATGTCATGATTTCCGTATTGCCACTTGTCATTTATGATCGTCATACAGTCACGTCATTCAATCCCAAATTTGGTGTATATCAAGCTAACGAAACGGCCGCGAGTGCGCCATGAGCGTGGAATGCAAGTCATGTCGCTCATGACATGTCATGATTTCCATATTCATCATCATCATCATCATCATCAGCCTGTCTACGCCCACTGCAGGACAAAGGCCTCTCCCATGTTTCGCCAATCAACCCGGTCCTGTGCTTTCTGCTGCCACGCTATACCTGGAAACTTCTTAATCTCATCTACCCACCTAATTTTCTGTCTCCCCCTCACGCGTTTGCCATCTCTTGGAATCCAGTCAGTTACCCTTAATGACCAGCGGTTATCCTGCCGACGTGCTACGTGCCCGGCCCATATCCATTTCTTCTTCTTGATTTCAACTATGATATCCTGAACCCCCGTTTATTCCCTGACCCACTCTGCTCTTTTCCTGTCTCTTAAGGTTACACCTATCATTTTCCTTTCCATCGCTCGCTGCGTCGTCCTCAGTTTAAGTTGAACCCTCTTTGTAAGTCTCCAGGTTTCTGCTCCGTAGGTAAGTACCGGTAAGATACAGCTGTTATATACCTTCCTCTTGAGGGATAGTGGTAGACTACCATTCATGATTTGATAATGCTTGCCGAATGAGCCCCATCCCATCCTTATTCTTCTAGTTATTTCACTCTCATGGTTCGGCTCCGCGGTTACTACCTGTCCTAAGTAGACGTACTCCTTTACAGCTTCCAGTGTCTCACCACCTATCGCAAAGCGCTGTTCTCTTCCAAGATTGTTCCACATTATTTTAGTTTTATGCATATTAATTTTCAGACCTACTTTTCTACTTTCCGTATCCAGTTCAGTAATCATAAGCTGTAATTCGTCTCCCGCGTTACTCATCAATGCAATGTCAGCAGCGAATCGCAGGTTACTGAGATACTCTCCATTAACTCTTATCCCTAATTCTTCCCAATCTAGGGCCCTGAAAACCTCCTGTAAACACGCGTTGAATGGCATTGGAGAGATCGTGTCTCCCTGCCGTACGCCCTTCTTTATTGGGATTCTGTCGCTTTCTTTATGGAGGACTATAGTGGCTGTGGATCCGCTGTAGATTTCTTCCATTATGTTTATATAGGCTTCGTCGATGCCCTGATTCCGCAGTGCCTGCATGACTGCTGATGTCCCCACCGAATCAAATGCCTTCTCGTAATCTATGAAGGCTATGTATAGGGGTTGGTTGTATTCCGCGCATTTCTCTATCACCTGATTGATAGTATGAATATGGTCTGTTGTTGAGAAGCCTGTACGAAATCCTGCCTGGTCCTTTGGTTGATTGAACTCTAATGTCGTATTAATTCTGTTAGCAATTACTTTTGTAAATAGCTTGTAGACAACGAACCACCAGTATTGACAGGAGAAGTAAAGAAACCCCTAAAGGGAATGCAAAGAGGCAGAGCCGCTGGTGAAGATCAGGTAACATCAGACCTGTTGAAAGATTTCCATATTGCCACTTGTCATTTATGTTCGTCATACAGTCATGTCGCTCAATACCAAATTTGGTGTATCTCAAGCTAACGAAACGGCCGCGAGCACGCCATGATCATGGCATGCAAGTCATGTCGCTCATGACATGTCATGATTTCCATATTTCCACCTGTCATTTATGTTCCTCATACAATCACGTCACTCAATCCCAAATTTGGTGTATATCAAGCTAACGAAACGGCCGCGAACGCGCCATGAGCGTGGCATCTAAATCATACTTTTCATGACAAGTTAGTCATGATTTTCGTGATATGACCAGCCATTTATGTTCGTCATACAGTCATGTTATACCATACCAAATTTGGTATAAATCCTATTAACGATACGGCCAGGAGAGCACAAAGTCGTAGGCGGCTAGATAGATAGATAGCTAGATAGATAGATACGCTCAAAGTCGCCGAAGTTCGCTAAGAAATGCTTTGCATTTAAAAATAATTGTGACGCCATCAGTCGACTGGGATCACAACCAATATGTGCATTTTTTTCACCCTCCCGAACATCTCCCGACTCTCTCCTACCCCCCTCTCTGCTGGGACCAACCTCCTCGCTGGCGGGATGCCCGCTCTCCGCCGCCTTGCTGGCGCCGCCGGCTTCGAAATCCGTTTTAATGTCTCGTGTCGGGCGTTCGCGAAGCGTGCTCTGGCCATCTCCGTTCGTCCGTTTCATGGTGCTCGCTCGCCTTATGCTTGCGCGCCGCGATGTTTTACGAGTCGCGCTGTTCGTGTATCGTGCTCTGTTGCTCAAATACTTCCAGAACAAGTCCCCGAAGATGTTGCCGGCCCCCTAAAGAACGAGAGGTGAGCGTACCCTTTGAGACTTAACTTTCATTGTCTCAAGTTGAATTCACGTCCATACCGATTAGCATTTTTTTGCAGCGGGGACACACTTAATGTTTTCAAAAATGACTGACTTGAAAAGCGCACGATGCTGCGTTTACATCGTTGTACGAACAAACGGTGGACATAAAGCACATATGCGACGTAACTATAGTTGCAGGTTAACAACTGTCATAAAGCCGCATGCTTAAATGTGTGCTGTCCATTTGTGTCCGGATAATCACTCGTCATCGCTTATAACCGCGTTTCTGAGGCTCTAGGTAGATGTATGAAAAGTTGTACTGCTAGAGACGAAGAAACAAGTTTGCTCTTAAGGCGGAAGCCTTTAATGTCTCATGCTTACGTTCGTCCGGTGTCCATCCGGCGACCGTCCTCCGGTGTCCGTCCGTCCGTCTGTCCGTCCGGTGTCCGTCCGTCCGCCCGTCTGTCCGTCCATCCGTCTGTCTGTCTGTCTGTCTGTCTGTCTGTCTGTCTGTCTGTCTGTCTGTCTGTCCGTCCGTCCGTCCATGTCCGTCCGTCCCGTCCATCCGAGCTCTGGCACGGAGCCAGGTGACCGCCGGGATGCGCAAACGGACGCCGGTGGCGTCGGACTCTACAGCGCTCGCTCTTTGCTTGCGTAGCGTCGCTGTGCCCAGCGTTTGCAATCATTCTGACCGACGCCGTCTCAATGGACACAGGCGTTCACGGAATACAGTTTCGAATTTACAGAGGGTCCGTCAATTTAAGCGCTGGAACGCGGATGGCATTTGCACTATGCGCAAAGCGCGAGAAAATACTAACGCATGCGAACGGAGCAAGATTAGTCTTGCGTCTCGCTGCGATTCGCGGTAAAAAATTAAAAAAGAAAACACGCACACATTCGGTTTGTGTGTTATCCCACTGAGAGTGTAAAACATAAAAGACATGGCATAGTCAGTGGAATGGCCAACCGCTTTCGCCGACCACACTTTGGAATGTACAAAGTGTCCTTCAATTTGTGCACGAGTCGACAGCGCTTTTTATCTCATTGAATCTTGTCACTTTTCTTCAGGATGGAAGCGTTCCTGAACTATTCACGAAGGCCACAGCTGATCGGTGCGCCCAGAGGAATGCTGAACAATTGCAGGATCGGCGCATTTCAAGTACTGATGGCATGAATCATTCCATATCATATGTTCATATCCTCGTGTTTTTTTATATCACTATAGTTTTTATGAAAATCAACGTTTTTGGAAATGTAGTCAATAAAGTGCGACCAATGTTAGTTATATGTGGAGTTCATTTTGACATTTAAATCTTTATGCATTATTATTCTTTTTTAGCTACTTCTACTGATTTCACTGTTTTTCCTATGCGGTCAATGTTCACGTTTGTTTGTTATAGTAATGATGCCATACAAGCCCAATTTTCTGCAATATCGTGCGCAATATCGTGAGCAATTTCCTGCAATATCGTGAGCAAAACGCAGGCGCGCTTGGGCGCGCACGCCAGTACGCTGCAGCTTCGGCCGGCAGCACGAGGTGATCATATTGAAACTTGAACTTCCTCCACAACAGTCCGCGGTGGCTCGATCAGCCGGCCGGCGATCATCGTTTGGCGTATTGTGTAGCGTTTCCAGCTATTCTGTAAGGACCACTGTCTCTTACACGGCATCAAGCAACTGTGCTCATACTGTTTTCCGCTTATATTCCATCAGTATTTCGTGAAACAAGCTCTCCTGTGTTTTCGCCGACAGTTCGTTACAGCAATGGCCGGATCTGCTAGCCTTAGCCACCTTCGTTGCAACTCGGAACGTCGAACGTTCGGATTACGTACTTTTCTCGGGTAAGTGAAATTTAGCGCGCCTGACTTTAGTCATTAGTACAGGAACTTTATTGCACATGTCTTGTAATTAAAACGTAAAATAAAACATTTCCTTGCTGGTGGTTGAATCTTCGTCGAACGCGAAACTATATATTGGGGACGCACCGGTGCGAATTGCAAGCCAGAATTTCGGGTCATCTTGTTCTTCTGCGGGTTACAGCAGAGGACGCCTACCAGTTACAGCTCGTGTGTGCGTGTCAGCGAGCGCTGCTTGCTTACAACCATGTCGCCCTGTCGCTAAAAATAAAGTGCAATGCTTCTACAATAGGTGCCTCGCTTTGTGAGTGCAGTTATGATTGATTGCCGCTTATATATACACACTTTGTCACATCTGTGATTGGAAATAAGCCTTTAGAATGGCTTAATACCCTGTATCTGTGATTGGAAATTAGCCTTTTGAATGGCTTGATACTGTTATTTGTTGTAAATCATACCTAGCTTACTTTAGCCTTTAGCCGAAAGCATTTAATGTCTCATGCTCACGTCCGTCCAGTGTCCGTCCGTCTGGTGTCCGTCCGTCCGTCCGTCCGTCCGTCCGTCCGTCCGTCCGTCCGTCTGTCTGTCTGTCTGTCTGTCTGTCTGTCCGTCCGTCCATGTCCGTCCGTCCCGTCCATCCGAGCTCTGGCACGGAGCCAGGTGGCCGCCGGGATGCGCAAACGGACGCCGGTCGCGTCGGACTCTACAGCGCTCGCTCTTTGCTTGCGTGGCTTCGCTGTGCCCAGCGTTTGCAATCATTCTGACCGACGCCGTCTCAATGGACACAGGCGTTCACGGAATACACCTTCGAATTTACAAAGAACCCGTCAATTTAAGCGCTGGAACGCTATGGCGTTTGCACGATGCACAAAGCGCGAGAAAATACTAACGCATGGGAACGGAGGAAGATTAGTCTCGCGTCTCGCTGCGACTCACTGTAAAAAAATTAAAAAAAGAAAACACACGCACATTCGCTTTGTGTGTTATCCCACTGAGAGTGTAAAAAAAAAAGACATGGCATATTCAGTGGAACGGCCACACGCTTTCGCCGGACACACTTAAGAATGTACAAAGTGTCCTTCAATTTTTTTTGTATGCAGCTTTTCTTCACTGCTGTTTGCTCAAGACATTGGCCTGAGACCGCGCCTGCTAATGTGGAAGCCAGCGCAGTTTCTTTGGCGGGACCTGGACTGCATTCATGCGGAACTTGAATTTATGTAGCTGCCGCGGCAATCAGCTTCACCTTGTGCGGTCACCTTCTGTCGTATGTTGCGTCACATTCGTTTGTGCTTTCTTCATTAATAAAGCCGCTTTTACAACATCACGGGAAAATTTATTGCTGCGGATAAGCCCGATTATGTGTGCGCCATACAGTAAACATCACTTATGAAGTACGTGTTAGTCCTCTGCGTGTTCAGATTTATTATAAACCGATGTGTTCTATATGAAAATTGGATATATGTGATGTGCTGAAGTAGCTATTAATTTTCGCGGAATATGGCACTGAAGTATGAGGGAGTGAAATAGCTTTATTCAGGCACAATAGACGCGAGTAAACTGAACGTCGAAAACTAATAGTTGCCACAGTGAGGACAAACGTGGATGAACAGGTACGTTAGTGATGTTGCTTGATTGTTTGATCAACTGCACGACGACTGACATAGGAAGCGGGGGAAAAATGGAAAGAGCTATAGTGGGAGCTCTTTTCAGTCCCTTCAATCTCTAACTGCCTATAGTAGCCGTCAGGCTGCCGACCAAACGTGCTGCAAATGCGGTTACATTACCTTTTATATTTCTGAAGCCACTACTACGAAATTCCGAAAACGTCTTTAAAAGAGATCTAAAACACGTCTTAGCTTGGTCTTGTCAAGACGTTATGTTTAGCAAACTTCTAGCGGGACAATAGCCCGGCTATCAGATGGTCCATCTGTACCCGTCTACGGCTACAGAATGTCTTGACAAGACATGTATTTGCTCACTCGGCCAGCCATTCAAGACGTTTTTTAGACGTGAAATAGCCTCTTTTGTGTTTCATGGGTCTTTCGCTTGCCGATGGCGACCGCAGAGCTTTGCTTTTTATTGCGATAGAAATTATATGGACACAGTCGGTGGACATATTAGGTACATATCGTAGTCATGTACTTGATATATATATATATATATATATATATATATATATATATATATATTGTTACACGGCGGGAATGCACCAGAAAGACGATGAAGACGACGAATGTAATAGCGCTCGCGTTGTCGCTGCTCCGCCATCTTGGCTGCAGCTGCGTCTACCTCCCTCTGTATATTTTGTAAATATATTTCTTCCTTTTATACTCTCACCCCCCGTGACAATATATATATATATATATATATATATATATATATATATATATATATATATATATATATATGTTGGGTTTGAAGATCGATGGTTCCGGCTCTGTATATGTTTGAAGAAAAGGATGCACGTACGAAATATTTTATTTACGTTTCGGCTGGTGGACCAGCCTTCGTCAGAATGTATATATATATATATATATATATATATATATATATATATATATATATATATATATATATATATATATATATATATATATATATATATATATATATATATATATACAGCTCAGATGCAGGCACAGTATGCAAAAGTTTCTGTTTATGGCTGTATTATTGGACTGATATGGCCAAAAGCATCAGCGCAATGCAAGCATATTTTTTTGATGCGAGGCATTTTTTAGCGAACTTCGGCGACATTGAACGTATCTATCTATCTATCTATCTATCTATCTATCTATCTATCTATCTATCTATCTATCTATCTATCTATCTATCTATCTATCTATCTATCTATCTAGCCGCCTACGATTTTGTGCTCTCTTGGCCGTATCGTTAATGGGATTTATAACAAAACTGTATGGCATAACATGAGTGCATGACGAACACATGACTGGTCATATCATGAAAATCATGTCTAACTTGTCATGAAAAGTATGATTTACACGCCATGGCCATAGTGCTCCTGAGGCCGTTTTCTTAACTTGATATATCCAAAACTTGGTACGATGAGACATTTCTGCCTGACCAACACAAATGACAAGTGGTAATACAAAAATCATGACATGCATGTCATGTACACATAGCTCGGCACACTCACTCATGAGTGCACTCAACTCACACTCACTCACACTCATTTGAACGTGGTGAGTTGAGTATGAGTGAGTACTCATGCGTGCGAGTGGACGTGAGTGTGAACCTGAGTGAGAACTCATGAGTGTGAGTGGTCGTGAGTGTGAACGTGAGTGAGTACTCGTGAGTGTGAGTGGACGTGAGTCTGAACGTGAGTGAGTTCGAAGGTTGAAAAAATTGTGGTGAGTGAGTTTGAGTGAGTACTCCCTTAAAGTGCCGACCTATGGAGCTCGGCACACTCACTCATGAGTGCACTGAACTTACACTCACTCACACTCATTTGAACGTGATGAGTTGAGTATGAGTGAGTACTCATGAGTGTGAGTGGACGTGAGTGTGAACGTGAGTGAGTACTCATGCGTGTGAGTGGAGGTGAGTGTGAACGTGAGTGAGTTCGAAGGCTGAAAAAATTGTGGTGAGTGAGTTTGAGTGAGTACTCCCTTAAAGTGCCGACCCATGCATGTACATGTACAACATGATTTAAGTGCCACGCTCATGGCGCACTGACGGCCGTTTTGCTAGCTGGATATACACAAAATTTGGTACTGCGTGACGTGACTGTATGGCGAACATAAATGCCAAGTGGTTATATGGAAATCATGATATGTCATGTGCAACATGACTTGCATGCCACACTCATGGCACTCTCGTGGCCGTTTCGCTAGCTTGATATAGACGTCATACTCTGGAGTTTTGCAGACACGTAGCACCACATGTCGGAGCAGTTTTGGGTAGTGCAAAGTCCGGCTCCCTTGCACAGTTTGCTGTGCAACCAGGTGCAACTAGCGAGTTGGAAACAATGACGAAGAACCGTGGTAACATTGACTATGAAGGTCAGCAGAGCCTCAGACCGCGGTGTGCGCCGTGCAGCAGTTGAATGCAGACTGGTGAAGCGCGCAATAAACATCGCGCACTCCGCGACCACACACAGCATCGCGCACGTAGGCATTGAAGGTTCAAAGTTCCGGCTTTAACAAGCAAATGCTTACACGTGCGTCATAAAAAAAAATCGCAAAATGATGGTGACCACCGGCAGGTTTTTCTTGCCCGTGGTCTCCGCGATTGCCGGAGATATCTCGGAGGCCACGGTTTCGCCTTTCGATCGTTGTACACCGAGAAAGTGGACACACACGTATCCACATTTGCAGTATATACAAACGGAAGACAACCGTCAACAGTACATTCGGGGATGCGTAATAAAACAGTTCAACGCACAGGAAGCGGTGAGATGGATGGAGAATGCAACTGCAAAGGCGAAAATCGCCGGGACCATTCTTGCCTGATAAAGCGAACTTTGTACCACTGATCGTAAGAAACATTGCTCGTGTACGTACTTCATCGCTTTGACATTATGTATATGCCCAAAGTTAACGCATTTAGGCGTTATAGAACGCACGTCGGAGTGCCTCGAACTCGATGTCATGCGATGCTCGATTGCGCTTGCGAGTTGCAGCACGCTGAAATAACTGAAACATCTTTTGCATTGTAGCCGCAGTTCACTTTGATGAGCTCTACTCTTCTGAAGCGAGGGTGGATTGATGGAAGAAGCTTTCCAGGTCCTTAATTTTTAGGAAACAGCCCTCAACACCAGCGAAAGAGGCGGGTTCTACAGTGGCCTATGCACATTCGCTTGAGGACGGCCCTCTTTGCACTACCCAGTTATGGCCAGGGCGGCGATGAGAACGCTGGTGGCGGCGTTTTTCGTAGCGCCGCCTGGGCAGAGTCTGACGTCTCTATACAACAAATTCGGTATTGAGCGACGTGATTGTATGACACGCTCATGGCACTCTCGTGGCAGTTTCGCTAGCTTGATATATACAACAAATTCAGTATTAAGCGACGTGATTGTATGACAAGCATAAATGACAAGTGGTAATATGGAGATCATGACATCTCATGTGCAACATGACTTGGATGCCACGCTCATGACACTCTCGTGGCCGTTTCGCTAGCTTGATATATACAAGAAATTCGGTATTCAGCGAAGTGATTGCATGACGAGCGTAAATTACTAGTGGTAGTATGGAAATCATGACATGTCATGTGCGACATGACTTGCATGCCACGCTCATGGCGCGCTCACGGCCGTTTCGCTAGCTTGATACACACCAAAATTGGTATTGCGGGACGTGACTGCATAGCGAACATAAGTGGCAGGTGGTAACATGAAAATCTTGGCATGCATGTCATCTACAATGCCATTTACATGCCACGCTCTTGGTGCGCTTGCGTCCAGTTCGCTACCTTGGTATACACCAAAACTGGTATTTCGCGATGTGCCTGTATTGCGAACATGAATGACAGGTCCTAACATGTAAACCATGACATGCATATTATTTACAGCATGATTTGCTCCTTGCTGGCTGCTTCGCATTACATCGATTCCCACAGTGCGTGGGATCTGCCGGGTTTTTTGTGTGTTGAGTGCTCAGGGCAACAGCGGTTTCGCACCGTGGGACAAACTGCGAGGCCGCAAAGAATGACGAGAGGGTTCGGTTTTCCGAGCGAGGACCTCTGCCGTGCACTTCTCGCTGTGTTTTAATGACAATGCGAGCAGTCTTGCGACTGTGCGGGCGCCACGCGGGCCATTTCGCGCCGCTTTCCTCTTTTGTAAAGTTTGGGCAGTAGTCAGCGTTGGTGGTAGATCGGTGAGGCTCCATACCATGTTCTCAAAAAACTGCGCAGCAAGACCGAACACGAAGAATTAGAAACGATAAACAAGCACTTGCTTGTCGTTTCTAATTCTTCGTGACCCGTCTTGCTGCGCAGTTTTTTCAGAAGATGAACCCGTATTAACTTGCCCAACTTTGAATATTAGCTCCGTACCATGTACGTACAGCTAGCCTGGGCTGAAATCAAAATTCTGATCAGTGAGGCTAGAAGTGCAAGCCATCGAAGAGAGTCTGGGCTCTAACTTTGTTAATGAGTAGAATGGTGAGATTGTAACGTTCCCCAGTCGCATCTAGTAAGCTCAGTTTAATGTATTATTTTGCGTTCCCATAAACGACTTCTTCCATGTAGCCTTCACTGCGGTCTGAGTGTAACTTCATCATTGCCGCCGATTATCGGCCAAGATCTCCGTGATCAACGCGAAGAACCACCAAAACTTTACTAGGGTTGATTTACTTTTGTGCGACTATCTGAGGTTAGATATCCTGGTTTGCCACAATTGAAACATTTAGCAGGAGACTTGGCAGGTTCGCCATACTCTCCCTGTCTGTTTTCTTCTTTGTCCCGAAAACAAGCAGGTTATTTTGTCACTGGGCCTGCATAAGGAGGTCAGCAGCTTCTGCTATTTGTGCAATCGTTTTGTTAGCCAGTGGAATTGATTTTCAACGTTTTGGATCACTGGCTTTATAATAAACATAATAAAGTATTAAGATAACTTTTTCTTGGGCGAATTGGCGCACGATTGTAATTGACTTTAAGGAGCGAAAAACACACAATCACAAAGGAGGACACGGGACAGAGCGCTCTGTCGCGTGTCCTCTCTTGTGATTGTATTTTTTTCGCGCCTTAAAATGAATAAAAATGCCCCCCACCTCCCCGAAGCGAATCATGACGAAATGCGAATGCATTTCGCGCACGCTTCACTCCATTTATATATGGTGGTTGTGGTTCGAAGAAGGAAAAGGCGCCTAATTTCTGCAGCCTGGTCGGGAGCACGGCGCAGCGCCTGTATTTTTTTTTTGCTTTTTTTTCTTTTATTGCGATAGCAATTATATGGACACTCGCGGCTGGTTGTCGGCGTCCGCGTAGGCGTCATTTGCCGTATATGTATATGTATATATATAACCGGCCCCGCCCGTCGTTCGTGAGCGTGAAAAGACGCGAGGGGGGGAGGGGTCCCTCGAGCGACCTTCGATTTTACGAGCGGGGGGCGCGCGCGTTATCTCCCCTTCTCTGCGGCCGACAGCGGGGGGGCCGGTGTACCCTTCTACGTGCTGCGCTCTCAACGCGAAGAGAATTCTCTTAAGCGTTTTCTAGAGTTGCGTGAGATCGGATCCAAAAAGAGTTAGCTGCCAGCCTCACTTCGTATAACATTACAATTTTTTGCTATCGCATTCATTGCTTCACCCTTGCGGTGAAA
The DNA here is from genome assembly GCA_030522465.1 of Rhipicephalus appendiculatus. Classification (NCBI taxonomy): domain Eukaryota; kingdom Metazoa; phylum Arthropoda; class Arachnida; order Ixodida; family Ixodidae; genus Rhipicephalus; species Rhipicephalus appendiculatus. The sequence goes on along the minus strand of JALIZH010012867.1, from coordinate 73,715 downwards.
CTGTGACTTTTTTATTTTTTTTAATTTTTTTTCTTAATTATTTTTTTGTTCTTTTTTTTCTTTTTTTTTATTGTTTAAATTTTTTTTTTCATATATAGCTCCGCCGAGCTCCCGCGATGCGAGCGCCCTCGCGCACCAGAGCGCGCTCCTCCTCTCCACTCACTATAACACCTGCCGAGGCCACCGCGGATAACACCAACGCCGGATGCCTAACATAGCCCGACTAAGAAATGCATTCGCATTTAAAACTGGGGATGCGTAAAGCACGCAGCGATGGAGCGGTGTTTCCTACTGGAACATGCCAATCGCTGCTAATGTGCAATGAGAGACAGAAGACTCCGACTGAACAGAGACTCGCAGTCCGCTTTTATTTAACGCGCACGCTGCGAATTTTTATTGTTCAACAACGCACAGGAGAAATCTCCCACCGGCACCACCTTGCAGGTCAAGATCCATTGCCATATATAGGGGGTGGCCAGTGAACGGTTATGCAGCGCGAGCAGTCGGTTTTTTCAGCCAAGAAACTCGCTAGCAGACGCTGCCTGTGTCGGCGTCGCGAGGCGAGAGAGGGAGAGAGGTAGAGGGGGGGGAGCGTAGGAGAGGAGAGAGAGGTGGGACGCGCATGCGCAGTGGGAGTGTGGACGGCGCGGGCAGGGATGCCTAGAGGAGAGAGGGGGGAGCGTAGCAGGGGAGAGAGGAGGGGAGGCGCATGCGCAGTGAGGGTGTGGTTGCCGCGGGGAGGGATGCCTAGAGGAGAGAGAGGAGGTTTTTTATTTTTATTTTTTTAAAGGGTTTGCGCATGCGCAGTAAGGGTGGTCACGCCGCACACCACCACCACCGGATTAAGCTTCGCCATAAGATGCTTCACATCTAACACCTGCCGGCGCGCACACCGCCTCAACCTATCCTCCTGCTCCTTCTCCGCGGACAACGCCGCACAACGCCGGGTGCCTGACATAGCCCGACTATGAAATGCATTCGCATTTAAAACAAAACATAGCCGTTTCTCCACCGATGCGGGTGTCATCATCAGTACACAAATGGAAACAGATGAAAGAATACAGTCAACTTATAGTCTGCCGTCAACATTCGGTAGGTGGCTATCGCTATTAATGCATACAGATCATTTGCGATGAATAAACCCTGATTCCATGAGTCTTTCTTGCACAACATCGTGTTCCCGTGGCAGCATCGTGACCTCATCGAAATTTTGCAGCGGTGTTGTAGCTCCTTTCGCGAAGGAACAGTGAATAAGACGGCAACGGCAATTGTTCAGAAGCTGTTCCGCGACCATGATCCTGCACTGCGTCAAGAGTGTTGCCCTGCTCGGCCATCTCTACACGTCGATAGAAAAATGATTAGCGGCCTAATAGTCTCTTGCTTAACTCTCTCATTGCAGTAGGGCTTGTCGACACGCTATCCTAACCCTCTCCCCCTCCCATATATCCTCCTCGCCTCGTCCCTGGCGGAACGCCACGCTGGCTCAAGGAGCCGAAGACGACTTTGGACTAAGGGTAATGAAAGCTGCGCTGCGTACGAAAGCTGCGTACTGCGCGGTGGAACGGGACATGAAGAAGAGCAAGATAAACCAGCGAAGAATCTGAGCTTGTCTTCTCTCTCCGTATTCCGTCCCACCGCGCAGTTTGACCAAAATGAAAAGTGGCAGTTGTGGTGGTGGTGATGTTGCCAACAGGCGGGGTTAGCCTGGCAGACCTGGCCGGAACTAGCTCCGCCTGAGCTACTCTTTTCATGTAGTATGTCTCACCATACATCACTCAAATCTGTCGCTCGCAAAAATAAAAACGTAGAGAAAGACCAAAGGACAAAATTTGAAGGACACTTTGTACATTGCAAAGTGTATACGGCGAAAGCGTGTGGCCATTCGGACGACTACGCCATGTCGTTTTTCTTTTACACTCTCAGTGGGATAACACACAAACGGAATGTATGCGTGTTTTCTTTTTTATTTTTTTACCGCGAATCGCAGCGAGACTAATCTTCCTCCGTTCGCATGCGTTAGTATTTTCTCGCACTTTGCGCATCGCGCAAACGCCATCCGCGTTCCAGCGCTTAAATTGACGGACCCTTTGTAAATTCGAAAGTGTATTCCGTGGACGCGTGTCCATTGAGACGGCGTCGGTCAGAATGATTGCAAGGGCTGGGCACAGCAACGCTACTCAAGCAAAGCGCGAGCGCTGTAGAGTTCGACGCGACCGTCCTCCGTTTGCGCACTCCGGCGGCCACCTGATTCCGTGCCAGAGCTCGGATGGACAGACGGACAGACAGACGGACGGACAGACAGACCTACAGACGGACAAACGGACGGCGGACGGAGGGACAGACGGACGAACGGACGGACGGACGGACAGACAGACAGACAGACAGAAGGACGGACGGACGGACAGACAAACGCACGGACAGACGGACGGACAGACAGACGGACGGACGGACAAACGGTCGGACGCCGGACGGACGGACAGATGAACGTTCAGACAGACGGACGGATGGACGTAAATACAGACGGACGGACGTGAGCATGAGACATTGAAGGCGTTCGCCTTAAAATTACACCATCTCCCGCTAAAGGGAACCATGTGTAAATGCGAAGCAGCGGGTGCTAACGCTTATACTGGCGGCGGCGTTCACGCTGGCGCGCATCGCGGCGTTGCGCAAGAGAGAAATCTAGGGAGGCGCAATCACGCAGTGATGGACCGGTGTTTCCTACTGGAACATGCCAATAGCTGCTAATTGGCAATGAGAGACAGAAGACTCGGACACAGAGACACAGAGACCCTCAGTCCGCTTTTAGTTAACGCGCACGCTGCGAATTTTTATCGTTCGACAACGCACACGAGAAATCTCCCACCGGCACTACCTTGCAGGTCAAGATCCAGTGCCTATATATACGGGGTGGCCAGTGAACGGTTGTGCAGCGTGAGCAGTCGGTTTTTAAATGCGAAAGCATTTCTTAGTCGGGGAATGTCAGGCGCCCGTCGGTGTCCGCATCTCTCCGCTCTCACTGCCTCTCCCATAGCAACAGCTGCGGGCGCGCGCGCTTATCCTCGCCCCTAGCAACCGGAGCAGGTGGTGCGGGCGGAGTAGCGGAGAGGAGGAGCGCGCTCTGGTGTGTGAGGGCGCTCACATCGCGGGAGCTCCGCGGAGCTCCCGCGTGTGTGGAGAGTGTGTAGGAGAGGGTAGGTGCAGTGCTTCGCCGCTCGTTCTCCCGCCGTTCGCTCTCTCTCCTCCCTGCGCCCCACTCTCCCGTCCACTCGCTCGCACGTATATATATATATATATATAAAGAAAAAGAGAAAAGAAGAAAAACGCGCTGCGCCGTGCTCCCGACCGGGCTGCAGAAATTAGGCGCGTTTTCCTTCTTCGAACCACAAGCACCATATATAAATGGAGTCAAGCGCGCTCGAAATGCATTGGCATTTCCTCACGATTCCCTTCGGGGAGGTGGGGGGCATTTTTCCAATCAAGAAAGTCGCTAGCAGACGCTGCCTGCGTCGGCGTTGAACGGTTGTGCAGCGCGAGCAGTCGGTTTTTTCAATCGAGAAACTCGCTAGCAGACGCTGCCTGCGTCGGCGTTGCGAGGCGAGAGAGGGGGGAGCGTAGGAGAGGAGAGAGGGGGGGAGGGGCCGCGCATGCGCTGTGCGTGTGTGGTTGACGCGGGGAGGGATGCCTAGAGGAGAGAGATGGGGGGAGGGGACGCGCACGCGCAGTGAGGGTGTGGACGCCGCGGAGAGGGATGCCTAGAGGAGGGAGAGGGGGCAGCGTTGGAGAGGAGAGAGAGGGGGCAGGGGGACCCACATGCGCAATGGATTTGTAAACGCCGCGGGAGGGATGCCTAGAGCAGAGAGGGGGGAGGGGGACGCGCATGCGCAATGGGGGGTGTAAACGCCGCGGGTGGGAGGGATCAACACCACCTGGAGGGATACCTAGAGGAGAGAGAGGGGGGAGCGTAGGAGAGGAAGTGCGTGGAGAGGGTTTGCGCATGCGCAGTAAGGGTGGTCAGGAGGCACACCACCACCACCGGACGGACGGACGGACAGCGGACGGATGTGAGCATGAGACATTAAAGGATTTCGCCTTAATACAGAGAAAAGAAGGTTTCCCACGGATGCTGTGAATACATTGTTTCTCCGGTAGGCGTACGGATGATGTGGCTGCTATTCCGTCACGTCGTGTCTCCCCTCTAGTTCGGCCGTGAATAGAACAGGGGAGCTGTTTTGTACACGTTCTGTGATAGAATGGAACGAAACGTCGCGAGAGGAATAGTGGGAGCCACGAGCCAAGATGCGAGCTGAGTGAATTTTAACGCGACAGCGTTAAAGAGCTCGTTTCGCAGAAATTCCGGCGTCGGCGTCGGCGTCGTTGGTTGTGAGCGAAAAATCATCATCTTGTCCGTGACCGAAAAATCGAGAAAGATGCAAAATAAATAATAAAAAATTTCGGGTCCGAGTGAGGATCGAACCCGGGTCGTCTGCGTGGCAAGCAGGTGTTCTACCACACAGCCATGCCTTTGCTTGGATATACTGTGAAAATAACTTCCTCTGCTTGGAAATGCAGTGAAAAAAATGCCCCCACCTCCCCGAAGGGAATCGTGAGGAAATGCGAATGCATTTCTTGCGCCGACACCGGCTTCTGCCATCGCCCTGAGAGGCGCCCAGCCAGCGAACGGTCGAGAGCACGGTGTAAGAAAAATAATTTAGGTGTGGACACTCTCCGCCCGCAGCGACGGAGAGCGCGTCCAGATAATGTTCGGCTTTAGTACATGCGCCGGCCGCATTTTCGTGGCACTAAAGCGAAGGGGCGCTGCGACGCGGGGGGCCTAAAGGGACCGAACGCGACGAGACGGACGCACGGTTTTCTTTATTTTTCTCGTATTTTTTTAATCACCGTGCACGCTGGCAACTATAAGGTTAGGCAACTAGAGCTAGAAACGCATGCCGCGTTTGCTCTGCATTAGGCACGGACGCTACGTGGTCGAGAGTGAGGCGCGAGCGGACGGGAGAGTGGGGCGCAGGGAGGAGAGAGAGCGAACGGCGAGAGAAGGAGCGGCGAAGCACTGCACCTACCCTCTCCTACACTCTCTCGCACCACATGCTCCGGTTGCTAGGGGCGAGGATAAGCGCGCGCGCCCGCAGCTGTTGCTATGGGAGAGGGAGTGAGAGCGGAGAGATAACACCTGCCGGCGCGCGGACACCTCCTCAACCTATCCTCCTCCTCCGCGGACGCCGCCGGACAACGCCGCCTGACATAGCCCGACTAAGAAATGGATTCGCATTTAATAACTTCCATGCTTCGCAAACGCAAGCGTCCTTTATATAGGCGTCGCAATATAACGTAATATCCCAGGAATATTGCGTGGTACAAGCGTAAATTGCCATCAGGCGTCAGAATATGTGGCTATCATAACGATTCCATAGTTTAAAGCCAGCCACCCATTACAAACGGCACACACCTTACTGCGCGTATTCCCTTAACACCACGTAGTGGGTGCATAGCAAGTTCGAAAAGATTTCCCACATTTGCCGCGCATAATTTCTCCTGGTTTAAACCATACTACCCATTACATAGTATGCACTAAGTGATTGAAGTACGCAGTATGGACGGGATATCGTTATCGCGTTCTACTCTTAAAGGCGAAGCTTAAGGGTCCCCCCAATTTTTTTATGTATTTATTTATTTAAATACTCTCAATGCCATGCGGCGTTACAGAGAGGAGTGGTGTTACAAGTTAGAAATGGCAGTCTTGAAAGATGCATGATCAGGATTGCTGGCGATGGAGGCTGGAAGGTAGTTTCATTCAGATGAAGTCTTCGGCACGCAGGAGTGGAAGTAGAAGTTGGTATGGCAGAATGGCACATGAACTTTGAAGTTGTGGTCGACACGAGATGAAATGTAAGAGGGTGGAGAGAACAATGTGCGTTTTATTTCAGGATTCATGAAAAAGATTTTGTGGAAGAGGCATTGGCGGGCCTGTTTCCTTCCGTTAGAAAGAGTAGAGAGATCTAGAGAGGTTTTTATTGATGAGATACTAGCGGTACGGGAGTAATTAGCAACAATGAAATGAGCTGAGCGATTTTGGATGGCTTCTAGTGCATTAATAAGTATACAAGAATGAGGGTGCCAGATTGAAGAGGCGTACTCGAGTTAAGACCTGACTGGTGTTTTATAAAGAAGTTTGAATGAAACAGGCGCTAATGAAAAGTTACGACGCAAGAAGCCTAGAGTGCGGTTTGCATTGTTAATCTCATAATTAATATGACTGTTCCATGTTAAGTTGTTTTCTATGTTAACACCTAGATATTTGTAAGTATTGACAGATGACAACTGAAAATTAGTAATTGAATAAACAGGGCTAGTGCAATCAGTACTTCCTCGAGAGATCCTCATTATTTTACATTTGTTAATATTTAGTTTCATGGGCCAGAGTGAGCAGCAAGAGGTAATGTTGTCAAGATCAGATTGAAATTGTGATGAATCATGCGGGTTAGCTATTATGCGGTAGATGACACAATCATCGGCAAATAGCCTGATTGTTGATGTAGCGCATGATAGAAGGTCATTAATGTAAATTAAAATGAGTAAGGGTCCAAGGACAGAACCTTGCGGCACACCAGATGTTACGGAACAATTGCGTGAGTTATGACCGTTAGCTGTTACATGTTGGGTTCTGTTAGACAAGAAGCATTCAACCCACCGTATTATGTTTGAGTCAATATTTAGCATGCTTAGTTTTAGTAAGAGTAAACGGTGAGGAACGGTGTCAAAAGCTTTTTGAAAATCAAGAAAGATACAGTCGATGATGGAGCCAGTGTCAGATGATGAAAATAAGTCGTCAGTGAAGAGAAGTAGCTGGGTTTCGCATGAGTAGTGTTTTCTAAAACCATGCTGACTGTTGTGAAAGAAGTTATTTTCTTCGAGGAATGCAATTAGGTTAGAATAGATTATATTCCAGAAGCTTACATGGAATACTAGTCAAAGTAATGGGCCTGTAATTAGAAGGATTGGATGAGTCACCTGGTTTAGGCACAGGAACCACCTTCCCCCGCTTTCCAGTCACTGGGCAATGAGGCATGTTGGAATAAGTGTGAGAAAGCTGTGAAAAAATGACTGAACAATAAATGGCAGTTTGAAAAATAGGGGAGCAATTCTATCTATGCCAGGTGCTTACGCTCTCATTTTAAGTATCAGGTAAAAAAGCCCTAATTGATCAATGATGATTGTTTCCGTACGGGGATGTCCATGATCGACTTGATTTGGTAAATAATTGGAGTTGTCAGTAGAAAAGGCGTTTTTAAATACATCTTGCAAAGGTTCACTGCACCTGTCACTTGCAATCGCCAAACCAAGTTCGTTACAAAGATCGATGTTCTTATTTTTCGGACCATTTACAACACACCAAAATTTACGAGGGTTAGACTGTCGAAGAGAAGGAAGGGTATCGCTAGATGTCAGTGCACGTTAAAGAACACCAGATGGTCGAAATTTCCGGAGCCCTCCACTACGGCGTCTCTCATAATCATATCGTGGTTTTGGGACGTAAGACCCCAAATATTATTATTATTATTAAGGGTATCGCTAAAGAAACTATGTTGAGCAAGTACATAGGCTTTTTTATTCAAATCTTGCGCTGTGATAAGCCGCCCATCTCTCCGTAGTATCAGATGACGAAGCGCTGCGGTAAAGTCGCTTGTTTTTATTACGTAAGCGAAGAAGTGCTCATGTGAACCACGGAGAGCGGAACGCCGTTCGAACAGTTCACAAAGGAACATAGGAATCTATAAGTGAATTAAACTTATTTTTGAACGATACCCAGTAATCCTCCACAGTGTTATCAGCAGCACATGCAATGTATTTTTCAGTGAAAACTTCTAACCAAGCACATATGGATGCATAATCAGCTTTCGCATAATCTTTTATAACTTTAGCTGCGTGCATAGGACGCTGTGGTTGAATTGCGCAGGTGAAGTGTACAATACAATGGTCACTAAGTCCAGGCAGGTAATGAATAGATGAAATGACCGAAGGATTAGTTGTGAAAATCAAGTCAAGTACATTGGAAGAAAATGCTGTGATGCGCGTGGGTTCAATGATTACTTGGGTTAAATTGAAATCATTGCATATATTTAAAAAGCGATTACCTTCCGCTGAAAGAGAGCTAGCTGTTCCATCCTCACTGCTCCAAGTAATTTCTGGTAAATTAAAATCGCCCATGACAAATATTTGCGAACTTGGGTATCTGACAGAAAGTGCGTGCAAACAGTCATGGAAGTTATCGCAAAAGTTTGAGGAGCAGTGAGGCGGACGGTAGCAGGCACAAAAAATCACTTCTTGATACGCAAAGCGAACGCATGCGCATACGAATTCTAGTGGCGAACATGTAGGAATGTTATGAGAGGGAAATTTATCTGATATCGCGATGAGAACGCCGCCCCCCTGTCCTTGTTCTTCGATCAGATCTGTAAAAGTCGTAGGCGTTTTTGCAATGTAAAATTTCAATATCGCGAATTTTTACTCGACAACCAAGTTTCTGTTAGCACTACTATGTCTGCAGAACAGTCGTCAATTGAAGAGGATAACTCATCATGTTTACTTAGTACACCTTTAATATTTGTAAACAAGACTGAAACTGGCTCCCATATAGCGGTACGTTTAGTAGGCTGAGATTGCTAGGAAGTGGGGAGAACACTGCTAGGATTATTTGAACCTGAAGGCGAATGTGAAGATGCAAATTCACGGGTAAGTTCACAAACGCTGTCAGTCTTACTGCAGTAAACGAAGCATTTTTTTGTTAATAAATAACTTGTAACGCACTGCAAACTGTAGACCAGACGACTTTCCGTACTCGTACAGTTTTTTACGTGTGTTCCTAGTTTCTTTGCAAAAATCTTCACTTAAGCTGACACCTCTACCTTTTAATTTGGCCTTGTTTGCCATAATACTTTCTTCAATCTTAAAAAGTAGAAAGCTTTACTACAACAGGACGGCACTTCTTATTTGCGTACCGGCCAAGTCTGTGCGCATGTGAAATGACACCAGCCGGTAGCTGAAAACCAAGAGTTGACACAATCTCGCGAACCTTATCTTCGGACTGCGACCAGGTTTCGGCTGCAACATTAGGTATTCCGAAAAATATAAGGTTTTCTCGCCGTGACGTATCCTCAAAATCATCTAGGCGTGAACGCAATTCAGCGTTCACTCCACGAAGAGCATCAGTTATAGTTTGCTGCACGTCACTTGAGGCATTTTGTCCAAGGAATTTACGCGAGCTTCTACAGCAAACAATCTTGAGTTAATATGTGAAACAGTTTGCTCCACATTTGCCTGGCTGGACCTCACTTCATCAAGAACTTTCTTTAATTCGTTATGGCGTGCGTCAACGTGCGCATTAATTGCCTTGACGACTTTAGCCAGTTCATCAGGAAGACTAGACGAATTATTGGGACCTGGATTGGATTCAACGTCCCCACTCAAGAGCCATAGTTTCACAACATGAACGCATTCGCAAATACATAAGTAAAGGACACTTGGGCGTGGCACAAGAAGCAGACACAGGTTATTTGACTTCTTAGAGTGGCATGAATGAAATTTACCAACCTGGAGCAGAAGAAAAAACGGGTTCTTAGTCGATTGCATAGCTGCTGCTCCACCATGCCCACTGAAATCGCGCGAGTGATGACGGCTGCTTATAAAGTTGTGGCTTTGCAGTGACGACGATGCTGATGAGAAGCCTGAGATTATCGGAGTGACAATAGGCAGGCTGGGTGCACTATCAAACACGGGACACTGCCAAGCATGTTCCCAAGCCGCCGGACACTGCCAAGCACGATCCCAAGCCGAAGAACACTGTTGAAGCGTTGACGGTCCGCCCTGAAGAACTTGCTCCCGTGACGTCAAGCACCCCCGAGGAGTACCTCACCGTGTCGTTCCAGTTGGAAGCGGCCTTCGAAGGTAGGTGAAATCCGTCCGATTAAGCTTCTTGGCAGGGGGAGGATGCCAGCATCGTCAGCAACTGGAGTAGAAGCCCTCTCTCTCTCCTCTAGGCATCCCTCCCCGGCGACCATACTCCCACTGCGCATGCGCGTACCCTCCCCCCTCTCTCCTCTCCTACACTCGCTGCGGGAAGGGATGCCTACACGAGAGAGAGGGGGAGAGGAGTTTTTTTAAAGGGTTTGCTCATGCGCAGTAAGGGTGGTCAGGACGCACACCACCACCACCACCACCACCACCACCACCACCACCGGACCGAACTTTGCCTTAAGCTGCTTCGCCCATCTAAAAACGGGTTCTTAGTCGACTGCATAGCCGCTGCTCGACCATGCCCACCCCATTCGGAAATGTCGTCAACGCATGAAGAAATGCACAATTATTATAGCTAAACATCAATATTGGCACGCATTGCCTTTCAAATCTTAAAATTGAAGAGCGTGATGACTTAAGCAATTTATTTTGTTAATGGCTTCATTGGGCGGTAGGGGGGTGTCGGAATTTCACGAGGCGTTTGGCGGTGGGGATCTGGGGCGGTATTTTGTAAGCGTTCTGTCATAGCACGGGGGGACATATCGAACGTAAGAACCAGAGGGACCAAACAGCCAATAGGCGAGCTGAGACAATTCAGAAATGCTTTCAACGCATGAAGAAATACAAAATTATTATAGCTGAACATCATTATTAGCAGGTGTTAAGGTGTTTATTTGCCGGTACTTAGAGATACTGCGTAATGGCGACAGCCACGGCCAGGCACGAACTCCCAGCGCGAGCGGACATCTTCGATATAGCTGGTGAATGATTCACCGGCCCTGCTGAGCACGTTTGCGTAAGCGCTGTTCGGCTTGCAGCTTACGAACGGCAGGGCGGCCAAACACGTTGATGACGGCGGTCTTGAAATCGGACCAAGTTGCAAAATCAGACGCGTGGTTGTTATACCACAAGCCTGCTACTCCCGCAAGGTAGAATACCAAGTTGGTCAACTTGCCGTCGTCGTCCCATTTGTTGGGGGTGCTCACGCGCTCGCAAAGTACGAGCCAGTCCTCCACATCGGTGCTATCGGCGCCAGTGAAGATGGGTGGATCGCGGATGCGTGGGACACCGGGACAAGTGGGCAGCATGGGGGGAGGCGTTTGCTGAGAAGCGTCTTGGGGCATGGTAGATGGAAGCGTATGACATCGAAGCTCCACAGGCATCTAATGGAAGCACAGCACTCTCCACCAATTTGTTAAGGTGTTTATTTGCCGGTACTCAGAGATACTGCGTAATGGCGACAGCGACGGCCAGGCACGAACTCCCAGCGCGATCGGTGTCCTTTTTGCAGATGACCCACTTGAAGGCTCTCGAGTGTGCAACCCATTTCCAAGTTCGAAGGCATCGCTACACGGGTATTGTTTTTCAAAGCTTGAGACTGACGAGCAGGATTACTTTAACAATTTATTTGTGTTAATGAATTGAGTGGACGCTAGGTGGCGTCGCAATTCGATGAGTCTGTAGCGAGAGATGAGACGTCAGACGTCGTGAAGGCGGCCGACGTGACCGTGCCGTTTTCTCGCCACTTTATTAAGAAAGCCAAGCGGAGCGGCGGCGGCCACAGGCGTGTCAACCGCCAGGCGCGTGAACTTGTTCTTCTTGCTTCGTCGTCGTCGTCTTCTCCTGGGTCGGATTGTTGTAGCCCGCACTAGTGCGCTGCAGGGCCCCTCTTCTGGCGAGGAAGTCGCGGGTATGTTACAGTTGGCCAGAGGCAGACTGGTGAGCCGCGAAATGCACGCGGCGAGTATGACAGTCCGAAGTGATTGTAAGATGTGACGTTGTGGAGGTGTCGGTATCCAAGTACGCAGGCTTGAGACGGTCGACGGAACCTGTATTTTCCCGGCCATTGATGAGCAGGCGGAAGTGTATAGGTGTGCGGTTGACGACCTTAAACGGGCCATCATACGGGGGCTGCAAGGGAGGTCGAACGACATCGGGTCGCACAAAAAACGTGCGTGCAGTGTTGTAGGTCGGGAATGACATACACACTGCGGGATGTTCGTCGTTGTCTAGGAGGAACCACCGTACGCATAGCGCTGTGCAGATGGTATGCGTAGTCGGAAACGTCTGCAGGTACCATGGGCGAGTCACTAAAGAATTCACCAAGAACTTGAAGAGTAGTGCCAAATGTCAGCTCGGCGGCGCTTACGGAGGAGTCGCTACGAAGAGACGTGCGGATGCCAAGCATAACGAAAGGAAGGCGTTCGGTCCACTATGAAGGAAACGTGGAAGCCATGAGTGACCCCTTCAGTTGGCGATGAAAACGTTCGATGATGCCATTGGCGATGGGATGGTACGAGGTACTCTTGATGTGGTTGACACCGAGGAGCCGAGATAGATTAGCGAGGAATGTTGAGTCGAACTGGCAACCACGGTCAGTCGTAATGGTGGAAGGGACACCGTAGCGGCTAATCCACAGAGCGACGAGCGTTCGAGCTGTCGACTCCGCAGTTATGTTTTGCAGGGGCATCGCTTCAGGCCATCTTGTGAACCTGTCAATGCAGGTTAACAGGTAGTGATGGTTCCCGCATGGAGGAAGGGGACCGACAATGTCGACGTGCAGGTGGCTGAAGCGAGCGTCCGGGGAAGGGAATGTGCCAAGAGGAGTGACAGTGTGGCGATGCACTTTGGACTGTTGGCACCTGAGGCACGCACGTGACCAACGACGGACGTCTACGTTAATGCTCGGCCACACATAACGAGAAGTGATAAGTCGCTGTGTGGGGCGAATGCCAAGTAGAACCAACGAGTGCAGGGCATCAAAGACTGCTCAACGGAATGGGAGAGGGACGTAGCGCCGCAGACGTACCTCAAATGAGGGGCACGTCACAGTCAGGCAGCAAGACGTCAGCCAAGACGAGAGATGTGCCGTGGTTTTGTAGCAGCTGGAGCTCCTCGTCATCCTTCTGGGCGGTAGCCATGGCCGTGAAGTCGATGCTCGTTTGGCCGTGTTGTGTTGCACGGTTAGCAGCACGAGAAAGCGCATCCGCAACGGCGTTGGCTTTTCCACGGACGTGGCAAATGTCGCTCGTGTATTCCAGATGAAGGAGAGCTGTCTGATTTTGCGGGGTGCATAAGAAGTGCTGGTGGACGTTAAAGCAGAGGTCAGTGGTTCGTGATCCGTAAGGATGTGAAAGACGCGTCCCTCGAGGAGATGGCGAAAGTGCTTCACAGCCAAGTAGATGGCAAGTAGCTCTCGGGCGAAGGTGCTGTAGCGTCACTCGGGAGGGGCAAGCTTCTTGGAAAAGAAGCGATGGGCTGCCAAGCGCCACCGACGGACTGTTGCAAGACTGCGCCGATGGCAGTGTCCGATTCGTGTACCATGACGGATGTTGGGGCGTCGAATTTAGGGTGAGCGAGGAGCGTAGCGCCGGCAATGGCGTCTTTAATGTCTCTAAATGCACGCTCAGCCGCATCGTTTTAGGGCACCGGGGTACTCGGTGTTTTGACGCCCGTGAGAAGGTGGTTGAGAGGCTGTTGTATTTCTGCGCAGCGAGGAATGAAACGACGATAAAAGTTGGCGAGGTCAAGAAATTCACGCAGTTGCCTGGTGGGGGATTGCTGAAGAAATGCACGAATGACAGTTACACGAGTTGGTAGTGGACGAATGCCGTGTGCATTGGCGCGATGGCCGAGGAAGTCCAGCTCCTTGACCCCGAACTCACTCTTAGGGCCGTTAACAGCGAGGCCGAACTTGCTTAGTCTCTCAAGCACTTGACGTAGATGGCGCTTGTGAGCTTCAGTAGAGGTACTGAAGAAGAGTATATCGTCGAGATAGGCGAAGCAGCAGGTCAAGCCACGTAACACTTGGTCGACGAAACGTTGAAAGGTTTGTACCGCGTTGCGAAGACCTAATGACATGCGTAAATATTCGAACAGGCCAAAGGGTGTTATAATGGTGGTCTTCGGAATGTCTGCGGGTTCGACTGAGATCTGGTGATAGGCTTTCCCCAGGTCGATCTTACTAAAAATGGTGCAGCCATGCAGTGCCGAAGTGAAATCCTGGATATGCGGAATCGGGTACCGATCTGGGACAGTGGCCTTTGTTAAGAGCACGGTAATCACCGCATGGGCACCAATCACCAGTCTTTTTAGGCACCATGTGGATTGGTGAGGCCCAAGAAGTGGAGGAGGGACGAATGAAACCAAGGACAAGCATGTTATCAAACTCCTTTTTGGCAACAGCGAGACGATCTGGTGCGAGGCGACGAGCCTGGGCAAACACGGGAGGACCCTTCGTGACGATGTGATGTGTCACGCTGTGGGTGGCCGAGGACTGAAAGGAGGGTGGTCGGAAGACGTCCGGGTACTCGGTAATGACGCTTGACCAAGGGCCGGGAACGGTTGTGTGCGCCTGGAGAAGCCGGAGCCGTGAAGCGCGACAGGAAACGCCTTGGATGGATAAGAAGCACTGATTTTTGGGCTAGTTGGTTTTCCAACACCGATCACTCAAGCGCGCGCAAACAAGGACAAAGGGAGGTGACGAGAACACAAGCGCTTCAACGACAAGCGTGTCGACGACGAGTTTGTAGTGCCATAGGAAGTCGGCTCCGATAATTGGTTGGTGCACGTCCGCGATGACAAAGAGCCAGGTACGTCTGAGGCCAATGTCAAGAGTTACCGACTTGTGGCCGTAAATCCGGATAGTCGATCCGTTGACCGCGGTTAGAGGAGGGGAGTCGGGAGGATGGCGTCTTTCAGCCAAAGTAGGAGGAATGACGAAGATATCAGCTCCAGTATCGACGAGGTAGCGGACCTTGGTGACACGATCGGTAACATGGAACAGGCGACTGTGCCTGGGGCCGGAAACAGCGGTCGTCGTCACTGTTCGGCCCGGCCATTTCCCACGTACGCACAAGGCTGGCGACAGTTCTTTGCACGCGACCCGTAGTGACGGTGGTACCAGCAAAGGCTGTCGGGCCTAGTAGAACGGCGGCCAGAGCGATTAGGGCTGAGGCGACGAGTTCGTGATGAAGGACGCGGCCGGCATTCTCGGAAGGCGGCGACTTCAGCTGTAAGTTGCTCCACCTTTCGGGTCAGCTCCTCAATAGCAGCGAGGAGACGCGCATAACTGTCGCCACTAGCGGTGCCGTTGGCCGAAGAATCTGTAGGTGACGAAGTGTGGCCACGGACGGAAAACCAGTATCCATAATTTTGTCGGCCAACTGAGCCAGAGATTCCAGTGTGGATGCTGAAGACGCGGTCAGAATCATGCACACCAGCGTTGGAAGTCGCTGCAGAAATATTTCCCGACGAAGTGCGTTGTTCGGTGATGCAGCGAGATCAGGCACCAAGGTTTGCATGTAACGCAGTAGATCAGTAGGTTTGCGATCGCCGAGCTCCTCTAATGTAAGGAGTTGCTGCTGTCGATGTTGTTCGCTGTCGGTAGTGCGCCTGATGAGCGTCTCCTTAAATGATCGGCTGGAGGAGAGAGTAGAACATCGCGAACGACCGCAGCAGTATTAGGCGGAAGCGCTCCGACGACGTGGCCATATATGGTCGATTGCGAGGTGAGTCGATGACGACGGAACAATGACTCCATGGTGGTGAACCAAAGTTCCGAGTCCGACGACCAGAACTCTGAGAGCTTGAGAGCGGAAACCTCGGGCTCGTGGAGTTGGGGCGATGATAACGGTACCTGATCAGACGTCATGACTGTCTCGCTTCGGGAAGGACTGCGAAAACTGCGGTGATCGAGTTCCTGGCAGCTGTAGGCCAAGCGAAGAGGCTGAGGCGAGCGCAAATCAGAAAGCGAGCGTGATCAGGCGAAGTCCGGGTCACCACTGTAGCGAGAGATGAGACGTGAGACGTCGTGAAGGCGGCCGACGTGGCCGTGCCGTTTTCTGGCCACTTTATTTCGAAAGCCAAGCGGAGCGGCGGCGGCCAACCGCCAGGCGCGTGAACTCGTTATTCTTGCTTCGTTGTCGTCGTGTTCTCCTGGGTCGGATTGTTGTAGCCCGCACTAGTGCGCTATAAGTCGTTCCATGGTGATTTTCCCAGACTATCAGCTTGGGATTGGGGTAAGCCAGGCACGAAACATGCTAATTCGATTCTCCGGGATCAAGCGCTTACGTTGCGATCCAGTCCAAGTCTTCTGGAGACCGTTTTGTATACATTATATCGATAGAATGAGGCCTCCGCCCGTTCTATGCACATTCCGTGGCTATTCTCACGTCTTGACCGTCAGGGTAGCCTCGACCAATCCCGTGCGGCTCCCTCTCGTTCTTCCGTACGATCCCTCCCCCGTTCTATGATAGAACGCTTACAAAATAGCCCCCCTAGTAGCGAATTTTGCACATGTAGGCACGGAACTGGAGCGAGACACAAAGGAGGCAATTTCGACTCTACGGCCCTAGCGCTTACGTTTTAATCCGATCCAAGTCGTCCGGAAACCGTTATATATCCATCCTATTGAATGGAAAGATGCCTCTGTCCGTTTTGCACCCGTTCTTTGCCAAAATGATTGACAGGACTGCCCTTTGCGGTTGCTATTCCCTCGTATGACCGACGTTTTGTTCCGTTCTGTCACACACCGCGTACACTATAGCTCCCCAGACCGGAAATATGGCGTTCCTGCGCTGCCTTGGCCCATGCTGACGCGCCAAGCAGACGCAGAGTCTTCGCACATCACGGGCGCCGACTAAACAAGCACAGAATTCCGCAGATTACGCTCAAAAATTGACTTGATGCTGCCTTCAATGCAGCTTAATAGTGCACAATGCTGCTTTTTTAATAACGCTTTTTCAGAGAAAGTAAGCTAAGAAATAGTGAGGTAAAGTGTCTTCCCTGTATCGATTTCGGTTCGGCTTTCTGTCATAGCTTGTAAAATTGCAGGGGAGAAGTTGTCTTCAATTAAAGAAAGTCAGCACTCATTAAGGCGAAAGCCTTAGAGGCCTCTTCAAACGTGAAAATTGATGGTCGGCGCCTGCGGCGTCGGTGTCCCTGTAGGCGGCGTCAATAAGATTGACGCAAAAAAAAATAATTGTCTCGTGATGGCGTAACCATATGACGGCGTGACGCAGTGAGCGCATGTGGTGTGCGCCAGGCGCTATGAGGGTGAGGGCCAAGTGCTGGCTGCCATCATTTCTGTGCAGATCAACTATTTCACGTCTTTTAGTAACAAATGTTCTTTTTGAGGTTTCCACCGGCAAAGACTTCGGATCCCGTGGGGCACACGGACTCGATCCCTTCAAACGGAATATTTCGTCACTCATGAATGTTTTTCAAAGCCACAAAGCCGCATACAGCCAGGACAACGAGGTTTGCGGAAACGCACATTCTACGCATCGTTCTCATGTTCGCGGTATCCTGTTTGCAGCTGTATTAGACTCCAAGGCCAGAATCCCATCTAGGGCTAATTGCATAAATCTCTTTGGATTACGTTTGCAGGCGTGCCGCTGCCATGTGGCGAAAATTACATTGAGTATTATTCTTGCATTGTATGCGTAGCGAATTGTTTCATTTGCATTGTTTAAATTTTCCGCTTTAGTGTGTTGCGACAAAACATAGCGGGCGCGATATTTTCGATCTATCCAGAATGGGTTTGCTTCAGGGCACTTCGCTTAGGATAAGCGATGAAATCATGCGATGCGGAGTACGCTGTGGTTTAGAGGCGTCCATTGTGTTACCGTTGCTCGATCGCCAAGTGTACCGTAAAGCTTGATTCACGATGTGGATTTGGTGAGAGTAACGCTCCCAGCATGTGCCGTAGTAAATTCGCGGTCCTGTGCAGCGTCTTCATTGTCGTGATGGGCGTTACATGGATCTATACAAGTGCATTAAATGTGTTTTGTTTCATTACTCAATTTCAGTCACCAGTTTGCCATGCTGCATGTAGTTCGTGATACATTGGCTTAAACATAGAGCAGTAATTTGGTTAAATGCCTTCTGTGGCCGGAAGCTGGGTTGTCCAAACAGTAAGCATGCAGACTACCTTATGACACTGCCTTGACGAAGCCAAGTCCACTTGTTAGAACTGATGGTGCAAGTCCTACCTTGTCGACGCTTTGTTGATTGCCATATTTGAATAGTCGCCGCAGACAGATGTAGTTGCATCAACGTAAAGTGTTTTGCAAGGTATTTTATGGATACAATTTTGGCTGAATTCAATTCTGCAGATATGTGATGCCGACTTCTGGATTCTGGACGTCAATCCATGTCACGACTCGTGGGTGTGGCAGAGGAGCTCTCTTCTTGCACCTGGATTCAGAACTGCGGCTTGGTGAATACTTGCTTGGTAAGTGGTCGCAGCATTTGCCACATTCAAAACAATATTTCCACACGTTTATTGCCTTATTTTGATGTATTGTATGTCAGCCACAAAAATAATTGTCAACGTTTGGCACAGACCGTGCCGCACTCTTTGGAAAACTTCCTCGCTATATTTTTTTAGATCATTCTGTTATGATCACGTGCAGGACGCGTACAGTCAAGTTCGTATGAGAGCTTACGCGAGCACCAACGATAGCGCTGGAAGGTTTGACGTCTGCTTTATAAAAGACGATGCACTCCACCATTGGTCAGATTAGTCGACGGCCGACGACTGTTCACGTCTATATTAGTTTACAGCGTGAATCGCTTGCACCTAGTATTTTCATTTTCCGGGCACAAGTTCGTCCAAATAAAAAGTTTAGTCTTCAACGCGCCATTGCTGCCTTCGTCAAAATCACGTCCACATGACTATAACTACAGCTGTCACACTTCCCTTGTGCAGGAGACTCCGGCTATCCGTTGGAACTGTGGTTGTTACCAGTGCCCGGACGACCAGCTCGTGGCACCCCTGGGAGCCGCTACGGCCCACGCCGCCATGCACAGTGGTGTGGAGAGGTGCATCGGGATCCTAAAGAGCAGGTTCTGCTGCTTGCAGCATTAGCGAACCCTGCTCTACAACCCCGACTGAGCAGCTACCATCTGCACAGCGCAATGTTGTGCAGAGCTGCTTGCGCAGCTCTACACAACATTGCGTTGGCGGCACATGAGCCTTCTCTCGAAGGGGGGTGATAACAACACCGACGACACTGCGGTGCCACCAGTGTACCTGAGCATCCAGCAGCAGTGCAACCGCGTGGTTGCCGCCTGCAAAGGCCTTGGGAGCACTGTGCGGTGCGCATTTCTCTTTGTTTATTGTGTGTATTGGCATGAAAAAAAAACTTATTTTTTTACGACACCTCCAACGTTTGCTGCACATATCAGTGAAAAAATTTGATTCTCCTTACAACAAATGGCCCCCTTGTCACACGATGCCATCCTGATGAAATAGTTTGGCCATATGTAAAATATTGTGCTTCACACAAAGCACAAGAGACAGCTCAACTGTGAATGGCTCATGGTGCCATTCACAGGCAAAGTGGTAACCTGAAGAGGCTGTTTGAATTAGGACAGCAACAGAGGCTAGTTTTAGCGCAAGAAGGACCGAGCTTTTAAAAAAAAACATGAGGTGAACGACGTGAGTGGTCTGGGAAATGAAATTTTATTACAAATATCGCGAACAATGCACATAAAAAAGCTAAATAAATACTCCTTTAATGCAATGTAAAAGAACAGAAAGTGTCCTCCATTTATAATATCTATATGGAAACGTTACAAAGTGCCTGCTGCTCCTCTGCATCAACACATACACTTCGCAAAACGAAAGCCATTGCAGTGCATGAAAACAACGCAAATTCAAACTGGTATTAATCAAACTCACTAAAAAAAACTGCAAGTTGTTGGTTGCCGATATGTTTTCCTCTAATATTTATTTGTTTGTACCCATTCATGCTGTCTAAACACTTCTAAGCAATAGAACACGTGTTCATTAAAAAACTATTTTTTGGTTTTACAATATTTCAAAATTTTGCATTCTAGCCCATTCAGCGACTGCCTTATTTTTTTTCTAGGATATAGAAAAATCAATAGAAAACATACAGCGCACTACACTAGTGTACACGTATACACAAAAAAAATAAATATACACTGCACTATGCACATATACTACAAAACTGCCGAATGCATCACCTCGTATGCTGATATCAAAAAGACAATGACACTGCAGGAACAAATTTACCATTGAAAATACACTGTGCTATGTGCAATGAAACAGCTCGTCAGTGCTTCTGATATGCAGAAAAAGATTTACAGAAAAAAATGCAGGGCACCATTAAAAAAAGCCGACATATCACAGCTCGGGATGTTGACAAATGAATCTACATATATGTACACCTATTTACAAATCACTGTGCAGGTGCCTCCCGCTGCAGCACAGCAGTGAGAGCCCGGGTGAGGGTACCAACGCCTTGCAGCTCGTGGACCATGTCACCGAAAAGTCGAACCTGGTGGTTGGCGGCTTTCCGACACCTGGCCTCATCAGCTGTTAGAGTACCTTGCTCTGCCCGGTGTTTGCGGCTAATAACTCCAGTGCCTCGGCCTGCTGGTTGCCCACATCTTACAGTTGCGTCAATAGCTGGAAGCCAAGAAATGTGTTGCCATTATCATCTATGAATTTCTCGCTACCATTTCTTCGTGAAACGTTCAGAATGCGCAACAATTTATCTGTTGAAAATCCATTGGCTTCCATGAATGGTGCCTAGTTCACCGCACAATCAGTACACTTCGTTTGGACAGACCAAAGTGAAGCCGGAATTCATTTTCACTCATCTCATCGAACGCATCTCGCACTTTTAACCACCTCTGCACGAGAAGAAACCAAACAGCCCTTTTCAGGGCTACACAACCGTTTGCCTGGCTTTACATGATGACCAACAATCTCCTTCGAAACCCTCATTGCTGAATAGAGAATGCATTGCTGGGTGAGTTGGTGCATTGTCTGAAAATAAAAACGGAGTGCAAAAAGATGGGACACGAGACAAGAAGAAGACGGGAGAGTGCCTGTCCCGTCTCCTGTGTCCCGCCTTGTTGCTGTAGTATGCAAAATATACAGCAAGCAGGTGTAACACTGGTGCAAAAAGGTGCATTTGTGTATGGTGGCTATACAAAGTTAAATACAAAGTTTAAAGTTACATAGTTTTTTTCTGTACAGTTTATTTACCTATGGCACAATTTCAGTTTTGCTTTTAAAGCAAACAACAAAACATCTCAAGATGTACATTCTTCCAACATAACTTTTTTTTGCTACGTTTCACCATAACTGCAATAGAGGACACCTGCATATTCCGTTTGTTATGCAAACAATTAGCTCACCTTCAACCGTTTGCCACAGTTCTTTTTGGTGTAACTTTTTGTTTTTACACCCACAGATGTCGTGTCTTCACAAACATATTCCTGCATGCATGAGCATCATCTGTGAACAAGTAGTGCCATTTGCATTTAATCAAAAACATAAGCCAAGCTTACTAACTGAGGCATTGGATCGTGAACTACGTCCTCTTCAGCCACACCAGCAGCAGCTGGAGCAGGGCTCACTAACACCTGTTACGCTAAAAAGATTCTTGGTTGACACATGGAGTCCAATAAGAAGTACGGAGGGCAAGCTGTGAAAGTTCACCTGCAATCTGCTGGTGCCTTGGCAGAGCAGGCGATGGCCCGATGCACTGCAAGCCGCGGAAGTCCCCAGACTGCACATGCCTGCAGGCTGATCTGGGGGAACCAAATGTAAGCATACGTTAAAAAGGCTATATTGCAATCTGGTCCCCACGAACGACAACAGTGCAGCTACCCAGAGCTACTAACAGTGATTCGTAGGCATTACTGTGGCGAAAGTGCACTTATGCTGAAAGTAGCATAGCAATGTTAACGTGTATTATTATTTTTCTTCGAGAGACGTTTGAACATCGGCATGCTATGCCACACAAACTTCGGAGAGCGGGGTGGAGGGAGTCAAACCCACTGGCTACGCTTTTCAGTCGACGCGATGCTTTGAGAAACGGTTTGGAACACGTAGAATTACAGCCCACATTATCCTTATTGCATTTAAACATACGCAGTATACGTAAGCATCATGACGATCTCATCGCTCTTAGCATTTTGGATCATGCTTTTTCTTTTGTATGCCTATCTGAAACGTGGTTATCATCTCCTGACGGGAATTTATACGGGCTTTCTGGTTACACTTCAGAATATTGTCATCGCGAAGGTTATCGTAGTGGTGGTTCGGCCATTTTGGTGAAATCAGCATTGTCATATAAACGTCGTCATGACCTTTGTTTTCATCATTGTCTGTGTGAATCAGTATGGTTAGAAGTCGAGAGTACTAACCTGCAGATGCCCTCCAAACGTAACGCCATAATTGCGTGCATTTATCGTTCACCCTCATCCTCTTACATCGAGTTTTTTAGGGAACTTGAGCAGTTGCTAAATATACTAATTGATGAAAACAAGGATATTGTTATATGTGGTGATATTAATATCAACATTATCGACCCTAATAGTCGGTCTTGCTCTGAATACTTACGCGCCTATCTTAGCTGCGGCCTCTCATCACTAATTTCTCTTCCTACTAGGTGTGAAATTGGTGGGCCCAATACATTAATTGACCATATACTTTCTAGCTTCCCCACAGATCAGCACAGGCGGAATAGTGGAATATGCCGCAACAGACCATTACCCTACTCTTTTTTGCATAGGTCCTTTAACACGTCCTCAACCAGGAAAATATGTCAGGACTTTCTTTGATTCTAAGAAATTCATTGATATGATTCGTGCGATTGACTGGGCTGACGTGCTTGAAGAACAATGCGCAAATAAAGCTTTTGAAGGTTTCTTTGCAAGAATATCAGAATGTTCCATTTCATGCACAAGAATCACAACTATGACGCGATGGTTTAGCTCACCAAGAAAGCCTTGGATTAGTGATTCTTTATTACGGTCTATTAAAAAAAGAGATAATCTTCGTGGGAAACTTAAAGCTCAGCCATTTAATAATACCTTGCGGTCGCGCTACAACACGTATTCGAATGTTCTAACAGCCACTTTGAAAGATTCCAAGCGTAAATACTACGAAAATAAAATAAGGAAAAACGGAAGCGACAAGACGGAACTGGCAGGTAATTAAGGAATTCTTGAACATTAGTACAACTAAAAATAGCATATTGTGTGTAAACCACAATTCTGCTAATATTACTCAGCCTCAATATATTGCTAATGCTTTCAGTGATCATTTCAGTATTACAGGCGCCGATCAGCCTAACTCGGTGTTAGATAGTCTGCCGCGATGTTTTCATTCCTTTTACTTATTCCCAACAACGTCGCAAGAAGTGTGTAATATCATCAAATCTCTTAAAACAACTGGTCCAGGTCTTGATCTTATACACCCATCAAACATTAAATCTGTGTCTAAAGAAATCTCACCTGCGTTAGCACATGTCATAAACAAATTATTCAAAGATGGGATCTTTCCTAATCGCCTCAAAATAGGTAAAGTTATTCCAGTGTTTAAAAAAGGTGACCATAAGTGCATGAGTAATTATCGTCCTATTTGCATTTTGTCTTTCTTTAGTAAAGTGACTGAAAAGCTAATATACAATCGTCTCTGTAAATACCTGTCCAAATTTAATCTTTTATCTCATGATCAATTTGGTTTTCGCGAGAATTTGTCTACTGAACTAGCGCTTATTACTTTTGGTGAAAGGGTTAAATTAGCCATCGACCAAGGTATTTTAGTCGGTGCTCTCTTTATTGACTTCACCAAGGCATTTGACTCCATCGACCATCATATTCTTTTAAGCAAACTCGAATCTTACGGCATTTCTGGACCACCTTTATAATTAATTCGTGACTATTTAACCGACCGATCATACAGAGTCCAAATTGATGATGTCCTCTCTAAATCAAAAATTATAAATATAGGCGTTCCTCAGGGATCAATACTTGGGACCATTTTTATTTCTCATATTCATCAATGATTTGCCACAAATATTAACACACGCACATTGCCTTCTTTATGCTGATGACACCACCATTTTCACATCCGATAAATGTTCTGGTGCATTGCAGGATAAACTTTTATGATATTTCATTCCAAAAAAACATTGGTCATTAATTCTATATCAGTTTCCTTGAATAATGATATAATTGCCAGATCCCCATCTACCAAATTTCTTGGTGTAGTTCTAGATGAGAACCTAAAGTTTCAATGTCATGCTCAATCACTTATTAAAAAAATCTGATTTGGTATTCACATCATCATAAAAACACGTCCTTACTTTGATCAAAACACTCTCATGTCTTTATATTACGCGTACATACACAGTCACATTTCATATTGCCTTTCATCTTGGGGTAACACATATGCCACACATCTTCATCATCTAGAAATTTTGCAAAAACAGGCATTACGACTAATTACATTTCAACCGCATACATCTCCCTCTACTCCCATATTCAGTTCCTTAAATGTTCTACCTTTGCGTATGTTGTTCAGTCATAAGGTGTTATTACTAATGTTTCGTCTTATAAACACTGAACTCAATATTCCGGGTTTTACTCGCTCCAGCCTCTATAATAGCAATAACACAAGATTTTCACAACAACTTAATCTACTTCTTCCTAAAGTTAGAACAAATGGGAAATTTACCATTTCATTTTCAGGCGTTTCACTTTGGAATTCATTACCATCGGATATCAAGTCATCTTCATTCTTATCATTCAAACGTAGAGCTAAGGAACATTTAATTAACACTTTGTCACACGCATAGAATTTGTTAAGTCTTTTTTTCTACAGTACACTTTCAAAATGTATTTTCGCAATTTTTAAGTGTTTGAATTTTGCTAATACTTGATGTTTGTTCGCATTGCTAGTTGCACATGGCATTTGTCCTTGTTTTGAATTTATTTGACTTCATTTGACTCATTTTATTATTTGTGATTATCATAACGATTTCTTTTATTTATGATTTGTCTTCCCTTTTACTACTGACGCACTACAATTTGTATAAAATATGTGACTCACTGTTTGCCCATATTCTTGTAACCCCCCATTTATTTCTTGTTAGGAGGTCCCCCCGACAGTTTATACTTCGGGACCTCCGAATGTGTAATTATATGTCTATTTTCCTGTATTTTTTTTATCGTCAATAAAATGCTCTAATAAGCTTCGAGGTATATTTCGCGATTGTTCTTTCATCATCACTGCGAATGTGACCGTCTGGCACACTGTTCTCGGCGGCGCAACGTGTTAGCACCTAACCACCGTGGCGGCCGAGTGATGCACTCGAAATTGATTGAAAGACGTAAAACAAACCGCGCGTAATGGATGGAAGCAAATGTGCACACTAGTTCGTAGCTTACAAACAACAATGATATTCTACGCCAGCTCTTACCGCTTCCGACCGCCCGAACACGGCCTCGCGCACCGTCGAACCGCAGAATGCGGTCGCGGCAACCCGAGATCTGGTCACCTCCGGTGCCACTGTAAAGCACAAACGGGACGTGTATGATGATCGGCCGCGATACAATTGAGCTCGCACTCACCCCTGCCGCACTCGCGTGCAGGGCCTTCGTTCAAAAATGCTGCCAGCTCCTGCCACAAGTCGTCCCGGTCCTCCCTCATGAACGACGGCCCCAGGGGGTACGACGACGTCGCAATCTGGGGGTGGAAGCCCGCAGAAGTTCCCTCTGACGATCCGAAACCAGGGCGTCAAGGCGGACGTTGCGATGGGACGACATTTTGAAAAACTGCGCCGTCCGCTCCTTTTCTTTTTCTTTTTTGCGTGCACGACACCACCTGGCGACCACGCCGGAAAACTTACCATAAAAAAAATTATCAGTACTACAACGTATTGCTGATTCAGGAAGTGCTTGAGCTTGAGAAGAAAAAAGTAATACTTATTCGTAAAAGAACTGTATTTATTAGAAGGCGAGAAACACTTCGCAATGAAGTATACGATCCCCAAGCAGGAGATAGAGGAAGCGCGTCTTGCTGTCCTCTTTCTCTCGGCGGATCTCGGCGAGAGAGCTCCGGACCGCCCACTTTTGTGACGCAAGCCCTGCAGAACGGGCGCGAACAGAACAAAGATCTCGGTTGGCTGGCTGCGAAAAATCGCAGCCGGCCAACGGGGAAGATACGACGCGCGTTGCGTTTCCCTCTGGTCAGGCAGCGTTGTTCAACAACTCTAACATGCCGCGAGTAGGCGACCTTAGCCGAAGTTTGGCGTCCCATCAGTGACGCTGTTCTGGCTGTCACACCGCTTTCTCTAATTCCACTCTCACCGTACAGCTACCACAAGCATCTATGACCACAAGGGTCTGTTAATCATTGATCATGGATGTTAGTATGATCGTGGACGGTAGTAGACAATGGACAGATATAGCACCAATAGTCAACGTGGATGCATCCACGTTAAACGGTGCCCTAACTGTCAAACACTAATTGACGTTGATCAGGCTATCTCATATCAATGAACACTAAACATTCAACTACTTCTGTAAGCACACGTTTCACTTTCGTGTAATACCGATTCCTATGACGGAGGGATCAACCATGTTTTTTCCCTCGGTGGCGCCCCAGCCGCCTGCGGTCTCACTACCCTTCACTTTTTTGTTTTCCCTTCTGTCGCCGTCGGCGACGTGTACGCATAATCGAAAAAGCGCTTCTCGAAGTTGTATGCCTGACATTCCATACCTGCCCACAGGCGAACAAAGCAAGTTCTCCTCACCCCATCCATGTTTGCGAGGCGCGCTTCACAAGCGTGAGTACTGACGAGCAGTGCGGCCTAGTGTTCCGTATGCGATGCAAAGTCACAAGGTGCCCGAGCGGTACACTGTTGCAACTAATGCCAGCAGATCTAGAGGGTTTTGTGCCCCATTAACCAAATCTTAGTTTTCTCCATAATCAAGATCGCTCAAGACGCCTGGCAAAACTGCTTAGTCTTCTTTAACACTACTTTTGTGAGCATAAAAATTCGCTGTGTCATCGTTTTAGCATTAACACATTTAAGCTTAAACAATATTAAAAAAAATTGGGGGGACCCTTAAGCTTCGCCTTTAACAGTTGGACGCGATAGCTATATCCCGTCCCTAGTGCCTACTTCAATCACTTAGTGCATACTATGTAATTGGGTAGTATGCTTTAAACCAGGAGCAATTATGCGCGGCAAATGTGGGAAATGTTTTCGAACTTGCAATGCACCCACTACGTGGTGTTAAGGGAATATGCGCAGTGAGGTGTGTGCCGTTTGTAATGGGTGGCTTGCTTTAAACTATGAAATCGTTATGATAGTCACATATTCGGACGCCCGATGGCAATGTACTCTCGTACCACGCAATATTCCTGGGATATTACATGTTATATTGCGACGGCTATGTAAAGGACGCTTGCGTTTGCGAAGCATGGAAGTTATTTTCACTGCATTTCCAAGCAGAGGAAGTTATTTTCACAGTATTTCCAACCAGAGGCATGGCTGTGTGGTAGAACACCTGCTTGCCCCGCAGACGACCCGCGTTCGATCCTCACTCGGACCCAAAAATTTTATTATTTATTTTATTTGCATCTTTCTCGATTTTTCGGTCACGGACAAGATGATGATTTTTCGGTCACGGACAAGATGATGATTTTTCGGTCACGGACAAGATGATGATTTTTCGCTCACAACCAACGACGCCGACAGCGACGCCGACGCCGGAATTTCTGCGAAACGAGCTCTTTAACGCTATCGCGTTAACATTGACATTCGTTCAAACATGCTGACCATGCAAATACTATAGGTAGCGGGAGAACTGCCCCTATGAGAATTAATAGGGTAGTTGTACTGCACTATATGTCACCAAGCTACTATCCCTCGACTTTGGTAACGTGTTTTGCATACTTTTGCAGTTCTTAATCCGTCTGACGCCATCAACTTTATGGGGCGTTCAGTCTTAACTCGATAAAACTATCAAGATGCCTTTCCTACGTTGATGAATTACAGGAATGGAACTGCCCGGCCATTCCCGGAGTGGGAATGGGCTAAGTTTTTTCACTCCGAGGAACTGAAAGGAATGGAATTGCGTCAAGTTCTGATTCCCCGGAATGGAATTGGAATGGAATAGAGGCGCCCATTCCGCAACACTGTACCACACACGGCCAACGTCGACTATAGCAGCTCTGCTGCAAAATAGGCATAAATACAATAACCCGGTGAAAATAGAGAACGTTAGATTGGTTGTGATTAAACATATTACCCATGCTATAAACACAATTTCTCTACATAACTTTGTTTTCATCTCTGTCAAACCATCAATATGCACGTTGTATTGAAATAATGAACAGGATACGAGGGGGGTTATATTTATACTAGTTATTTTTTAATGCACAGCCGAACGTTCGTGTACTCCATGGTACATGTTTTGTACATTTTGGTTCATGCATTTTTTGTTATATAATTGTTATAATCATTCTAATGTGTGTCACATCCAGTTTGTGCGTACAACTGTATATTTGATATCAATGTATAACAATTACTTGTTAACGGCACATGTTATGATCATATTTTCTTTTAATCACAACTTCCTTGACTAATGTAACCTCAGCCGGAGCCCTTTTGAAGTTGCTGGAAAGCGCTTCTTACTCCATTCATGGCATTTCGCCTTGTTTGTAAGGACCAAATGGCAAATGAGCTATGTCCATGTCTAAACTGTGTCTCTTTCTCTGCCAAGGTAAACAAAGTTGTTCTTACTAGTAAAATGTGATCTCAGAGGCCTAAGAAGTCTAGTATATCTGCATATTTCTTAATCTATCAGTTAGTGATACTAATGCTCAGCGTTAATGACGTAGACGTCGACACACAAAAAGGGGACAACAGGACGAAGCAATACAGTAGTTGCTTCTCCCGCGCACGCAATATTAGTCTAGACGTACTACAGACACTACATATGCCGTACCCCTTGGTGACTCCCCCCCGTAAAGCCTTTAATGTCTCATGCTCACGTCCGTCCGGCATCCGTCCGTCCGTCGGTCCGTCCGTCCGTCCGTCCGTCCATCCGTCCGTCTCCGTCCGTCTCCGTCCGTCCGTCCATCTGTCCGTGTCCGTCCGTCCGTGTCCGCCTGTCCGTCCGTGTCCGCCCGTCTGTCCGTGCCGTACGTCCGTCCGAGCCCTGGCACGGGTCCAGGTGGCCGCCGTAGTGCGCAAACGGACGCCGGTTGCGTCGGACTCTACAGTGCTCGCGCTTTGCTTGCGTTGCATCGCTGTGCCCAGCGTTTGGAATCATTCTGACCGACGCCGTCTCAATGGACACATGCGTTCACGGAACACACTTGGGAATTTACAAAGGGTCCATGAATTGAAACGCTGGAACGCGGATGGCGTTTGTACGATGCGCAAAACACGCGAAAATACGAACGCATGCGAACGGAGGAAGATTAGTCTAGCGTCTCGGTGCGATTCGCGGTAAATAATTAAACAAGGAAACACGCACGCATTCGGTTTGTGTGTTATCCCACTGGGAGTGTGAAAGAAAAAAGAGATGGTATAGTCAGTCGAATGGCCACACGCTTTCACCGTACAGACTTTGGAATGTACAAAGTGTCCTTCAATTTTTTCAGAAACGCTCATTGACTTGAACTTGGCTTGTCACCGCCTTCAATGCAGCACAAACGCGTTTCAAACGCGCTGCCTTGAGGCGGCGGCAAGTCAAGTTCCAGTCAAGGAGCGTTTCTGAATACACTTGCGCTTTGATATCCTACTCAGGCAACTCTCAACATCGCAGCCCACGAGTGCTTGCGCCTGCGCCGAAGAACATGGTTCAGAGTCGGCGCGTGCGCGGTCTCTGGCGTTTCGCTGGCACTATTGTTCTATGGTAAGCGGGACCTTCTTCTCTCAAGTAGGTATTTTCGAATATATGCGATCCGTAGTTCAGTCGACGCACCAAAAAGGTGCACCATCACACTTTCCCAAGTAACAATCGAACGGCTTCATTAAAAAAAGCTTATTGCCACGCGAACTGACTGCCGCAATTTTTTTTTAATCCGTCAAGTACGAGCATAGTTACAGAGATTAGTCGCACGCTTCAAGCGCTTTCTCTCTCTTTTCGTACCAGCGAGTGCGTTGAAAGCTACGAAGGGGGAGGGCGGAATGACAATGTGGAAAGAAGCACCCGCTCGTTAGCACTCATCATGACCTTGAGCATTTTCTCTTCTTTCTTCGAAAGCACGGCTCATTTTCAATGTGATCGCGAGCGAGCGTGCGGGCTCGTCGCGACCTCCTGCTGCAGTCGCGCTAACTATGCAGCTCAGGATGCTCAAATCAGCCACTGGCCGTGGACTTTGGGTTTATGGCGCGGTGTTCTGGGTTTAGGTCATTATTTGTCGAGAGAAGAGGGAACGACTTCTAGCTGCCTTGAGAATTAATTGCAAATTCCAGGCGGCGTGCTGAGCTATGTTTGGCTCGCGTGTCCTCAGGTATACCTAGGCGCCGGTCCCAATATCGCCGGCGGCGACGAGCCGGTGTATCCACCTCTGGCGCAGCGAGTGAACGGTGCGGCGCGGCGCAGGGGAGGGGTGATAGGGGGGTAAATTAAAGAGTTGGAGAGGAGAGAAGTTCGTCCCATGAATTTTGAAAAAAAATAGCGGTTTCACCGAAATGGCAAAGAAGTGTGAGTGCGATAGCCACATATAATAATATACGAAGTAGGGCTAGCAGCTAACTGTTTTTGGTCCGATCTCGCCTAACTCTACAAAACGCTTGTGCATGGGAATACGGGCGCTCCTGGGAGAGAAGTGGTTTTCGGGCACTTTTATCCTGTTATTTCCCCTTGGGTGGTCGGAAACACACAAAATGGAGCGAAATCACTTGGTCGCGAACGATAATCATGCGAGGTCAGGAAGGACTGGTGGGCGACTGCATGCCAAAGCAGGGCGCGAGACAATTCCCAACTTATATTTCTCGTATATAGACCAATCAATAGCATGCACCTTGATCATTTCACGTGAATCACCGTTCTGGTGTCACAAAGTGCGCCGAAAAGACGTGAAACGCCAAGTGAGAAAAACGCGCTCGTTTTTAACACGAAAGTGTTTCATATCGGGGTCCACCAAGACTTCCGTCATGGAAATGACGTCCGAAAGGTGCAGATGATGAGATCGTAAAGAAAAAAAAGGTACGTCAACGGGAGTCGAACCAATGATCTCTCAGTTCGTGACAGCGGAAGCCCGGTACGCCATCCACTGCACCACGTCCACACTTTCCGGAGGCTTCACAAACGCGCCTTTTATATCTCACACGTTCATCTCACAGTGCTCTTGCACGGCGGGATGGTGTCGCCTTCTGGGAACGGTAAAATGAAATAATGCATCATGACCGTGGCCTCCCCGATTACCTCCTGCAAGGCGTCACTGCTACGCGTCCGTCCCATTTGACGCGTTTCCAATTCGCAATGCCCACGAACTATAGTTGGCGCGCTGTGCGAGAAGGGTTAAGCCGTTTGCTAGCATAGGAACCGATAGGACGTGCTGACGTACGGGCCGTGCCACTTTTACCGAATGAAGTCATGAGCTGCACTGAAATGGATATTTGACCGAAATACTTCCCCAAAGCATGGAAAGTGCTATGTGCTCACCAATTATTTGCCGCGGTGAGAAAGGTTGTATTTCAGCTTTGTTACCGTGCATCAACGATGCTTTGCGAAATGCTGTGCGTGATACAGAAAGCTACGCGAACTAGAGTAGACGTATGAACTGAAAGGCACTCCGAGGTAGTACGTACCGAGCCTGCCTGACGGATATGCCGCAGTAGTAGGCCGCTAGCGAGTAGCGCGATCGCTGCTATGCGGTACCGCATGTTTAACGTGGTAATGGTTTGCAAACGTATTACACCGTCGTCATTACTTCTTCAACGGAACACAAGCACTTAACAACCCATTCAATAGCCCTTGTGTCACATCGATGCTGGCAGTGGCCCTGGGTTCTGCACAAGCTCATGTCTCTCGATACCACTGCCAGATGGCGTCCATATCTCACGCAGCACCTCCTTTATTTTATCAATGCCAGCCAGATGCGGCCGATTCAACATTGAGGAGGCGCTGTCTGAGGCAAGGCCGGGCAAGGCAAAACATTGTATTACGGCTGGCAGAAGACTATCGTCTTTCGACGACATTTGCAGCGAAGCACGCAGATACGCGGCCATTTTTTTCTTTTACATGTCCGATATGTTGCTATTATGAACCAATACAATTGTATATCAGTGATCATGTTTTACCAGGGGCCAGATTTTATTACATTTCCTTCATATTAGAGCAATAGATATTTTTCTTAATCCTATACAGTGTTCCCATTTCTTAACCTTAGTGCCGGTAGCGGGGTATTGCACACATCGCTGTCATTTTTCGGTGGAGTGTAGCACACCGGGAAGTAACACACCGTGAGTTTACTACATCCGTGGGTACATTCAGAGAAAAATGGAAGACGTAACAATGTTCGAAGACTGCCTAACATCCCTTACAACTACACCTGAGGACTGGACCGCCGCGCCCAAACCACACGAAAGTGCACTCACTCAGATGAGGTGATTCCAAAAAGGCTGCCTACGTCGTCCCTCACGAAGCCTTCTTTCTACTTTAAAAGCCATTGAGAAATCTCTCTACAGGCCTTTGACGAAAACCCCATAGTTGGTGAAATCTTTTGGATTGTGCGTGAGACGTTCGAGTGGTTGCCACGGCCTCCTTTGAGCTGTACCGCTCATGATGAGGACGTGATGGCTAGAGTAGTCATCTTTTACATTGTGATCAAAATGTTCTGTTTTTTTTTTTCACTGAAATCAATTAGAAACTATAGCTTTCTGAAAAGGTGGAAAATGCCAGAAAGAAGGTGAAGTTGTAACATTTTGCACTCTGCTATCGATTGTCAGCCGTCGCGAAGACTTGTTTGGTAAACAGTGTAAAGCATGGGTACTGTTTTTTTCAAGGACATCATTTCTGTAAATAGAAGAAAACACCAGTACTGTTTCTCTAGAACGTTTTTGTTCCCAGTAAGTGAACTTGTTTGCGCATATAAAGGCTTTTACAAACGTTTTGGGTCGTTTTTCGTATAGGTCAGACCATTGTGGTTAAAATGGTAGCTGTATCAGTTTGGCGATCGAGCGAGACATGACGCGAGAGTGTGATGTGAACAAGAACCCACATCTTTATTGGGCGGCCTTTATATGCCGGGTGGAACGAGAGAGGGTGCGTAGCCTCGCCGCACAACCATATCATGAGGGGGCGGGCAGGATACGATACATCGTCCTTGCTGCATAAAACAATGGAAATCGAAGAGTAGTACACTCGAAAAGTGTTAAGGATTCATTCACGGCATTTGAACAAAGTTTTTTGTTATAAGCTAGGCGTTTAGGCGGCTTGCGCTGTCGCTGTGATCTTTTATTTTTATTTTATTTTTATTTTCACATACTGCAGCCCGATCACAGGACTATCGTAGGAGTGGGTACAGAGCAAGAGATAATAACAAAAGAAAACCGTAAACAGGTAAGATAAATACAAGGAATTTCAAGTCAGAGGAATAGGAAAATATCGTAAACAGAATAATATAAACAACGTAATACAAGAAGTAAGTATCAGGTATACCATCTTTTAGTGCGTTTAAGAATTCATCTTTCTGCATCAAACGAATGTGACCAGGTATGCCCTATCGGAAAACCCAGTGGCACTGTCCCAGCGCCATACCTGATTAGTGGACCAGTGTGGCACTGGATACTGGGACACTGGCACGCTGCACGGCGCACACTGGACGCTGGCGCGCTGCACACTGGGACACGCGTTATGGGCCAAAATCGGGCTTTTAAATGGTTTTTAAAATTTTTGGTTATGCCCACACCGTAATTAAGGTTGAAACACGAGCACTGGAACAAAAAAAAAAAAAAAAAAAAAGAAAAATAAACGAGCTCGTGGATTCGAACCTCCTACCTAGACGAACTACTCACTGTGAGCCCGACACGCTACCCACTACACCACACTCGAACGACAGGCTTCAAGTGCTTTTTTATTCATGTTTTAGCTGATTCCGGTATCCAATAGTTATGTTTTTCGCTTAGAAACGTAGATTTTCGTCTCTTCGTGCTCGCGCTACCCTGACAGCAGATTGTTTGTTTGTTTTTTATGGGCTCCCTTGCATCAGAACGTCTACCTGGCACGTTTTGCAGCAAAACTTATGAGCGTAATCGCAGATGTGTTGCGGCAATCGCACTGTCTCGCTAAGCGGTTTGTCATACCTACGTAGAAAACATCGTGCATCTGAACTGCTCACTGAACACTGTACTTTTCGTCACCCGTTTGAACATATTTTCTGTCCCCTTGTTTACGTTCCGCGTACTAGATCTGCAGTAGTTCACTCTAGCCGAAACGAGCATTAGGCTTAGGGCCGCACTTCGGGAGCCACGGTCACTGTGAAGATCGTGGATATATATTCCATTACAAAGAGTGTAATAACCGCTAAAATGTAGTTTCGATCATAACTGACCCTAGCGAGGTCATATTTGCACCTTCGATTACACAAATCAGAAGCTAAAAACGCCGCGGGATTCGGTGTTGCAGCGGCTAACTGCTGCCGCGATGACGTGCATGCGGCTTTCTGCGGTATACGAGCGGGAACGACTGACAGCTAGAGTAGGTTGATCTTGATTATCAAACTAATACTACTCCCATATTGTGTTGCGAATGATGAGATCTTTCGATGCGGTTTATAAACTACATTGACGACACTCAAGCACACTTCAAGGAAGCGCACGCGCGCTAGCGCGCTCGACAGATGATTGCTTTAGCCGACACGGACATCCGTCGCCTAACTGAAACTATGTGCAGCACACAGGACAGAAAAATTTGAAAATATTCGGTAAATTTTACGCTCGACATCTCGCGATCAAATATAAAGTCTTATAGAAAGTCCATCAAGCGCGGCCAGTTTCTTCCAATGTGCCGCCGGTGTTCCCAGTGTGCGGGCAGACACTGTGACCAGTGCCTCCCAGCGCGCTGTAAGACACTGGGCGACGCTGCACAGTGTGTCCCAGTGCCCCCCCAGCGCGCTGTAAGACACTGGGCCACGCTGTACAGTGTGCCCCAGTGTCTCCCAGCGCATGTAGTACACTGGGACACACTGTACAGCGTTTCCAGTGTCACCCAGTGCGCTGAAACGCACTGGGAGACACTGGAAACGCTGTTTTTTTCGATAGGGTGGTATTCCAAATTACCATGCTTCGGGGGAAAAAAGTGTATTTGAAGAAGGCTGTGCGATGATGAAATGCAGATACGTTGAGCGCATGGCTGTTTCTGGTTGATGTTGTTTTGGCAGGCGTTATGTAGTTGTTGTTCGATGAATATTGCGGCGAATTGAAGAAAGAGTGGAAAAGTTTCAGAGACTCAATGTCGCGTCTTTTAGAAAGTGCAGTTAAACCAAGGTTAGTTAGATGGGATGACAGTGAGAAATGACGGTCATAGCGTCCGTAAATTAAACGAATGGCTTTTTTCTGGATTGATTCGATGCGTTTTATATCACCGATTTTGTAGCGGTACCATACAGTGGCGCCAAACTCAAGGATTGGTCTTACAAGGGTTTTGTATGTTAACAGTTTTGTTTGCTTTGGGGCTAAACGTAATGAACGGTTAGATATCCGAGTTTTTTCAGAGCTTTGTTACAAGTTATTTCGATGTGGTGAGACCATGATAAGTTTGTGGTGAAAAGGAGGCCGAGGTATTTATATTGTGGGACCCGCTGTAATACATAATTGTTGAACGAATAATTAAACGTTGATGGGGTTTTCTGCCTGCTAAAACACATGGCAGCCGTCTTTAGAAAATTAATGTTCATCTGCCAATTCTGACACCGCCTGCAAAAGTTTGAGAATGAAGCATTGAGTGTATGATGATCATCAGGTGAATTGATTACGTGATACAGAACGCAGTCATCAGCGTAAAGACGAATTTTAGTGGAAAGTACGCCTGGTAGGTCGTTAATGTACAATAAGAAAAGTAAGGGCCCTAGCATGGATCCCTGAGGCATTCCGGAAGATACGTGTGTGTCGGACGAATGGAAAGTGTTAAAAGTGTATTGACGGCGATTTCAAAGAAAACTACTAATCCAGTCAACAAGCAGAGGGTTATTTAGCAAAAGGTTGAGCTTATATAGTAGTTTTGAATGGATGACAGTGTCAAATGCTTTGGAAAAGTCAATGAATAATGCGTCCACCTGAAGACCTAAGTCAAGAGCTGAAGATATGTCATGTGTGAATTCTGTCAGCTGAGTGATGGTACTAAATCTACGCTGGAAACCATGTTGTGCACTGGAGAGCATGCTGTTAGATTCAAGAAAATTGATGATGTGTTTAAAGACAATGTGTTCTAATAGTTCGCATGAGTGAGATGTTAATGATATAGGCCTATAATTTAACAGAGATTGCTTACTACCTGATTTGTGTAGAGGAAACACTTGTGCATTTTTCCATGATGATCGTACAGTTGAAGTTGACAATAATTTTTCGAAAATGACTGATAGGTATTGGCTTGTCCATAAAGAATAACGATGGAGAAAAATGTTAACATTGTCGGGACTGGACGACTTTTTTGAATCAACATTTAAAATCGAATTTAAAACACCTTCTATAGACACAGACACATCATCTATAGAAATAAGCGAGGCACAATATGCACTGCAAGAAGGAATTTCATGATTATCTAGAGTAAATACAGACGTGAACTAATCGTTAAATGCGTTGGCAATGACCTGCGGCTCGCTAGTAGGAGTTTCGCTAAGGACGAATGCGTTATTGGTTGATTGATGAGGCGAAACTGAGCTCCAAAATTTTCTAGGGTTATTTTTAACCATATTCGGTAAAGTAATCACGAAAAAAAAGTCCTTAGCAGCTATTATTTTTCTGCGAAGCTCCTGCTTCACTGCATAAAATTCAGCTCTTCGCAGAACATTGCCATTTCGACTTGCACGCCTTAGTCTTGCCAGTCGACGCTTTAAATGCAGTAATTCTCTCGTTATCCACGGAAGTTCAATGTTTTTCTTTTTTAGTTTTTATTGGGACATATCTTTCAACACACTTCTTAACAAGGTTTTCAAAATAAAATACTAAACTGTTCACATCACCAGTATAGCTAATTTCATTAAATGTATCAAACTCGCTACTTAAAGTGTCGATTATAGACACATCATCAGCCATGCTATAGTCGCGATAACTTGTGTATTCATAGCGACGTTTTGGAACTTTGTGGTTAAGAGAGATTAATACGCCTTTATGATCAGAAATACCATTAATGACTTCAGATGTAAAGCCCCTTGTATAAAGCAAGGCACTCAGAAAAACGCAGTCTAGTATAGCACTGTCTCTTGTGGCATCAGTGACCACTTGTTTTAGTCCTCAGCTTAATGAAAAATTAACCAACTTCCTACAAAGTGACAAATCGGTACCCGGAATAGAGAGCGATTGCCATGAGATGCCGGGAACATTGAAATCACCCATACAAATTAGGTTACCGGAAGAAAAGCCTTTTTTGGTTCATAAAACTACAGAGTACCGTGAACTGGTCTGGTGATGAGCCGGGGGGGGGGGCGATAAAATACACCGACAATTAGAGAAGTGTTCGCGATATGAACCTTACACCATACAATTTCTATATCTGAAGGCGACTTCAGTACAGAAAAGCTCAAATCAGACCTCAAGAAGATAGCAACGCCACCACCTCGGCCGTGTTGTCTATCAGCACGAACAACATTGAACCCTGGTGGAGTAACTTCCGAGTCATAAATGTCACCGTGAAGCCAAGTCTCCGTGACACCAATAATGTGAGGACAATAAGTAGCAAGTAAGTGTATAAAATCAGGAAGTTTATTATTGACACTCCTGGCATTAATATTCAGTATGCAGATGTTATCTTGTGCATCATGATGTGGTCATTTCGCACTGTTAGATGGAAGATTAGAGCGTTTAGTAGACTGTTTAGAAGACTTCACTAATGAATTGGAAATGCAATCCCAGTCATATCTTTCGCTATCCACATATATGTGGTCATACCTGAAGTGTACAGTAGAACCATTGTTCCTAAAGGATGCAGTGGCGTCCCGTAATTTTTGACGAATAATCCATACATGTTCAGAGAAGTCCTCAGTTATTCGCAGTTTGGAACCCTTTAGCTTAAAGCCATTTCTTAGAACCCAGATCTTTTCACGGAAGTCAAGAAATTTAAGAATGACGGGGCGGGGTCTACTACTATGGAATCTACCAATCCTGTGGAACCGTTCAATCTGTGGAAATTCAACCTTAATGGTGTCTGAAAAAAACTTCTTCAGGCTAGCCTGTAAAGAATTGTCATTTTCATCTTCCGATTCATCCAGACCGTATATAATAATGTTGTTTCTGCGCGATCGATTTTCTAAATCATCGTTTCTAGAAGAGAGCTTGTTGAGTGTAGAGGTCAAGTTCTCAACTTGGCAGCGCAGGTTGTCGTAAAGTGTAGCATTATGCAAAGGTGGTGTTTGCACCAGAACAGCCAAGCGCGATTCGATAGCCTCGAACCGCGAGTTGACAGAGTTACACAATTCCGCGACATTTTGTTCAATTTTCTTCTGACCAGACAGAATTTGCGCAAACATTTCTGAAACAGAACATTCATTGTCCGCATCGGCATTTGATGTATGACTCGCTTCCGTTCGATTGGAATCAGAAGAAACTGTTCTCGATGGAAGGCTTGAGTTGGTCATATTAGCGCGAGTTGACCTTTGAGAAGGCCCCGGGTTTAATTCAACATCGCCGCTTAATAAGAGGCTACACAGACAATGCACAATATCAGCATATGAAGAAGTAAAAACAAATGAGCAAAGGTGGGGGCAAGGCACCAGCAGCAAAAATCGATCGTCAGAACGGAAGCAGTAGGCGTTATTGAAATAACGTACCTGCACAAGGAACAGACAGCGATTAAGCATTGTGCTAGTGCTGCTGCGACCTTCCCCACTGAAGCGATGAAGTTCCGGTGGCGCTTTTATATCCTTGACCATCGACGTCACCTCGGTAGGCGTGTTGAAAAGTCCACCGTCATAGATGATGTCACCGATAAAGGTTGGTTGCAGAATGGCCGGCATGCTGACGAACGAACCATGGCTGTCCTCCGGGATAAGGACAGGGTAGTCGCTGCGCGCGCAAGCCGAAGTTTCCGCGGGTAGATCAGCAGTCGGTGAGAAACCAAGAACCGTCGAAGATCTGGCTACCAGGGGAGCAGCCACGCCAGCGCAAAACTGCACAAGGAACAGACAGCGATTAAGCATTGTGCTAGTGCTGCTGCGACCTTCCCCACTCTAAGAATTCTAAGAATGGCGCATCGCCATTCTTAGAATTGGCGATGCGCTTATGCCCGTGCTCGGCGCCGTATCACTGGAACCCGGCAAGGCCATTGGCCCCTCTTGCACCGTTGCTGACTGCGCTTCATCTTCGCTGCTTTCCGAAAGGTCCGAGCTGAAGGTCTCAGTGGTTAGCAGCAATTGTCTACGATTCCGTCGCAGATGCCGCCCCGTCTGGACGTCGCAGGACCTGGTGTGTCCGGATGATCTCAGGACTTGAGCTTTGGTTGTAGACGAACGTAGACGAACCGTGGCCCCTGTTTCGAGTGGCGGCAGCAGTCCTCCGGGAAGGTTGGTTTGGGAGCGCTTCACGATGGCGTGGTCTGGTCCAGCCCCACGTCCGGCAAGGTGTTGCGCAGTCTTCTGCCTTGTAATATCTCTGCTGGGGCCTGTCCGCACTGTAGTGGCTGTGTCCTGTAAGAAAGGAGACCAAACCAGAAATCTTGCTTTGCATCATGAGTTTTTTGGAATTCTCTTGATAACCTGGACGCCTTTCTCGGCCAAACCATTCAATTGCGGAAATGCTGGACTAGATATGATGTGTCGAAAGTCGTATGACTTCGCAAAGGATCTGAAATCATGGCACGGGAATTGAGGGCCATTAGCTGTCTGGACTCCCAATGGTATACCATACCTAGAAAATATGGCGCTGGTTGCCTGAATAACCAAGCTCGCCGATGTGTCCGTAGCTCTTGTACCTCCAGAAAATTTGGCAGGGCGTCGTGTACGCCGAGAGACGACCGCCCGCCGTACTCAGATACTTCGAGGGCCTTACCCTCGCTTCGACACGCCGGCTGTTGCCTTCCTAAACGCCACGACCACGTGACAAATCGATGCCGACTTTATGCCACGGCTTTTTAGGTGCAGGTCTCACCACCAAAGGTTCTGGTGGCTGCATGTACGCATACTTCCTGCTAATAGCACACTTCTGCACGAATGCTGCAATGTCAGCGTTAATGACCGGCCAGAAAATAAGCCGTCTTACCCTTTCTTTGAATTTGTTGATGCCCATGTGCCCTTGGTGAATTCTCTCTAAGGTGTCCCCTCTGAAATTACTGGGAATTATTACTTTGTACCCTTTCAACAGCACACCTCTTCCCTGCGTCAGATCCGAAGAAAACGGCCTCAGCGGACCCTCTATACGTAGCCCGTGTTCTAAATCATGCAGTACCCCTTTCAGGTATGCGTCTGTGGGGGTTTCTGTGGATAGTTTTTGCCATGTTTCATTGCCGACGAGGGATGAAACGACACTCGCAGCGTGCACTTCCACGTCATCGTTGCCGACGTCACCGGCAAGACTTTAAGTGGGAGCCCATGACAGCATGTCGGCTAGTAGAAGCTGTTTTCCTGGAAAGAACCGCATGTCCATGTCACAGCGCATCATTCGCAAAAAGAGTGTTTGCAGCCGGGGCGGCATTTCACCAATTGGTGTTTGAGCGATAGCGAACAAAGGGTGATGATCAGTCTCTACGATACCCTTTCGACCATACGCAAAGTGGTGCAAGCGTTCCAAGCCATAAACGATAGCCATCGCTTCCTTCTCTATTTGCGAATAGCGCTGCTCGGCTTCGGTTAGTACTCATGAGGCATAGGCTACTGGCTTTCATATCTCGTTGTCGCATTGGAGCAGCACCGCTCCAATGCGACAACGAGATATGAAAGCCAGTAGCCTATTCCATTCTGCGATGCGTCGCACGATACTTTAGTCAGCTTTGTGGCGTCAGAAACGGAAAGTACGGGCTGCCTGCTAAGGTCGATGCGAAGTTTCTCCCACTCAATCGCGTGGTTTGCAGACCATTCAAACATTGTATCTCGCTTCAGCAGGCATCGCAAGAGCGTTGTCCTTTCTGCTTGTTACGGAAGGTACTAGCACTCTCTGGTCGGCCAATTTGTCGTCTGGCGCGGGTGTCTGCAGCAAGCATTTTATCAGCGAGGGCTTGGTCTGATAAGATAAGAACGCCGTCAATGTAGACTTGCACGCCCTGAAGACCATCAAACATTTCTGTTAAGGTGTAGCCCTCTGAAGCACGATTTAGGAACACGCAGAGTGGTTTATTCATACGTGCACGCCATTATCAGAACTACTACTTCCTCCTCCTTAAGCAGAATCCCACTACCAGTCCACGTGCCAAGTTGTTGTGCGCCAGAAGAAGAAGAAAAGTCCGCCACAGGTGCCCCCCTGCCTACGGACAAGTGGCCATTGGCACTTGAAGAGGTTGTCAAACGGAGCTGTTGATAGTGGGTGTCGGCTTGATCCTTCCGATTGTGACTGTGTCTTCGCGCCTATTGCGCAGGATTGTAAAATGATGTTCGGAACGTTTTATGACTGGGAAAGGACCATCATAGCAAGGCTGAAGAGCACGACGAGGCGCGTCAACACGAACGAAAACGTGTGAGGATGTCTGTAGGTTTCACGGCAGAAAAACATCGTGCTTATTCGTGTGAGCCGAAGTTGGTGATGGGCGAAAGATTTGCATGTAGATCCGCAGACGCTGGACGAAAGAAGATGGATTTGAAACACACTGTGTAGTTACGGGATTGACGAGGTCAACCGGCAAACGGAGTGTGCAGCCATAAACCATCTCAGCTACAGAGCAGGAAAGTTCTGGTCGGAGCGTTGACCGAAGGCCGAGCAGCACGATGGGGAGGTGCGATATACAACCTTCGGCATGAGGCTGAGAGGCGAGTGCTGCTTTCCGATGACGACGTAGTCTCTCTACGATGCCATTCGATGCAGGATGCTACGCAGTGGTGCGAATGCGCGCACAACCCAAAAGAGATGTCATAGAGGTGAAAAGTGCGGACTCAAACTGCCGGCCTCTATCAGTAGTCACCGTTGATGGCACGCCGAAACGGCTAATCCAGGTAGGCAGAAAAGTACGAGCAACTATCTCCGCCGTGATGTCAGGCATTGGAGCTGCTTCAGGCCACCTTGTGTACCTGTCAATACACGTAAGCAAATGCGTATATCCACGGCAAGGTGGCAAAGGTCCGACGATGTCACGATGAATGGTGTGGAAACGTGCATCAGGGAGCGGGAATTTTCCCCATGGAGGCTTGGTGTGCCGTTGCACCTTGATACGCTGACACGCTGTGCAAGTGCGAACCCAGTCACGAATTTCAGCGCGTATGCGCGGCCAGACATTGCGTTCTGTGACCAGGTGTTGCGTAGCGCGTACGCCTGGGTGGCAGATTGAGTGCAGGTTATCAAAAACAGCACGACGCAGATCGGAAGGAACATAGATGCGAGTACAGTTGTGTGAAACATCGCACCTGAGCGTGGCGTCGTGGTCGAGAAAGTGAACTTGCTCTAGTCGGAGGGATGTAGATGATCGGAGTCATGGAAGTTCATCATCCAATGCATGTGCCTCTGCGAGTGAAGACAAGGAAAAGTCGATGGGACTTGTGGCGTTGATGGTAATGTGACTAAGAGCGTCCGCTGCACTATTAAGGCTGCCGTTGACGTAGCGTATGTCTGTGGTGAACTCAGCAATGAAAGCGAGGTGCCGAAGCTCTCAAGGAGTATGGGTGGCACTGCAGGAGCGTAAAGCCAAAACAAGTGGCTTGTGGTCGGTGAGAATGGCAAATTCTCGCCCTTCGAGAAAGTACCTGAAGTGCTTCACCGTAAGGTAGGCCGCGAGGAGCTCCCGTCCGAAAGTACTGTATCGGCGCTCAGTGTCACGTAACTTTCGGGAAAAGAAGGAGATAGGAGCCCATGCACCATTGATCCGTTGATGAAGAGCGGCTCCAACTGCTTCTGAGAAAGCGTCCACCATGAGGTTAGTGGGAGCACTTGGTGAAGGGTGGTGTAGAAGAGTGGCTTTGGCGAGTTTGGTCTTAACGGCGGCGATGGCTTCATCAGCGACCGTGTCCCAGGGA
This sequence comes from Rhipicephalus appendiculatus, assembly GCA_030522465.1. Taxonomy (NCBI): domain Eukaryota; kingdom Metazoa; phylum Arthropoda; class Arachnida; order Ixodida; family Ixodidae; genus Rhipicephalus; species Rhipicephalus appendiculatus. Next base: position 30,577 of record JALIZH010012867.1, on the reverse strand, counting down.
AGAGCGGCGGCCTCAGCTTTCGAAGTAGACAATAGCTCTTCAAGAGGCTTCAGCAGTGTAGAGCATGTCGGAATGAAACGGCTATAAAAACTTACTTGTCCCGAGAAAACGTCGCAGACTGCGTGCGGACTTTGGTCGGGGGGTAGTCGATGATTGCCTCAAATTTGTCAGGTAGAGGAGTGATGCCATCTTTTGTGATGCGATGTCCGAGGAATGCGATCTCGGAGACGCCAAACGCATTTTTCAACATTCATGACCAGATCGTAGTCCCGAAGTCGATTGAAAAGTTGGCGTAGATATGCCTTGCGTGTTTCGGCGTCCTTGCTGGCAACGAGAAGATCATCTATGTAGGCGAAACAAAACGGCCGACCTCTGGCGACTTCGTCTATAATGAGCTGAAATGTCTGAGCTGCTTTGCACAAATGGAAAGGCATTCCTAAATATTCAAAAAGGCCAAATGGGGTAGTTATAGCAGTTTTGGGGATGTCGGAAGGCTCAACGGGGATCTGGTGATAAGCTTTCACGAGATCGATCTTCGAATATACTGCTGTACCGGTTAAAAAGGCAGTGCAGTCCTGAATATTGGGTAACGGGTATCGGTCTGCAAGGGTGACCGCATTGAGTGCACGATAATCACCACAGGGCAGCCAGTCGTTGTTATTGTTTGGAACCATGTGCGGCGCCGACGACCGCGAGCTTGATGACGGACGAATAATCTTCAATTGCAACATGTGCTCGAACTCATTACGAGCACATGTGAGTGAACATGTGGCCCTGTGGTAACGATGCAATGGGTCACAGAGTGCTTAGGGGGCTTATTCATCGGAGACTGCGTAGTAATCTCCGGAAACTCGTTGAGTAGAGCTGTATGCGGCGAGGTAGGTAGTTTTACGAAAGTGGGGTTTAGGGCCGTGGCTTGTGACAGAAGAGAGAGAGAGGGGGGGTTTATTCACAGAAAGGCAGAGAGGTCGGCCTGAGCGATAGCATGCTCTAGCCTGCTACTCTACACCGGGGGAGGGGAAAGGGGAAGAAAAAGAGTAATGGATGACGATGGTGAGTTAGAGAGGTGAGTATATAGTCCCGTCAAATTGAGATGTTATAGCCGTGCATCTAGTCCAGTTGCTCTTAAGAAGGCTATGATCGCTCTTACTACCACAGCTGCACTGTTGGTGTCAGGCCAAGGGCCCAACACAGTCTCATCAGTTAATGACCCACTGCGAAATCGTTCGGTACAAGAAATCAGTGTCTGTCGTTCACGTGCGTATGCCGGACAGCCGCAAAATATGTGCTCCAGTGTTTCTGGTAGTTGTCAGTGCTCACAATTGGGACCAGTGTCACTGCGTCCGATGATATGTGCGTAATGTCTTGTGTAGGCCACACCAAGACGAATCCGGTGGATCATACTTGCTATGTGTCGCTTTAATTTAGGAGGCATGCGGAACCTCATTTCTGGGTCCCATTTGTGTCGTCGCCGGTGTCGTCGCTCCGGTTTGGTCCAGTGCTCAAGTGTGAAGTTGCGCATTACGCAGCGAAGCAGGGCGTTCGTGTCGGGTCGTGAAAACGCTATGCGCACTTCAGGGGCACTGTCGAGGGCGCTTTTAGCTTCAGCGTCTGCCTCTTCGTTTCCCATCACGCCGCAGTGCGCAGGAATCCACTGGAAAGTGACAAGGTGGCCATTTGTTGAAGCAACGTGAAGAAGTTCTGCAATTTCTATAGCAAAACTATAATATGGGCCTTGCCTCATTATGCAATCAATGGTCTGTAAAGCGGGTTTGGCATCGCTGAAAATCGTCCATACTCGAGGTTGCTCTTCACCGATAAATCTTATTGCCTCCCGGATAGCAACAAGCTCGGCGGCAGTTGATGTGGTTTTGTGGTCCACCTTGAACCGTCGAGCGATATCCATTTGTGGGATGACAAAGGCTGCACCGGAGGTGTGTAGCGTGGTAGAGCGATCGGTGTACACGTGCAGAGAATTGCCGTACGTTGTATAAATGTGATGCAGGGTCAGTTGTCTGAGGCCTATTGAAGAAACGAGGGACTTCTTCGTAATCCCAGGAATCGTAAGGCTAACAGGTGGTTTACGAAGGACCCACGGAGGCACTTCAGGAACACTCGGGAGAGAAAACCTTGATGGTAGAATATTCTCATGTCGTGATATCGCTCTTGAAAAGCTGCTGTTTGGGTGGGTAGCGGGGAGTGCCGATAGCGGGTGCTGCCTGCGTCGGGTCAACAATCGAAGATGTACTCTAAGCGGCTCGCAGAGCATGTATACAACGATGGGACAAGCCCCAGCCTCCGCGATGGTTCCATTCGTTGACGTGCATCGCGGTAGACCCAAGCATTACCGCAATCCTTGAGCTTGAACGCTCTCTAGTGCATTCACACAGCTAGGTTTCATATCTGAGAGCACCGGCATGCTGTATCGTATGTATCCTACAAATAGAGCATTGTACAATTGAAGTAGTGAAGATTCTGATGGGCCCCATCTTGCCGACCGTACACTGACAAACGGGTTATTCTATCCACCAGGCGACAGCGGCTCATACCCACGAGCAGATGAAAATGTCTCAAGAAATCGGCTCCTAAGATGGCATAGCGTACGTCAGCTATCCAAAATAGCCATTTTAACCTTCTCTTGAGGCCGAGATCGAGGGTCAGAGACTTCTGTCCGTAAGTTGCCATGACAGAAGATGTGGTCGCTTGTAGAGCAACTGAGTTTTGGTGGAGACGCCGGTCAGCCTTGGAAGCAAGAATTATGGTGACCTCTGCCCCAGTGTCTACCAGCAAGCGTAGTCCTGTGGTTCGGTCGGTTATGTAGAAGAGGCGGCTTGATGATTGGCAGTTATAGCCCGCCGCTGTTATTGACGATCGACCTGAGCATTTCCATGCGCCACGAACAGGGTGACAGACACCGACGAGCCACGGCACGAAAACGTCGGTGATAGTAGCATGGGTTCTGTGTTGAAAAACTGCAATCAGGCTGGTGGAGTGGTCGTGAGCCGACGTGAGACGTTGTCGATGTGGACAAGGCTGGCCAGTGAAGTTGCGAGTGTTTTGTAGTTCTAGACGCAAGTCGGGTACTTGAGCTCCGTGATCTTTTACCGTTTCTCGAAGGGGATCTACTTCGGAAACCGGAGCAGGACGGGCAGCGTTGGTGACTGCCGGAGCAACGTCCATCATGTCGTCAGCCAGTTCTGTGAGCTCCGGCAGGGACTTATGTTGAGCTGGGACAAGAGCCATTCGCACGTTAGGTGGAAGATGCTGCAGAAACAGCTCGCGTAGTATAGCTGTGTCCATGCCCGGCTTGTCCCCACCAGGTGCTGCAGGTGACGTAGGAATTGGGTGGGACGTCTGTCCCCAAGCTCTTCGTTGTTCAGGAGTTGTTGAATGCGCCGATGTGCAGGCGGCATTCAACAACAAGAAGAGTCTGCTTGACTGTCGTATATGGAGTTTCACCAAACGGTCGAGCGAGGATGTCGCGTATCTCGGCCATTGCCTGTAGCCGCAACGCTTCAAGGAGTAGCTCGTACTTGCGAACTTCTGACGTGACGCGGTGAATGCGGAACGTGTTCTCGGCTTGTATGAACCATAACGAAGGATCGGCAGGCCACAGCTGCGGTAGCGTTATGGTGGTAGCAGCTCCTACGAAACTCGAAGAGAGTACCTGGCCGGTTGCCGTGGTAGGAGTAGCAGGGTTGAGGTCGTCTGGATTGTCGCGCTGCTCCAAGGAAGGTGGTGCTCGTAGTTCGGGTCACCAGTAACTGTAGCACTCTGAAGCACGGTTTAGGAAAACGCAGAGTGGTTTATTCATACGTTGGTTCGTTGGTTGGTTGACCCTTGTTGATCTGGCGTGACCCACCATGGGAGACCGGCCATAAAACGGGCGGTGCCTTGTTATATAAATAAATTAGTTTATATTCTTAAAATGTTTAGTAATAGATTGTTTTTGAAATAACTCCTTAGCTTAATTCAGGCAAACAGACAAAAAAGATTATTGTTGAAGAATGAAGTGGGATTACATGACTTTAGCATTCAATTCTTTTTGCCTCCCTTAGGAAATCGCATACAGCATCGCAAACGTTCCTGTGGCTAAAGCCCAGTGCGGTAGCTCCAAAGGAAAGAACCACCAGATGTGATAAATTTAAACCCATCATTCGGAGCAGTTGTTCTAGAAGTCTTTTTCTTTGATTGGTAAATAACCTGCATGTTAGGAAGAAATGATGCAGGGATTCACTTTCATTGCAATGGAGGCATAAAGATGACTGCACAAGACCAGAGCTGTGTAGGTAAAAGTTCAGTGAGGGGACCCGGCATCGTATTCTGGTGGCTGATATTTCTGCGTTTCTAGAGGAACACCATGGATTTTTCCACTTGTTATTGAGATGAGAAAACAGATGTTGACAAAGAAGACTTAGCGAAGTTATCCGTTGTGGCAAATTTTTCAAATCGCACCGCAGATATAAAGGCCAACGTCGGCAATATAGAAATGATGGGACCATCATGTGATGCTACTGCGAGTGCATCCGCATATTCATTGAGGGTTATACCTTTGGGTCCTGGTACCCACACCAAGCGAATATTACGTATGTGTCTTGGAATAAGAGAGTAAAATAATTCTAAACAACTTGAAAAATTTGGTGCAGTTAATGAAGAACAGAAAGACAGGCTGTCTGTCAGAATGACGGCTTCTGGTATTGATGGTGGCAATTTCCGCAAAGCTAAAATAAGTAATTCCGCATGACAAATAGGTGTGAAGTCGGGTAAACGAATTGAAAAAAGACCAATCCAGAGATGATGATGCCATTCCCACCCCTGCCTTTTTCTTCACAAACTGAAGCATCAGTTGCTGTCACTGTGGCCGTTTCTAAATTTGACAAATGGTCTTCCAAGATGCAATTTAAGTGTCTACTGGGCAAATCTTTGAGATTCTTGGGAAATATATTGTGAAATTCTATTCTATTTGTTTGTATAAATCTGCCTATGATAAGTACGTCACTTAGCTGGACTTGTAGTGTTTCCGATAGTTTCTGTGCGAAAATAACTTGTGGACAACGTAACCTTCACCACTGATTGTTAAAAAATGACGTCGGTTGATTAATGAAAATATACTGCGAGCTCCTTAGTGATGGTGCATAAATCTTTAGGAATGTGCGTACTCTTAGGATGTGAAACCGGGTTAAAAGAGAAGGCAGGCGTGCTTCTTTGTATTAAATATGATTTGCGACAAATTTAGGAAATTCAAGACATAATCGCAATGATTCGCGTTCTGGAAGAACCTGTGGCCAAAGTTTGTAAGCAGGTGCACCAGAAGAAAAGACGCAGCCGAACTCTAATATCGGACGAATATACATGCAGTAAATATAATGAGAACATCACGACGTAAACCTGAACGCTTGTTGCTGAGTCTACGGAGCATCCCTACCGCACATGCTCCTTTAGCTGCCATGTTTTGTATATGCGGACTCGAACTAAGTTTTTCAGTATAGCCCCCGTATTCACAAACCGAACTTGACCTTATACTTGTGACTTAAGTCAACCTAAGCCATAAGTCCGTCCTTCACGCGTTTCAAGAACCTACCTTGTACTTATCGCGGCACTTTCCTCGCACTTAAGGCTCGGTTAAGGTAGCCTATGACCTACCTTAAGGCTTCCTTGTAGGCAAACAACATGGCGGGGGGACGACAACTTTGCGCACTTCGTTCATTATGCGGACCGCTATGAAGGGATATTGAACATCACAGAGTACGCATACAAGCCACCGCCGCGGCGAGTCCTCAAGGATCGACGGAACGCTGTGGATACCTACGACAAGCAGGAATTTTTGTGTCGCCCCCCGCCTCACAAAAAGTGCCGTGAAGAAGCTGCTTGTTGTGGTTTCTGCAGAAAAAATATCAACGGTCGTGTGTTCCCGTTGCCGCCTCTCGTGCAGCTGCTCATCGCATCGCGCTTTTATAGAGTGGGCACGTTTCAACTTGGGAGCGGCGATCTTGTCAATGCCTCGCAGCCGACTGTGCGGATATCTGCTTTGATTGCAAAAACACTGTTTCCCGTACTGGTAAAATTTCCCAAAGTGGCACTAACATTTTTTCTGGTCGTTTGGTCGGCCGTACACGGATGCACATTGTGTCGGCTGTTGAATTCTATCGTGAGCTGTATCCACGTTTTTTGTTTCCTCTGAAGGGGCACGCCGTCCGTGTTCATCTTTTCAAGTATACCTCACGGTACTTGTTGACAAAATCCGTCATGACGCCGCACTCTTCGTCGGTAAAGCTCACTATAGTGTGCCGTTCCATAATAAATGCAACTTCGTAAAAGCAAATATGTAAAACTACTCAAAACAATCAAGTGAAATTTAAAAAGCGAGAGAAAACGACAAACGCTGAAGCCAGGGCAAAAATACCATCGAAGAACACAGCAAATACACACAAGACGTCGAAATAGCAACAGTGACCTCGCGACCCCACTGCGTCGATGGGGGTTGAAGAAATGTGGCCAGACGAAACACGTGCATTTTACCGAAAACTCCCAGTGCCTTAACAAACATTTCTGCTGTGTGCGTATGGCTGCTTCTGTGCATGCTCTTCTAGGTTTCTTGCAATAAAACTAATTTATTGCTGCACGAGGTAGATATTTTGTAGGAAAAACTTACGTAATCTCGCTCCCAGGGCATATACTTGGCGAGGTAAGGACGGCTTTCATAAGGTGCACTTATGACTAGATAAGGCAGGTTTTTGAAACTCACCTTATGCTTTTCTTATACTTCTATTTCTCTCGTCCTTTCGTAAGTAGCCTTACCACGATAAGTTAAGATCGGTTCCTGAATACGGGGGGTAAGTGACCCCTAAATACCTAACCGATTCCACCTGCGGGATAACGTCTTGCCGAAAAAGCGACGAAATTTGAACAGGAACGCTTAGAGGAAAGACTACAATTGCACTTTTTCTGATATTTAGCGATAAATTTATGCTTTCCAAGCACGTTTCTAGAGTATTGATATAGCCTGCAGACTTTGGTACAGTGTATGTATATCTGCCGCTGTGGCAAAGAATGCGATGTCACCGGCATACACATACACCTGCACATCCTGTTGTGTAGGAATAGTGCATAGTAAAATATTCAATAGTAATGGGGACAATACTGACCCTTGCGGGAGACCTCTAGTTTGCTTTTGCCTTAAAGAAGACAAACCAGATTGAGAGCAATAAGATTCTCTGTCGTTTAAAAAGGAATATACCCATGCGACGAAGTAATGTGGTAAACCTACGTTTTTAAGTGAATTTATTAGTTTTAAATGTCCCACGCTGCAAAAGCTTTTGTAATTTCCAGGGTTACTAAAGCGGCAAATTGTTTCTTATGACGAGCAAATTGTATTCTACTTTCTAAATCGACATGGGCACACCAAACGGAGCATTCACGCCTGAAGCCAATTTGGCGTGGGCTCAAGATCATGTTTTCAGTCAACCAATTATCTATCCGAATCTGTAAGATTCTTTCAATTAACTTTACCAGATTACATGTGAGCGATATATGTCTGGCGTAATGTAATGTAAACCCAGCGCCTGGTTTTTTTTAATAAAGAAATAATTTTCGCAATTCTCCAATCATGTGGAATCCATGAATTTCTAATAGGATAGTTAATTGCCAGTAGGTTCTGGGGTAGAACCTTATGAATAATTTTTATTGCCGTTGTAGTAGTGCTATCAGGACCTGGCGCTGAATTGGGCAAGGTGTTTACTACTTGTGCCAATTCCGAAGCAGTGATCTCATCGAAGTCGTCACTTTTCTCAGGCGACCACGAGTAGTGTGAGACGGCTGACGTGAAACGACTTTCAAGTACTTTTGCAATACTTTCAAGCAAACTAGCCAATTCACTTGGCGTTGAAACCACCGATTGAATGTTTATGGATGAAGGAATGACCTTTTTGGTTCTAATGAAATAAAAAGGGTTTTCCTGTTGTCCGGTTATGAAAGGAACTCAGAACGCTGGCTCTCACAACTGTCCTTCGCAGCGGCAACTGTTCTCTTAAAAATGGCAGCCGCATATTTATAATCTCTCCAATTTCTTGGGTATTGGTTGTAAAGTAGTTTCTGCCACGCAGCTCTTCTTAGCTTGTAATCACGTGCACAAGCTGAATTCCACCAAGGATTAGGAGAACCTTTTTTTAGATACCTTTACGTTGAATTTCGATTTATTTAACGAGTCTTTTATACCATAGTTTAAATTCATGACATTTTGTTCTTCGCTCTCAACTATTCTGTTGGACAAGGCCGCACGTAGTAATTTTTCGAATGTATTAAAATTTACATGAGTTCTTGAGTGGCTGGTTACTGTGGTCACCGGACATACAACCTCAAAAAGTATAGGAAAGTGATCACTACTTGTACCCAAGTTCAATGTACAGCATATAGAGATAGTGAGGTTAGGAGTGTGGAAAGTAAGGTCAATCGTAGAAAGAGACCGATTGCAAACAAAAGTGGGTGTTCTTGCATTAATGCATGATAGATTATTGTTTGAAGCCAGATTCCACAAGCGCTTCCCACTCATATCGGTTCTGAAACCCCACGAAAGGTGGTGGGAATTAAAGTCTCCCGCCAATACAATTTGTTTCCTACAAGACGAAAGTACAGAATTTAGCACAGTAGTATCTTGAACACCTGTTGGAAAATATGCATTTACTAACGAAAAAGGAAGGTATCCAGAAAGAGAAATATCTAACGCTAAAATTTCACTGTCTACATTCATTACTTGACATGCAATTTTAACCCGGTGAGCAATTTTTGTAGTAATAAATACGGCTAAGCCGCCACCCCTAGAGGGCTGGTCTTAACGAAATATGCGGTAATTTTTTATACGAAAACTCTTTTCTTTTGAAAGCCAAGTTTCTTGCAAAATAATTACATCAGGAAAATATTGATTACAAAGGTAAACTAAATCGGTAGATGCTGAAAAAATTGATCGGCAGTCCCACTGTAAAATGTTTAATCCCCCTGTTTTGTCAATATACCAGCAGTATTCACTGCCTTCTCCATGATACTATCTTTCAAAAATTCCTTTTTGAAGCGCTTTCCTTCTGGTATTTTTTAGTCTTAACCTTGGGACTCACTGGAGAACCCTGGGCTACAGGCGATGCACGCCGTTTCATGTTTTTAAATTCTGATTCCATTTGCGATTCATGGCAACCTGAATCAGAGCTCCAATCCGAATCCTGTTCAAGTGGTATTATTACCTTACGGCTCATGTTGGATGGACCGGCTTTTGGAGAACACAATTCATCTTCGACAGGTATTATTTTCTTGCGGATAATTATCGCCGAACCTGACTCTAACGAACCCGCATTACTCTCTTTAGGTGGCGAGGAAAGTGGAGAGGTCATAGCCGGGTGAATAACACTCTGCAGAATTTGTGTCATCTGCACGTTAACTATTTGTGCCAATGATTCTGTTGGTGTTAGAAAAAAGGTTTTCCATTGCCTTTGCCATTGTCTTTTCAATAGTGGATGCTATTAATTGTGGGAGTGAGGAATCCATCGCCTGATTGTTACGGTTCGTAGCACTGGCGTATCCCCGAGAACGCTCTGCAATGATGATTCGAGCTTCGCGTCTAGAACATCTTTTTTGCTCAATGATGTCCATTATTTGCATTTCCTAAGCCCTTGCAGGACAGCTAAGGTCGTCAGCTGCGTGAGATTCATTGCACAGGCAACAATGCCTTTCATGTGCTGTACACTCCTTAGAGTTATGTTGCCCTGCACACATTTGACAATGGACCACCGATCTGCATCCCTTTATGCTATGTCCGTAACGCCAGCATTTAGCGTACTGCAGTGGACGAGGGGATATCGATTCAACTTGATATATGAGCGGCCACGCCTTGATTTCGGTTGGTCGGGTTGTGCCGGCAAACGTAACTATCACCGACTCAGTCGGGATCTTCTGTTGTCAACGCTACGCGAGCATCGGAACACTGATACCGCTCCCGCAACGGAAAACATTTCTAAAATCTCTGGTGGAGTTAAGCTCGAGTCCACCCCACGGACTAAACCTTTGACACATGCAAACGTGGCTCACCGGGAGAACAGCTCACCGGGAGAGATGCAAAGGTTGTGCATTTAAGCAGACCTGACAAACAGGCCTGGTCCGGCGAACAACACAGAATTCCTCCGCAACCGAACTGTCGCACCTCAGTGATCCACTGGAAATGTTCAGTCACATTCCGGAGCTCCTCCTGAATGCTTTATGGATTTTTCATCCGTATGAAATCTCCATTAGTAGGTACCAGGGCCACGGGAACGTTGCTCAGACCGCTGCGCAATAAAACATCGATTGGTAACTCATTGGGAGCAAGAGAGGCCGACCAGGCAGCATTTGCCTGACCGGGAGACGAAAAATACATCACTCTGTTGTGCCTAATTCAGCACCGCCCGTTCAGACCGCACCCCCCCGGGAGGATGCACCAAAACGCTGCTGAAGTAGAGGCACAGCTCAGGCAGGAGAAGGCCAGGCAGGATCACGACCAAGCCTTAGGACAGGACTGACGGCTGAGTGCGGGACGCGTTCGCCGCGTTCTGCGGCTGTCGTGCTCACGTCGAAGTGCTCAGAATGGGCTCAGTCGGCTTCTACTTATTCCTCCTCCTTAAGCAGAACCCCTGCTGCCAGTTCAGGTCCCAAGTTCTGCACCAGAAGAAGAAGAAAAGTCCGCCACAAAGGTTTTCTGAAACACCTCCTATGTGGATGCTATAACGAATGGTAATCTTAGGTAGCGGTACCGGCCGAACGGCGTTGAGAACGTGCAAGTTGTAGAAGTTTGCTCATCGAGTGGTATTTGATGGAACCCTGAGTTTGTATCTAAGCGGGAGAACAGCATCGCGCCTGACTGCTCAGCTTCTATGTCCTCACGCCGAGGCATCTCGTCGTGCTCTCGTTTCAGGCGTTCGTATAGTTTTCTTGGGTCTATGCATATGCGAAGCTTCCAGTCCTTTAGATGCGAAAGCATCTTATGCTTGGGGAGTGTCCGTTCTGCGGCGTCCGCACTCATACTGCGCATGCGCCAACTCTCCCCCTCTTTTCGCGTGAGAGCTGCCTCCGCTTCATTTCTCCTCTCCTGTTTTTCTCTCTCCACCACAGCTGTGCGCTCGTATATAATGCGGCGCATGCTCGCTCTCGTTGCACTCTCCTTCGCAACGGCGCTATGCACGCTCGCGAAGCTGAACGTAAACGGCAACGCCGGCAAGCGAATCTCGAAGCTGCGCAAGCGCGCGTTCGTTGAGCTTCCGTCATTCTCTCTCTGTGCGACGGTGTGCGAAACGCCATGAACAACGTCACTATCGGCGCTAGTTGCAGTGGCAGCGCCACCGCCGCGGAGCAGAGGAAGGCTCGGAAAGCCGAATGTAAACGTCAGCGTCGGCAAGCGGTAATTCAAACGCCTCGACAACCACCGTCTCATAAGTCACATAAGAGAAACGGAAACTCAATGCGCACCCCCCGCGATGCTTTCGCATCTCACCATGGTTTCCCGTAGGGGGGAGATGATGTGTAATTTTTTTCCGAACAATTACAAGTGCACTCACGCAGTCTGTCGGTTCGTCGACTTTTGCGATGATCCGGGCCCGTTCCATGCGCTTTAGTTCCTCTTCAAGTGGTGCCTGGAGAGTCAGGGGTACGCGTAGAGTTGTTTGGACCACTGGTACGGTTCTCTTGCTGAGGACCATCTTGTATGCGCGTTTGACGCAACCCGTACCGGTGAACAGGTGAGGGAATACGTTGACAATTTCTTCGGAGCTTGAACGAGACACTGCGTTTATGCGAGGAATCAGCCTGAGTTGCTTGCTAGCTTTTAAGCCGAAGATGGCCTGACCCTTGTGCACCACGAATAAGTCGAGTGTAGTGGTGTGGTCGTCCACTGTCACTTCAAGACGCGTCAGCCCTGCGTGTTTCATTACTCCGCCTCCATATGAGCGAAGTCCTGCGCAGCGGGGCTTCAGTGCTGGCTTCGGACTAATCCTATTGAACACTCCGAAAGGCAGCAAATTTGCTTGCGATCCCGTAATCTTCAGAGTAACTGCAACGTTTTGGAATTGCGCCTGAACCATCCAGTCACGTTGACTGGCCCACTGTCTTACGGTCACATTCAGCACTTCAAAGTCGTCTTCATGGTCTTCCACTTCGTCAACTTTCGCTGCGCTTCTGCAACATACGGCAAAGTGATCTTTGCGTTGGCGCCGTCGGCATGTCCGGCAGTATGCTGGGCAATTTCCTTTAGCGTGTGCGCGTCCACACTTGAGGCATGTATGGTTGCCTTGACTCTGCTTTGTCTTGCGCACAGTGTTTACTTGATTTTGCTGGCTTTCCCATATTCCTCGGTGGGCCGCTTTTGCCTGCGCTGCCTTGTAAACTTGCTATGCCTTATCTAAGGTTAACTTGTTGTCACTGAGCAGCTTTTCGCAGGTATTGTCGTCGCTTAGCCCAAAAGGAAGCTGATCCCGTATCATGGAATCTGTTAGTGCGCCAAAGTTGCACTCAAGGGCCTGCTTTTTTGAAATCCCGTAAAAAGTGTTCAAGCGGCTCACCAGGGGCTTGACTCATGTTCCGAAAGATGTAGCGGTCATGTACTTCACTGTACTGCATAGCCTGGAACTTCTTCCCGATTGTAGCAGCCCTCCTTGCTTTCACCCTTTGCGAACGTGAAAGTGCTGAAAACTTCGAGCGTTTCTTCGCCGGCAACACTCAGGAGTAAAGCGGCCTTCGTCGTGCTCGACCGAGGTTTTCCAGGGAAGGGGGGGGGGGGTGTCGTATGCGGCCAAGAAAAGCTCAAGCCTCTGAATGAACAACTTCCAGTTCTTGCTGGTGTTTCCTGACAAACGCAGCGAGTCTGGTGGCTTAGGGAAGTCCATGGTTGTGCGTCGCCACCTTCCTCCAATGGCTAGCCACTTCTGACACCATGTATCAGTTTGGCGATCAAGCGCGACATGACTCGAGAGTGTGATGCGAACAAGAACCCATATCTTTATTGGGCGGCCTTTATATGCCGGGCAGAACGAAAGAGGGCGCGTACCCTCGCCGCACAACCATATCATGAGGGGGGCGGGTTTGACACAAGGCGCACGCTGTGCAAGATACGATACAGTAGCGGTTATCACAAAAACTAAGCTGAAAATGCTCATTCGCGTAGAAATTCTCGTACTTGTAGGTTAAGTAGAGAGGTGGGCGAGTTGGAAATGATGCATTGTAAGAACTTTTCAGCGCGAACAGAACGGAGCACACGAATTGTGTCCTCTTCGTGTGTACTCTTCGTGTGCTCCGTCCTGTTCGCGCTGAAACGTTTTTACAATGCATTGTAGGTTAAATGCAATGTAGACAGCTCAAATATAGGCCGGACATTCATTCTTAGCCAACCAATGGGCAACATATTCGGGCCAATGCATCCAGGCGACTTTGTTCATATCCACATAAGCAGTCCACAAATGCGACGCGATAATATCGACTGGAACGATAATAAGTGTTTAAGTTTGGTAACAGTACAACTGGAAAGCCGCCGCGAGCAATAGCGCGGCGGACCGCCGCGGTACACCGACGTTGCAGACGATGCGCGGAGACTAGCGCAAGAATTGACTGCAGCGCCGCTTGTTCTCGCGAGCGCCATGCGGACTACCCTCCTCCACTGGCGGAGATACGGAGCTTTGAAATTGAGTTTATTCTAGTAACGTTGCTCACGAGGGCATATTGCGCAACTTGCAAAACCTACACGTTGGCCGAAGAATGTACGATTACGTGAAAGATTTGCTCACTAACCATAAAGGCCGGGAAAGCGAAATCCGAACTATTCGAACTAGGCAAGAAGGGAACACCGCAAGGTTCGGTGCTTTCCTCTTTCCTTTTCAACGTGGTGATGATCGGTCTGCCCTCAAAGCTGCAACGCATCAAAGGGCTTGAGCACTGTATCTATGCAGGTAATATCACCCTATGGGTGACGAGCGGGAGCGCCGGTCACACAGAAGAAATTTTCCAGCAAGCAGTAAATACGGTAGAGTGATACGTGGAGGAAAATGGCCTAAATTGCTCTCCCCAAAAATCAGAATTATTATGCTACAGACCTACAAGCAGCGGACGCAAGCACATTCGAGAACTACCCAACATCAGAATCTTAGCAGGGAGTTACCCAATTCCTGAAGTACAACACATACGATTACTGGGACTCCGAATATCCGAAAACAGGCATAACGGAGAAGCAATAAAGATACTGGTTAATAACACCCATCAAACCATTAGGTTGACTCGTGGAATCGCCAACAGGAACTATGGCATGAAAGAACGCATCTTAGTGCAACTCATTCAAGCCTTCGTCGTCAGCCGCATAGTATATGTGACCCCATACCACGAGTTGCAAGGGGCGGAAAAAGAAAAGATAGAGTGCACCATCAAAAAGGCATATAAGCAAGCCCTCTGCTTACCGATAACCACGTCTAAAGAGAAGTTCGAAGCGTTAGGAATGCATAACAAGCTCGACGAACTTATTGAGGCGCATATGATTGCGCAATATGAACGACTCGCGCAAAGCAACATGGGAAGACACATCCTGCAGAAACTTGAAATAACGTACGCTGGCAAAAGCGGGGATAACTTCGACATCCCAAAAGAGACCAAAGAGTGCCTCATAATACACCCGTTACCCAGAAACGTGCACCCCGAAAATCATCGGGAGCGGAGGAATGCAAGAGCGACAGCACCACGCAGAAAGTTCCAAAACGACGCGGACGTGGTCTATGTAGATTCGGCGGAATATGCAGATGGTCGACACCAGTGTTGCGGAATGGGCGCCTCCATTCCATTCCAATTCTATTACGGGGAATTAGAACTTGCCGCAATTCCATTCCTTTCAATTCCTCGGAATGAAAAAACGTAGCCCATTCCCACTCCGGGAATGGCCGGACAGTTCAATCCCATTCCTATAATTCCTCCACGTAGGAAAGGCATCTTGATAGTTTTATCGAGCTAAGAATGAACGCCCCATAAAGCTGATGAAATCAGATGCATTAAGAACTGCAAAAGTTGAAAACATGTTACAAAGGTCGAGGGATTGTAGCTGGGGGACATATCTCGTGCAGTACAGCCACCCTACTAATTCCTGTAGGGGCAGTTCTCCCGCTATGAGGTGAAACGGCACGCCGTATGCCACCGCCGTAATTCCACACGACGGATACCAACGGCATAGAAACGCGGTTACGCAAAGAATAGACAAACTTCGGAGCAACACACTCTATATAAGGACAGAATTGTAGTAGCTGCGTTACTTATAAACGTACCGTGCTTGCGATCAGCCAAGCCATTTTAAAAATACTGCGGTATTGTTAAATTCGAGGCTCTGACTTACCAATGTGTGAAGTTTGAAAAACAGCGCGTAGACGAAAACGTGCTCTATTTTCGGAAAAAGACGTAATTCCATTCCCATTCCATTCCGTGCAAAAGGCGCTAAATTCTATTCCCATTCCATTCCTCCAAGCGTTGTCCCCATTCCATTCCGGGGTCGCGAAAATGTGGAATGATTCCGGAGTCATTCCAATTCTGGAGTGGCAACTCCGCAACACTGGTCGACACATGGCAATAGTCGCTTCAAATAAAGCGGGCCACATGCTTGCCAGCGGCACCATTAACCATTAAAACAGGAAATTCGGAAATCGCTGAAGAAGCGGCCGTAGCGCTGGCGCTTGCGTCCACAACGGCCAGCGTCGTAATCAACGACTCCAAAACCGCGTTTCATAACTTCGCTAACGGAAGGGTCTCGAAAAAGGCGATAAAGATATTGATTAACTTTCGCGGAGAGCGCCAACGTTTATGTCATGTGGACGCTGGCCCACTGCTCCCTCCCGGGCAACGAAACCGCACACACCCTAGTAGAGCACTGCACGGGCCGGGATTTTGGACCCGGGCTCGGAACTTGTTTAAACTTACCCGCCCGAGCCCGGCCCGGTGACTCAAAGCGATACCCGGGCCCGGCCCGTACCCGAGGAAAAAATTCGCCTACCCGGCCCGGCCCGGCGCCCGACCGCAGATCGGGCCCGACAAGGGCCCGATCCTATAATCTAGGTGGTGTTGCCCGAACACGAAATCGACAAAAAGGTGTTTTAAGTGCCAAATATATACGCTATGGTGGCGCATGCTTCGCTAACAATTATACTTTAACCTACGGTAATTTCTTGTAAAAAGAGGCTCACGGTGGAAACAGCTGAGCTGATATACTAGATGCAATGAATGTTTGCTTGGCAGTGGTACACTGTACCTACTTTTCCTGCAAATAAATACTATGGGGATGCAATCAAGGCTTCGACGGACACCCTGTCTGGTCGGGAAGAATCATTGAATAAAAAGACGAGGACAGCGATCACAAGAGAATAAAAATACGTTGGCGTTGCGGGACCCAGAATGGAAGCCCTGTTCACAATTATTGTGAAGAATTAAGGCTCCCGTTTTGTGTGTCGAAACATCAACCATGGGAATCATCAAGAGCGTTTCGCTGCAGATATGTTAGCAAGGAAAGTGATTTGCAGCATAAGTTCAGTTTCAATACAGAGCGCAATAAAAACAGAGGACACAAGGAACAGAGCTTTCTCTTCCCTTTGTTTACATTGTGGTCTATTAAAATTTAAAGCATGCTCTAGCGACAAAGCCAAACGTGCACCCTTCTGGATATGTAGCGCCTGTCTTCAGCATAGGAACTCCTTGCCACAGCAAGAGAAATAGAGAAAGAAATCAAAATTCATTACTTTCTTGTAACTACACTAACCCAGACCAAAATTATAATGAACCGCGCGCACCACGTGTACTTTTAGAAATAAGCTGCCGAAAAGAAGAAAAAAAATATTTGTCATAGCATTCTTTTCATCTATCACACCGCTGCTAGTATCTACACTGTAGCAGTCTTTTTTGCCTGAAATATTTCATGCCTGAAATAAAGCAGTTGGAAATGTCGCCCGTTTTGTCGTCCTATTCGTGTCTCACTTGTGTGTGTGTTTTATTAGCGGCAATATGTCATACAGCATACATATCACATATCTTGCCGCGCTAAAATTTCTCGCACTGCTTGCGCTAGCCGCAGGGGAATACATCTGCCTTGCGAATTGTGATGGCGTCGTCAGTCGTTCTTTTTAACTTCCACCCCTGGAGCAAATTTTGGACGTCTCTGCGGACTTCTGCACAATGAACATAGCTGTCCAGCTCGTCACTTCATTTCTCTCGCTCCCGAACGTCACGCCGCTCTTCAATGTCATCTATAGAACTCTTCTTTGAGGGCTTCTCCTTGCAGTTTTCAACAGTTACGTTATGCATATTTTGTACCGCGCTCTATTTTTTTTTTGCTTACTATAATAGTGTGCGCATTCCTAACAATGTTGTATTGGTAGAAGGTGGTCATTGGACTATGCAGGCATACGACTGACAGGAGGTGGACGTAGAGATCTTGATCTATTTTAGGGGTTTGTTCCAGTTTGGTAATAAAGGTGCGAATAAGCTTTTCGACGCTTACTCATATGCTTCGAGGTAAAGGGACCTCAGTCACATGACACGGAATTCGTAATTGTCTTTTTTCAAGCCAGACATTTCGTAAGCGAATATACTTTGCCCGATGCTTTGTTTAATGGACCTATGCTATTCCTGCACATTCCAACGCTGTTTCTACAGTATCATGTATCTCTGGCACTATATAGCGCAGGGGTCCCAGACACGCGCCCCGTGGCCCGCACACGACTGCCTGCGTCTCATTTAATATTATTTCCTTTATAAGTACGTCCTTAAGCTACATAGGCACGACAGGACTAAATCATTTTCTTCTGAGATACCCCATACGTCCACCATGCGTTCATACATAACCGTGAAAGAAAAGTCTATATTGAAGAATCGGCGTCCAGATTTTAGTCATTTTGGAGATGTATTAATATGGGGTTGGAATCTCACCACCAAGTTCCCTTCAGAAATCACTGATATATGAGATATGGGAAAAGGTATTTCAAACGGCAAAATTAGGTGACATTTGGTACAACCTATTCCCCACCCCCCACCCCCTCCTACCCACTGTCCTGGCCCTTGCGGGAGTAAAGTTACGTGAATGCAGACCGTTAGCTGATGCATGTTTGAGACCCCTGCTATAGCGGAACAAGACGAATGCTCAGACGCCAACAATGTGGGCGCACAAAGCAGGCTGTGCATGTCCATCTCGCGTGACGTGACCTCTGGAAGCCGTGACGGAGCCACGGAAAACAAATGTCTTTACAGGGATCCTATGTAACGAGACTCCGTGCAGTCCTATCGTTTTAATGGAGGGCTGGAATATTGAAGTTTGAAGTTTATATCACCACCGTGTTACATTTTTTTTACATTTTTGTACTCATTCATTCTAGATCGTTTCCCAGCTTTAGAGCTCTTGCGATGATAAGTTATCAATTTATTATATTAGATTAATTACTGTGATCACAGAATGACATTTGTGATTAAAGTAATAAATAATGCGAATAAAGCCCAAAATAGCCAGATGTTAACTATGTAAGCGTCTGGTCTATTTACATTTAGCTCGCCCGTTTCAAATAAATCAAGTAGCCCCATATGCAAGAAGCAAAAGAAGTTCAGTACTTATCCAACATAGAATAGACTGCCTCTCTGTGGGTTCTGCCTTAAGCGCACCTAATTTAAGAGACATTCTATTCGCTAATTCCCAGACATGTACGGCTTGTTCGATTAGTGTGGCTGTCAGGTCATAGAGGTTTAGCACTCAATGAATATGCGGACGCACTTGCAGTATCCCCCCCCACGATGGCCCTGTTTTGTCTGTATTGCCCACGTCGGCGTGCGTCACAGCTGCACGATTCGAAAAGCGTACCACGGCCACTAACTTCGATAAATCATCTTTGTTTGCATCAGATTTTCCACAGCTAAAGATTTCTTGGAAGAGCAGGTGATGTTCATCTAGAAAGGAAGAAATATTTATTACAAGGCTTCGCTTGTAATTAATACCGGCCTGTTTTGCTAGTGGCCCTAGCAAAACAGGCCGGTGGCGGCGGCGCACAGACCTATTCTCGGAAGCCTCGACTACAAATGGGCTTAGTTTTCTGGCTCCTTTCAGCGATTGGTCGAAAAAAAAGAAAACCCAGCAGTAGCGTAAGGGGCGAGTCCAAGGAGGGTATTGTATCAATACCAATGGCTTGTACTGTGTCCACACAAAAACTGGCGCTTTGTGCGTGCTTTGTGTCGTGCACTTCACGAGTCCATCGGTAGGTCGCGCGATCGAGTTGTGGCTGCGGCGGCCGCATTTTCGATGGAGGCGAGACTGCTTGAGGCCTATGCACTAAGGTGGAGGTGCAGATTAGAGAATCTCTGGCGGCCGAAATTTCCGGAGCCCTCTTTTACGGCGTCCTTCATTACGAACGTTAAACCCCAACCATTATTATTATTAGGGTTATTTGGGCTTCGGCAGGATTTTGAATACGATAAGCCATCAATACATAAAAAAGCTAGAGTTCAAAATGAAAAGGGTAGTTTTCCACATAGGTTAGAAGTTATGATTGGATCAACGAGGAATACTGTTCTTTGACCGTTTTGTTGCTCCATAGACGCTATAAAGTTATAATCATCCTCCAACTAGGCCTGTTTCTTGCTTTAATAAAGAGTATTTCGCATTTCGCATGCATGGATCTATTTGTGAATACACATCGACGGACGGATGGAAAAAGCTGGGACAAGCACTCCTGTAAATTTAAGTGCGAAGCACTTTAGGGGCAAGGTTTGTCGTCCACCCATGCATCTCATGTGGAGTGATCATGCTCACAGTAAATCACTCAATACAGGCCACAACAAAGCCAGCAATGATCAAAATGAACAAACAAGGTCTAAAATAATATAACAAACAGAAATAACCATGACATAACTGATACCCCTGACACACGGGAACCAGAAAGTCCTTTAGACTAGGGGAAATCTTCCAGAAAGGCGTTCGAGCGCAGTGACACACAACGAAGGAGTAACTCCTTTCAGGTAAAGATCCTTTTCGGAAAAGCAGATCCCGCATCTACTTTTCGGGCAGGAAGGAGTACTCTCGCATGCAGTGCGCATAATTTATCAATAGAAGAAAACGTGTCGCAACACTGCGGTGTCCTGTGAGTATTGTTTTGCGCTGTGAAAGTGCTTTCATTTTCAGCAGTAATGCGATTTGTTGAGAAGTGAAGGTTTATACTCTACCTATACTCTCAAACGCCCGCATCACGTGCCTAGCGCCGCTATGTTAGTGTTGGCAGTGCAGTCGCTGATGTCGGTACGTAGGAACAATAGAGTCGGCTCAATCGGTGCCGTCATCCAACTCCCAGAAAAATTTGCGCGTCCAGTGGACCGAAAAGGCAACCTCCATGGGCGCTTATAAAGCTTTGGGAGGACCACTTGGACGCCCTGCGACGGCATAAGCACAAAGGTGGGGTGTCACAAGCGATTGTCGAGAGCCTCACCGACGCCTCGCATATCGAGGAACGCGGGACTCCACGGTACCTGCGCGTTCGCGGCAAGAGACGCTCACCGGCGTCCCTGCCATACGCCGTTCGCGTCCCACAAAAACACTTGGTGAGAAGCGCAACTCCGACTGTTCATAGTTGCCAGACAAATTTAAGTTGCAGCTAAAAGGAGAAAAAGAGAAAGAAAATTACGAGTATGCGCATTATCAGCCGTCACACAATAAAAAAAAGCGTTTTTATGCTCCGTTATCTTTGAATGTGATGTACATGCCCATGTTTTTTTTAAATATTTCCAATCTTTCTGCTTCCACAGGCAGTGCCATTTTTTTCTGCAGCGTTCTTCTGGGGAACCACCTAAAGCAGTAGTCCGGTGCCGTGTGTCATCGGGGCAACTCCTTTGTGCAAATGGTCCCTTTTGGCGACAAAAGGGGTTTACTTCAAAGTACTTTACTTTTGCCCGTGTGTCACGGGTATAAAATAATTAGCTTAAAATCGCAAAAACGTTTCTGAAACAGACAACGAGAGGGTGCCACCATCTCGCCAAGCGAGTGCATACCCCCCCCCCCCTTTCTCCGCACTTCGCCGGCACGGCATCACTAGGATTGATGGGAGAAATAACCTCACGGAACTCGCTGCAGACGACGCGTATCTCAACTGCCTTGACAAGCAGAAAGTCGATAAAGCGCAGTAATAAGTAGCGCAGATGTCGAACACCTAGTTTGCGAATGTCCCTAACAATGTCGTTTTGCTGTAGCACAGCTCAGTATGAGCATGATGGAAAGACACACAAGCGACGAAGAGAATGACAGGCAACAAGATGAGCGCTAAGCTTTTGCCTATTTCCTTCATGCTCACATTGAGCAGCGGTATAACAAGACGACATTATAATGCACCAACTTGCACAATCTGCAGTACTCTCTATCAAGATTGTACTTGTGCCGGGGAAAACCTACTTGGTCGCCTCAAACATAGGCTTCATCAGCGCTTTGGTAAGCGGAGCAGTGGGAACTCTACGAACGGAGATCTCTGGGTGCCCGTGCCCAGGCACTTCCTCAGGTTTCACAGTACTGGAGCTGCCATACGTTTTTCGTCATGATATTACCAACTAGACTGTGCAGCCACGTGGGGGGACTCCATCATGCTCACAATTTGCATACGTTTAACTTCCGAGAATGCGAACTTAAAAGGCCCCAATCAATCCCTGAATATGCAAAGAACGAGCGCGTTATTTTCTGCTGGGGTTTTACATATTTTTAACACAATTTGTGATGACAGTAATCATGGTGAAATAAGCTCTCGAATGGACCGTATGCGAGGGATATCAGCTGTGAATGGTCTCCTAGCCTCCTTTGCCATGCAGTAGCACACCGGTTTTTCTTTTTCTTGTCTCTTTTTTGTGCCACTTGGCTATCATGCACGATCAACTGATTTCACTTCCCTGTGTGCGTTTCGGACTACGCAAGCGATTTTAACAGCCTGTCGCCGGAACGTGCGAAATACCGACACGCTCAGCTTTTCGGGCTGACATTGTTCCCGTGTTTTTTGAAAAAATAAATGGCGAGCAAAGCAACTCCGGTAGAAAGGTCAGTCAAGGCCATAGAGAAACAATCTCGTCTCTGACCTGAAAGTGGTATAGGGGGGCTTTTGAAGAAAACCATAAAGTAGGGAGGATACCATCTGGTTCCTCGTATATAAATATTCTAAGAGAGGAAAATTCGAGAGAGATTGTCCAGCTGTTACGGTCCAAAAGCATTTCGTTTGGCTCATGTGCGCTGTGACGAACTGATAATATCTAACGTTTTACGTGTCTAAAAGACTGCATGATATCATTATTATATTACTTCGGCCGATCTTCTTTGTGGGTCTTTTTCTCGTCGTGCCCGGTACATTGCGAAGTTCCACGCAAAGAAAGTTGATCATGGGAATTATTGTTCCCTTTCCAGGGTAATGAGCCTCACTTTTCTGTTTTTCATGCTTGAACTTCAATATTTTACCGGTTGGGATCGTAAAATCTTCGTTGCTGTCGGTCATCATTATTTATGAAGAGTATAGCATCATCTGGTCTGTGTTTTTTCCGGCAAATAAAAACAGTACATTGCCATAGAGTTGTTAGGTTATCAAAGCCTGGTACATTTAATTGACACCAAATTGTATTGTGCAACAAGATTCCTGAAATAAGTGAATACGCCAGGGAGACTACAAAGTTACACTAGCCCAATAACACGCCCATCAACACCTTCTAGTAAACATTACACAATTTAGGAAACTAATTATGGATGTAATAAGTAAGTTAGAACATATAATGTAATAAATTGAACGCAATTCTATCTCTCATGTGCTGAATGTATTTAATGTATTCATTGCTTTCCATAGTGCATTTCAGTGTTGATGCAATTGAATATGTGTTAAGTGGTGCTGATCACGGGGCATTTTGCATATATCGGTGAGGAACAGCTTTGCTTGCATCTTTGTCTTATATTTCTCCTATTGCTGTAGTATTTCACATTCATTTGTTGTTTTTATATCTAATTTTCCACATTTCTATGTGTTGACTTGCTGTACCTGTCTCAAGTGTCTCACGAAGAATGGGCCAAGTCAGGAAACAGACAGTCTCACTTTACCCCCTTCGTAGGCATTTTGTGAAATGCCCAAATAAAAGAAATGAAATGGTGTGCCGTGCTGCATGACGCGCTATTCGCCACACCCGGTCTTGTTCAGTGCCCTTGGTACCATTTCCATCAACTTGGTGTGCGACGGGAGTCACCGAAGCAGCCAGTGCGCTCTCCTCCGGCGAAAGCCCAACGGTGTACGTGGTCACACCGACATACCGGCGCGCGAACCAGGCCCCCGACATGGTCAGGCTGTCACAGGCACTCATGCTGGCCAAAGTTCGTATCTTCTGGGTCGTCGTCGAGGACGCCGATGGGCAATCAGCCTTGGTGAGTGTTTGTATGAGAGTTCCTGCCGGAGAAACGAATATTAGCAGAGGTGCTATTCCTCTTCGTAGTTACATGATATTCTTTTTATGGAAGAACACAAAAGGCATCTTGAATCGAATAAATCCTTCTGTTAATAGGCTAAGCTTATCTGTTCGCACAAGAGAATCAAACATTCCATGTTGTTCGACTGTAAGTCGGCTGAGAGCCCGTATGCGTCTTGAAAAGGAAGAATACTGAGGCGAATGGCTGTTTGCCGAGCATTATTGAAGTCTGAGATCATGTTCGGGAAGTGTTCGTCTTGTTTTCTGAGTTTGACGGGGAATCGAGGCGTCGATAACGCCTCAAAGTAAGTCCTATCGCTTTGAGCTGCACATTTTAAGGCACTTAAGGGGCATTTTAAGGGAGTCAGATTCTACTGGAATATTTTTAAAATTGTCTCATAAGTGGTGCGTATGATAGAAGCTTAGTGTGATGGTCGGTCAGCCGTAGCGTCCGATCACGGAATAACAATGTTGTAACGACCTGAATAGTAACGTAGAAATTTACTGCAAAAGAACTTGTTGTTGGGCTAGTTGGTTGCGCATTTCCAAAGAAATTAGCGCGCAAACACACGGCACATCCACACACGACACCCCCCCGCACACCCAGGCACGAAACACGTACAGCTCTGTATGTGTTTGGTGCCTGGGTGTGCACAGGTGTGTGCGTATGTGAATGTGCCCTGTGATTGCGCTCTAATTATTTTTTTAGTAATGTAAATTGCTGGAGGACTTCATCACTCAACCCCAAAGGAGAAGGTCAAGGCAAGGTCATCGGTTTCACCCTGACTGCTGGAATGTCACAAGGTATTCCAGCTGATGGTTAGGGGGATCAACTGGTGCTGAAGCTAGACTCCTCTACCTTCATTGTTGCCCTAACAATGTAGCTGACTTGGCTGATTGGTTATTCACACTGAAGCTAAACAGCGAAAAAAAAAGCACAACCACAGAAAGCAAACACACAGGACAAGCGCTGACTTCCAACTGAATTTTTATTCACATGAAAAGAGAGAGAGAGAGAAACGAAGAGGAAAGGCAGGGAGGTTAACCAAGCTTTGGCTCGGTTGGCTACCCTACATTCACATGAAAACGTTATGTAGTAGCTATGAGACAAGTTAAAAAAAAGGAAACTTTTGTTTTCGTAACTGTTCCCTGGTAGCTTTCCCCTCCTCCTCAACTTCATCTGAGTATTTGTTCCGGTCTCTCTCCACCTATTTCTCTTTCCTGGTCTTTCTTTTTCTATCTCCCATTCATTTCTCTCTATCTTTGTATTCCTCGTCTCCTTTTTCCATCGCTTTCCATCACTGTCTGTATATCATTCTCTGTCTCTCTCGGATTCTCTCTCTTTCTCTCCATCTTTTTATTCCTACGTCTCGTTCTCTATGTTTCTCAATTTCTCTTTCTTTCTATGGTATGTTTTCTTTTCTCCTCTCCTCCTTTCCCTCCTTAACCTCACATCTGTGCTCCTCTCCCTCACTTTCCTTTCCGACCCCCTTAATATTCAGTGCTATGCAAGGTTATACTGCGCTCTGCGAGTCGCTCGCGTTCGGATGGTGTCTACGCGGGTTCGAATCTCACCCCCGCGAGGTAATTTTTCCCCCTAGAACTTCTCTCTTTGTCTATATTTATTCCTCTTTTTTCCTCTCAGTCTTTCTCTCTGTACTCGCCGTCTCGCTCATCAGAGTTGTTGCATCCCGCGTCAGAAAATTCGGCGCTTGTATTCTCGGAGCGAAGCGGAAGATGGTGACGACGAGAATTCAAGTGCCGGTTCATGATGATTCGCGCGCCGCGTGATTCACGTGCTGGCTCATGATGATGTTTTTCAGGTTAAACCGTACAAACTACGACACCTACAACAGCTTCGCTGTTAAAAGCCAATTGGTCCTGATGCATTTGCCCAAGACGACTAGAAGCCGAAAGACATCTTCGTTTTCTTCTCAGTCGATCGTATTCGCAATGACCAAGAAATATAGGTGGCGCGCTATGCGATTCAAGATGGCGCCCGGAGGAGGGTAAACAGTTTGTTAGCATAGGAACTGGTAGAACGCGCGGACGTACGGCCCGTGCCACTTTCACCACATGAGGCCATGGCCTGCACTGAAATGTATGAGACCGAAATATTTTCCCAAACCATGGAAAGTCCTAAGTGCTCGCCACTTCATGATTTGCCGCGCTGTGAAAGGCTGTATTTCAGCTCCGTTACCGCGCATCAACGGTGCTTTGCGAAATCCTGTGCGTGCTTCAGAAAGCTGCGTGAACTGAACTAGAATTGACGTATGAACCGAACAGCACACCGACGTGGTATGTACCGAGCCTGCGTGGCGGATTTGCCGCTGTAGCAGGCCGCTAGCGAGCAGCGCCATGGCCGCTGCACGGGACCACATGTTTAACGTGGTGGGGGTTCGCAAACATATTACGCCGTCGTCATTACTTGCGCAGTCAAGAATGCGGAGTTACTTCTTCAACGGAACACAAGCACTTAGCGTCCCATTTACTAGCGCTTGTATCACAGCCATGCTCATACTGTAGCCGTGCGCATTTCACCGCATTCGGATGTTGGAGGTTCGATCAGCACGATTGAAACATGAATATCAAGAAGATTACACCCGCATGCTTTGGACGAATTCTTCGACGTTGCGAAAATTCGTCGAAGAACAATGCCGTTCGGAAGGTACCGGTGAAGTACAGGAGAAGCTAGAAGAGAGGCGTGAATTGTGGCCGTGACAGCATGTTTCATCGCTCAAACCATATCGCTTAGCTGTTCGAGCTCGAGCGTGTTGGCGGCATGCGATGCTCCATAACATTCACAATAATTGCGCTACATTCAGTGCTCAAGAAAAACTATGCTTTTATTTTGATCCCGCTCGAGGATATTATACATTAAATGCAATCAAAGTGACTTACGAGCCTGAATGAAGGAAACAAGTGTAAATTTAAGGGCTCCTTTGCTTTGTTAAACACAATATTAAGGAGAACTAACACACAATGATGCCAAGGAAAGTATAGGGGATGTTATTCGAAGTAATTGCAATGGCAAGAGACGGCGCGGACTGACGCTCCCACGTTTAAATGGACATATCTGCCCTACAAAGTGGATGGAGGGATGACCACCACCGTAGCTCAGTGGTAGAGCATCGGACGAGTTATCCGAAGGTCGCAGGTTCGGTCCCTGCCGATGACAAGTCATCTTTTCGTCCACTTTTCTTTCTTCACATTTACATTACAATTACTTTTAATAACATCCCCTACACTTTCCTTGGCATAACTGTCTGTTAGTTCTTATTAATATTGTATTTACGAGCGTGAAACAACATTAACACATGAGGGGACGTGAAGTGCAACTCGCTCCTCGTGAGTTATACTATACGTTGCAGGAGAAACGCATTGACCGGTACCAACCGCATCCCGAAAGAACTTATTGAATGCTTCAGCAAGTTCTTCTCTGCATATGCGCTTACCGTTTACAACGAGATCATCGACAGTCGATGGCGGCTGCGTACGGTTTAACAATTTATTGAGTTTTTTCCACACATCTCCTGTTCCATCGCAGTAATCGTTCAAAACTGATCATGCGGATATCTGTTCTTTTCACTTATAAGAAAAGAGGTTCGCTTATTTCTGTATTGCTCAAACTTTTCAAAGTCAGTATCCAGTCTACTTTTAAGAAACTTCTTGAACAATCGCGTGTTTTGTTTAATTTTTTTATGCATTCACGGTTTAGCCATTGTTTACAACCCTTACCGTGTTTTATATCCTTGGTTACTAAGATAAAATGGTCACAGTAGATGCGTTTAAAGATGGAAATAAATACCTCGTAAGCTGCATCTGCAGTTTCACTGCGTCGGACTTTTCCCCAGTCTTCATTCCGAATCATTAAAAGGAAAGCATGCAGTGTTTGAGGGGTGATTTTCTGAGTCGTTATTTTTGTTCCTGCATCCTGTAGCTAATGTTTTACTGGTGTTATTGCGAGAATGCAAATAGTAAAGTGGTCGCTGATACCTGAGCACAAGGCACCTGATATCACACTTTCCGCGCTCATGTTTGAGATAAACACGTCCAGCGAAGATTCTGTGCAACGAGTGACGCGCGTCGCAGTGTTTTCTAAAAGCGTATAGCCATTTGATTCAACAGTACTGAGGAGGGGTGCTCGATCATGGGAAGCTTGCAAAATATTGACACACGTGTTATTTTGATGTGCTCTGTTTGAACCGACAAAGACTGTGAGCAATGCTCGGCGCGGATCGCGCCTCAGTGTTCGAGAAGCTTCACGTTCGTAGTAGATCATTTTGTTAACATTTCGCACAGCACGCGAACACTCAAGATTATTCCAGAGCTTGCTCGAGGACCAGTGATAAGGCTGGAATATTCGACGCGTGATGTATAAAAGCCGGCGCGTTGCAACTATGATTAGTTTATCGACGGCAGACGCTCTGTTCGCCGCTATCAGTGCCAGTGTGTATTGCTGTAATCTGACTTTCCGTTTACCGGCCATAAGTTCGGCCAAATAAACAGTTTCATCTTGGATATACCGATTGCTGCCTTCGTCAACGTCACGACCACGTGACAATATCTATGGTGTAACGAAGAGGAAGTACTCCGGCATAGAGGCAGCAACATCGAGCTTGCAGCAGAGGCTCGAGCTAGTGAACTGTGCCGGGTGCATTGCTACCAGCGCTACGCTCAATAAATCTCCTTTATGTTTAGTTGAGCCGTGCTGGGTGCCGTTCCCTCAAGCTTCCCTCTGCCATCCTGGATCTCCGTTCTCAGCAGCTACCTTCTGCTACGCTGGACGCCAACCAGCAGACGCTTCCGTCGCCACCTACCACGAGCCCTGGTAGTGTTCCCCAGCGGGAGCCTCCAATCCTCAGCGGAACAGACGACGACGTCGTCGAAGATTGGCTCTCGACATATGAACGGGTTAGCGCTGTAAACAAATGGACGGACGCGGAGAAGTCAACACGCGTGTCGTTCTATCTCGCGGCTGTGGCCAGCTTTTGGTTCAGGAACCACGAGGGAGACGTCCGAACGTGGCCGCTGTTCAAAACGTCAATTACGGCAGTGTTCGACCGACCCGCCATCCGAAAACTTCGAGTCGAGCAGCGTTTTCGCACACGTGCACAAGGCACGGGTGAAGCGTTCACAAGCTATATTGAAGACGTTGTCGACCTGTGCAGACGCGTGAATGCTGCAATGACGGAAACAGAAAAAATCAAGAACATCATGAAAGGGATCATGATGACGCTTTTCAAATGCTCTTGGCGAAGAACCCGGCCACAGTTAACGACGTTATTAGCTTGTGCCAGAGCTACAATGAATTGTGGAAGCAGCGAGCTCTGACAAGACGTCCTCCAGCGCACGACTTGGCATCATTGTCCAGTTTGACCAACGGACATGAGCAGGCGTCGCTAATAGCCAATATCAAAGCCTTTGTCCGCGATGAAGTCGCACGACAGCTCTCCCTGGTGCCCTTCACTCAGGAAACTACCACAACTCTGCCATCGTCCCTCCGTGGCGTCATTCAAGGAGAGGTAGCTGAGGCGCTGCCAGCTGCTCGCGAGCAAAATCTTGTGGCTGTTCCCCCTCACATAAAGGTGCGGATGCTGCCATGCCCACTCTCAAAGCACCCGCACCAGCTGTCCATGGTCCTGTGAGCTATGCCCCCACCTCCAGTCCACTGGGCGAGCACTGCCACCACCACCGCCAACCCGTGGCGCACGCTCGACAATCGG
Organism: Rhipicephalus appendiculatus; assembly: GCA_030522465.1. Lineage (NCBI taxonomy): Eukaryota > Metazoa > Arthropoda > Arachnida > Ixodida > Ixodidae > Rhipicephalus > Rhipicephalus appendiculatus. Next base: position 1,388 of record JALIZH010012867.1, on the reverse strand, counting down.
CAGATATGCTTCGCATGTCGATACCCCGGACACGTCGCAAGGTGTTGCCGCCGTCGGGTGCAACCCACCGATGACAGCCCCCCGATAGCCGTACTTCCCGTTTGACTCAAACGCGCATTATGCTCCCTCCACCCTCAGCGCAAGCTCGCTACCAGCCTGATCGCCGCCCTCGATTCGAACATCTCCGCTCGCCCTCCCGGCGTCGCCGATCACTTTCACCGGTGCGTCGACGGCCCGCATCTAACGAAGAGGGAAACTAGACCAAGCAGTTCCTGTGGCAAGAACTGCGCAAGTTTCGGTTTGCCCAAGTCCTCACTCGTCACCTGCCAATGTTATCGATGTGTTCGTCGAAGATGTCGCAACAGTCGCTCTTGTGGATGCCGGGGCTGCTGTTTCTGTTATCGATGCTGGATTTTGCCGCTCAATTCGTAAAGTCACGACGCCTCTGTCCGGATTGTCGCTTCGTACAGCCAGTGTTCAACCCATTCAGCCAACCACAGTCTGTACAGCCAGTGTGACCATTCAGAACGTTCTGTACACGATAGAGTTAATCGCTCTTTCACCACAATGGTCATTTATAATCATCATGCATCACCGCTATCATTGCTTTCTCACGAGTGCCTTGGTCATGTCGAGACGGTCAACTCCACACGAATAGTTATAGAAGAGCAAATCGCAGGCCCGCGTGACTTCCCGCATACAATATTATGGCATCCATACACTACAATAGAACTGACGAATGCTATATGCAAGTAACTGTAGCGGAAGCAGGATGTCTCCCGCTAGATGCCATCTCCACTCAAAAAACCATGCGCACTGATTTTCGACATCTCCTATAAGGGAAGAAGCATTTTCTGTACCGCGTACATCTTACCCACAGCAATTCTGCATTCCGCTAAGCTGTGCAAATGCTGCAACTTACTGCTATTAGACAACCACAGAAATTAATGCCTCCGAGATTTCCTTTCTGGCCACTTTCGCCACTTGGTATAAAAGCATTTGTACCTGGCATCAATGGAGCAAAGCGGCGCATTTCACAGACTGCACTGCTGCAGACTACTCTCTTCTACTTAGCCCAGCACTATACTCAGCATTCTCATAGTTGCAGTGACGCCTCAACCACTTAGGAGACTTCCTCGTATGGTATTTATGTCTCCTTTACCAAGACAAATGCTATCTTATCAGCTACAGCGGAGGAAATACTCAACGACAGCAGAACTCATGGCATCAAAGAAGCTGTCCTCTATATCCTGCGTCAAACGCCGAACCGATGGGTGGTCTTCAACGATTCCAAGGGAGCACTACAGATACTGTTTGACCCCTGAAAGAAAACAAATCATAACCCGATTTCATACGTTATAGCGTACTTACACCACTTGGCTATTACC
>JALIZH010012866.1:0-47413 GCA_030522465.1 Rhipicephalus appendiculatus | reverse complement strand
CTCAAGACCACGTTACACGCCGTAACAGCGAGTCACGTTACATGTTCCCGCCACTAAACACGTAACAAGTAGTCACGTGACTCAAATGATTGCCCACATCGCGTAGCAGCCGGTCACGTGGCATGTTCCCGCCACAAAATAGGTAAGAACTAGTCCCGTGACTAAAATCCTTCAACATCGCGTAACAGCCAGTCACGTGGCATGTTCCCCGCCACAAACCACGTAAAAACTAGTGAAGTAATTGAAATCATGTACCATCTAGTCTCGTGACATGCTACCGTTATAACCAAGTAACAGTTAGTCACGTGACATGCTCTCGCGAAACACCACATAACAGCTAGTCACGTGACTAAAACACGTGTCATCACGTAACATCTTGTCAGGTGGCTGAAATCACGTAACATCCCGTAACAGCTAATCACGTTGCATGTTCCCGCCACAAAACACGTAACTAGCCATGTGACTAAAATCGTCACCTCACATGACAGCGAGTCACGTGACATCTGTTTGACAAAACCCCGTAGTATCTAGTCACGTGACATGCTCGCGCCGGAACCACGTAAAGCTAATCACATGTAAAAACCACGTGACACAAGTGTAGTGTAGGGAACCGACCGAAACCGGAGAATAGCAAGGCCTAGCCATACTTAGCACTACTAGCAAAAACATAGGATCTCTCGTGAAAGCTTGTTCGAAATAATTGTTTTATTCTCTCTCTTGGCATTATTAGCAAAACTTAGCTAGTTCGAACAGCAGCTACGCTGTTGCTTTTAGCCTTGCGCCACTAGTGCAAGCTGCGCTCTTTTTTATAACCAGTTGTTAATTCATACTGTACGCGACTGCTCCCAATCTTTTAAGTTTTGTTTTATTCCTTTTTCTTTTGTGCATGCGTTCTGTCATGCGAGTGTTCGTTGGCCACTTGAAGGGGGCCTCCTCCTTGTTAATGGGCTACCGAGATCGGCGAGCCTCCCTTCGCTGCGGGGCGCCGGTGCAGGACAGAGCAACGTCGGGGCATAGGAGGCAGCCCCACTTTACTGCGCTCTGCTTTTTCGAATACGAGAGGATAAACACGGCTTGAATTGCTCGAAACAACGCCGGTGCTGCTGGCACAAGAAGCGAAAAGTGGCACTTGCGCCTCCGTGCCCTGTAGAACGTTTGACACTAAGATTCCCCGAATGCGTGGAATTGGGGCCTCAGAGCGCAAATTTATGAGTCTCCGGCTGACATGATATTTGCAGCCGGGTTCTTGCCGGCTGACCAGACCCATGCTCTAGGACGAGAGGGAAGCCTGGCCTGCAGCCGCCGTTCGAAACCGCGGTTAGCTCGAGTAGCGAAACCAAGTACCGCACCCTCCGACTTCGTGGAACCATTAGTGCGCGCGTGTGTGTGTTGTATGTGCGTGGTTGTGTCAACGTCGTGTATGTGTGCTCGAACATGTGGCCGGAAAGAGAGTTAGAAAAGCGCGCGAAGAACTAGAGACAGAGCGAGAACGACAAGAAGAGTCTGCGAACTGTGAGAGACTCGAGCGGTTGTACGTGCGGGAGATGCGTTTTTGTGTTTTGCGTATTGTAACTAAGTTTTGATAATTAAACGTAAACTTCCTTTTTTTCACTCTTTGAACAGTGCGTCGTGCATTTTCTGTCGTATCTTATCATTTTACGGCCATCTCTGCATGCGAAAACGCTAACATCCTCAGAAGTGGGATATAGAAGCGCTAACAGTACATTGCACTCAATCATTTTGTTTATCACTTCCATATTTGTTTTTATTCTTATGGGCATCTATTTTTACGATGCATTAATACAAATGTCTGTAATGGTCAATGATTTTGATAATGTCAGATATGATCATGATGTTGATTGGCGTGTAATCATAAGCTGTTTAACCACCAGTGATCACATACATGCTGCTCATTATGCCCAATTAAGGCGAAAGCCTTTAATGTCTCATGCTCACGTCCGTCCGGTGTCCATCCGGCGTCCGGTGTCCGTCCGTCCGGTGTCCGTCCGTCCGTCCGGTTGTCCGTCCGTCCGGATGTCCGTCTGTCCGTCCGTCCGTCCGTCCGGGTGTCCGTCTGTCCGTCCGTCCGGATGTCCGTCCGTCCGTCCGTCTGTCCGTCCGGATGTCCGTCTGTCCGTCTGTCCGTCCGTCCGTCCGTCCGTCCGGATGTCCGTCTGTCTGTCCGTCCGTCCGTCCGTCCGTCCGGATGTCCGTCTGTCCGTCCTTCCGTCCGTCCGGATGTCCGGATGTCCGTCTGTCCGTTCGTCCGTCCGGATGTCCTTCCGTCCGTCCGTCCGGATGTCCGTCAGTCCGTCCGTCCGGATGTCCGTCTGTCCGTCCGTCCGGATGTCCGTCCGTCCGGTGTCCGTCCGTCCGTCCGTCCGTCCGTCCGGTGTCCGTTCGTCTGTCCGTCCGTCCGGATTTCCGTCTGTCCGTCCCTTCTTTCTGTCAGTGGAATGGCCACACGCTTTCGCCGAACACACTTTGGAATGTACAAAGTGTCCTTCAATTTTTTTACTGCATCCAGTACGGTATATTGCACGTGATTTTTATTAAATGCGAAGCATAGCGAACTTCGGCGACTTTGAGCGTATCTATCTATCTAGCTATCTATCTATCTAGCCGCCTACGACTTTGTGCTCTCCTGGCCGTATGGTTGATGGGATTTATGCCAGATTTGGTATAGCATAACATGACTGTATGACGAACAAAAATGGCTCGTCATATCATGAAAATCATGACTAACTTGTCATGAAAAGTATGATTTACATGCCACGCTCATGGCGCGCTCGCGGCCTGTTTCGTTAGCTTGATATACACCAAATTTTGGATTGAGTGACGTGACTGTATGACGAACATAAATGACCAGTGGTAATATGGAAATCATGACTTGTCTTGTGCGACATGACTTGCATGCCACGCTCATGGCGCGCTCGCGGCCGTTTCGTTAGCTTGATATACACCAAATTTGGGAGTGAGTGACGTGACTGTATGACGAACATAAATGACCAGTGGTAATATGGAAATCATGACTTGTCATGTGCGACATGACTTGCATGCCACGCTCATGGCGCGCTCGCGGCCGTTTCGTTAGCTTGATATACACCAAATTTGGGAGTGAGTGACGTGACTGTATGACGAACATAAATGACAAGTGGTAATATGGAAATCATGACTTGTCATGTGCGACATGACTTGCATGCCACGCTCATGGCGCGCTCGCGGCCGTTTCGTTAGCTTGATATACACCAAATTTGGGAGTGAGTGACGTGACTGTATGACGAACATAAATGACCAGTGGTAATATGGAAATCATGACTTGTCTTGTGCGACATGACTTGCATGCCACGCTCATGGCGCGCTCGCGGCCGTTTCGTTAGCTTGATATACACCAAATTTGGGAGTGAGTGACGTCACTGTATGACGAACATAAATGACAAGTGGTAATATGGAAATCATGACTTGTCATGTGCGACATGACTTGCATGCCACGCTCATGGCGCGCTCGCGGCCGTTTCGTTAGCTTGATATACACCAAATTTGGGAGTGAGTGACGTGACTGTATGACGAACATAAATGACAAGTGGTAATATGGAAATCATGACTTGTCTTGTGCGACATGACTTGCATGCCACGCTCATGGCGCGCTCGCGGCCGTTTCGTTAGCTTGATATACACCAAATTTGGGAGTGAGTGACGTCACTGTATGACGAACATAAATGACAAGTGGTAATATGGAAATCATGACTTGTCATGTGCGACATGACTTGCATGCCACGCTCATGGCGCGCGCTCGCGGCCGTTTCGTTAGCTTGATATACACCAAATTTGGGAGTGAGTGACGTCACTGTATGACGAACATAAATGACAAGTGGTAATATGGAAATCATGACTTGTCATGTGCGACATGACTTGCATGCCACGCTCATGGCGCGCTCGCGGCCGTTTCGTTAGCTTGATATACACCAAATTTGGGAGTGAGTGACGTCACTGTATGACGAACATAAATGACAAGTGGTAATATGGAAATCATGACTTGTCATGTGCGACATGACTTGCATGCCACGCTCATGGCACGCTCGCGGCCGTTTCGTTAGCTTGATATACACCAAATTTGGGAGTGAGTGACGTGACTGTATGACGAACATAAATGACAAGTGGTAATATGGAAATCATGACTTGTCATGTGCGACATGACTTGCATGCCACGCTCATGGCACGCTCGCGGCCGTTTCGTTAGCTTGATATACACCAAATTTGGGAGTGAGTGACGTCACTGTATGACGAACATAAATGACAAGTGGTAATATGGAAATCATGACTTGTCATGTGCGACATGACTTGCATGCCACGCTCATGGCGCGCTCGCGGCCGTTTCGTTAGCTTGATATACACCAAATTTGGGAGTGAGTGACGTCACTGTATGACGAACATAAATGACAAGTGGTAATATGGAAATCATGACTTGTCATGTGCGACATGACTTGCATGCCACGCTCATGGCGCGCTCGCGGCCGTTTCGTTAGCTTGATATACACCAAATTTGGGAGTGAGTGACGTCACTGTATGACGAACATAAATGACAAGTGGTAATATGGAAATCATGACTTGTCATTGTGCGACATGACTTGCATGCCACGCTCATGGCGCGCTCGCGGCCGTTTCGTTAGCTTGATATACACCAAATTTGGGAGTGAGTGACGTCACTGTATGACGAACATAAATGACAAGTGGTAATATGGAAATCATGACTTGTCATGTGCGACATGACTTGCATGCCACGCTCATGGCGCGCTCGCGGCCGTTTCGTTAGCTTGATATACACCAAATTTGGGAGTGAGTGACGTCACTGTATGACGAACATAAATGACCAAGTGGTAATATGGAAATCATGACTTGTCTTGTGCGACATGACTTGCATGCCACGCTCATGGCGCGCTCGCGGCCGTTTCGTTAGCTTGATATACACCAAATTTGGGAGTGAGTGACGTCACTGTATGACGAACATAAATGACAAGTGGTAATATGGAAATCATGACTTGTCATGTGCGACATGACTTGCATGCCACGCTCATGGCATGCTCGCGGCCGTTTCGTTAGCTTGATATACACCAAATTTGGGAGTGAGTGACGTCACTGTATGACGAACATAAATGACAAGTGGTAATATGGAAATCATGACTTGTCATGTGCGACATGACTTGCATGCCACGCTCATGGCGCGCTCGCGGCCGTTTCGTTAGCTTGATATACACCAAATTTGGGAGTGAGTGACGTCACTGTATGACGAACATAAATGACAAGTGGTAATATGGAAATCATGACTTGTCATGTGCGACATGACTTGCATGTCACGCTCATGGCGCGCTCCCGGCCGTTTCGTTAGCTTGATATACACCAAATTTGGGAGTGAGTGACGTGACTGTATGGCGAACATAAATGACAAGTGGCAATATGGAAATCATGCCTTGTCATGTACGACATGACTTGCAAGCCACGCTCATGGCGCGCTCGCGGCCGTTTCGTTAGCTTTATTTACACCATATTTGGGAGTGAGTGACATGACTGTATGAAGAACATAAATGACAAGTGGTAATATGGAAATCATGACTTGTCATGTGCGACATGACTTGCATGTCACGCTCATGGCGCGCTCGCGGCCGTTTCGTTAGCTTGATATACACCAGATTTGGTATTGAGTGACATGACTGTATAACGAACATAAATGACAAGTGGTAACATGAAAATCTTGGCGTGCATGTCATCTACAACGCCATTGGCATGCCACGCTCATGGTATGCTTGCGTCCAGTTCGCTAGCTTGATATACACCAAATTTGGTATTGCGCGACGTGACTGTATGACGAACATAAATGACAGGTCCTAACATGTAAAAGATGACATGCAAATTATGTAAAGCATGATTAGCTCCTTCCTGGCTGCTTCGCATTACATCGATTGCCACAGTGCGTGGGATCTGCCGGTTTTTGTTTCGTCATATAGATACTGCTTTAATAATCAATTGTTATCTACGCCTGCAATTCTGCCTCTTCTATCAACCGCTGACTAGGTAATACTTCTAAGCAGATTGAAACGAAAGCTTCTGGAGGATGCACAACTTTCACGCGTCCTGTAAAGTAGCGGCATCTCGCAGGAATACCAGAAAATGTGCATGACGATGATGATTCCCTTGACCTGTAAGTAAAGGGAACACATTTTCAGGGAGATCAGTCAAAAACAGTTTCATATGCAAAATAAAGATCAAAGTTTCCTATATCGAATTGACTGCAATAGCTGGGCGCCACGTGGTAAATGAGATCATTAATTTCAAGTTTTTTTTAGGGGCGAAGCTCCTAAGGGTGTGGGTCTGTCCCTCCTCTGTAGTAGTAGTAGTAGTAGTAGCAGTAGTAGTAGTAGTAGTAGTAGTAAGTAGATAGCCACGTATAGTGTAATGTACCCACTACACGTGATAAAGATGACGATGACGCAGTATAGTGGAATGTAGCCACTAGACGTGATAACGATGAAGTATAAGCGCGTTCCAGTCTAGTGGAATGTACCCACTACACGTGATAACGATGACGATGACGCTGACGACCATGAAGTATAAGCGCGTTCCAGACCACACATTCTCTTTCTGCCATGGATGAAAACGATCGAGCTTCGCCCACTCATCATCATTCACTTCGTGGATATGGCGTGATTTTTTTTTCTTTTCGTAACTTAGACTTCGTTGGCGCACTGAAGGGTTCAGTAATTTCTTCCGTTCAATGTGCGCCTTCTTTAGGACACAAATGTGGTATCTTTCGATAAGAAATCACCCACTGGCACTAATAGACACTGTGAAGTATGTGTACGCCACGGTCGAAGTGACGCAGATGAAGTATTCTTGAACTGTGAACTCCAATATTTATGTCCATGCTTCAACCGAAGACACCGACTCCATCAGATACATCTACATGTGAACAATATTATCAAAAGTCGTGCGTGACAGAACACGAGATTCCAATGCCCATACTCAATGCTCATACTAATCGAGCCGTGAACGTTGTTCAACCATCCCACACACCCTGGGCTTTGCTTCAGTTAGTATAGCTTAATATATCTCTGTTTTAAGGTTACCCCTATTAAGCCCACTGTTCGCCCCTTTCACACACCTGAAGCGCAGTCTAAATATGATTTGTCTGTGGACAAAGATATATGAGTATTTCACACTCTATGGCCGAGCAGACCTGAAGGCGGCGTTCAGTGAATGTTCTGTCGTTGCAATGCATCACACAAACCATTTGATTTCAGGCATCATGTGGTCATCAAGAGTTATCAAATAACGGTAACTATGAGCGAATACATGAAAACCGTTTGCAGATCGTGAACATGTTACTGAAACAAGGTGTGGTATAAGCATAGGTCGGCAAAAAGTGAGGAGCTCACTCAGACTCACTCGTGAAATATATTTTGTGCTTAGGGAGCTCACTCGGACTCAGGCTCACCAAACTTTTCCTGAGCCGGACTCACTCGGACTCACACTCACGAAAATTTTCTTCAACCGGACTCACTAGGACTCAAACTCACCAAAACATTACTCACCCGGACTCACTCAGACACAGACTCATCTCTTGATCTGAGTCTGAGTGAGTCCGTGAGTCCGAGTGAGTCGACTCATGAGTGAGTTCGCCGACTTATGGGCATAAACATTCTAAAATCATGATGCTACATATTTTAGAAGTGACATCATTGAAGCATTTATATTGCACGCACGCTTCTTCACGTACTTTTATCTAATTGGTCCGTTACATAAACGCTGGAATCTTCGATGCCACAGGTGTAAAATGCCGACGCACTTTACTGCTGATCAGAATGCCGAAGACCGTGGACAGTGCTTGCCGGAATCAGTGTGCAGCGTGTATTATTTGCACTTCAACTTTTCGATTCCTGGGAAGAAGTACTTGTTGCTGGGCTAGTTGGTTCATCATAATAAGGGAAAATTTCAGACGCCTAAAACACCGCAAGAAGAACGAAGCACAGGGAAAGAGCGCTCTTTCCCTGTGCTTCGTTCTTCTTGCGGTGTTTTAGGCGTCTGAAAGTTTCCCTCATTCCTGGGAAGAAGTTTGCCCGAATGAATTGAGTTTCTTCTTGAACACGCCGACTTCCTGCCTTCTTCAACGTCATCACAACGTGAAAATATTTACAAATGCCGAATTGATATTTGGCCTGTTGCTTCCTATCAAGAGTGCACACTGCGTAGGTTAGCGGGAACAAAACAGAAATATTAAGGCGAAAGTCTTAAACGTCTACGTTTCAAGGGTGTGTGAGGCTTTCTCCTTCGCACTTTTAGAAAGGGCTAAACATCGCTCGAATTGTTTTATTATTATCTTTGTGTATCATAACATATTTTTGGTGGGCAGCAAGAAGAGAAGAAGAAATGGTAGAGAGGAAAGGCAGGTAGGTTAACCAGAACACGGTGACCAGTTTGCTACCCTACACGTGGGAACGGGATGGGGGGAAATTGAAAGAGGGAGAGGAAAGAGTGGAAGGAGAAAGAAAGATAGCACGTAACACAAAACACACACACACACACACACACACACACACACACACACACACACACACACACACACACACACACACACACACACACACACACACACACACACACACACACACACACACACACACACACACACACACACGGGCAGCAAGGAATGTGGATAACTGCATGGTCTGCATGATGGTTTACCATTTCTGTGTGTCCTGTACTTCCGATGTTTCAGAAAGATATATGATGTGCTTTAGGGTCCAGAAATATTGCGCTATACTACGACGGAAATTCTTGTAGGACTGATTCTCATAATGTTATCGATCGTAGGTTTTCTTTTTTAGAAGTGGTCCATTTAACGCAACATTGTAGTGTTTTCACCACCTAACTTCATTTTAATGCTGCCACCAAGGACCGAAAATCCAGCCTTAGATCTCCTGCTCAGTAGATGAACGCCGCAGTCTCATGGCCACGCGTACCGCCATCGCCAGCGTAGTTATGCAACAGGCCTTATGCAACCTTTCGGCGTTTGTTTTGTTTCGTTCTTTCAAGATGTCAGCCGAAAGAACAACAAAGGTTTTGTCTTCGCACAAAATAAAAAAAACCTCTTATATGCAAGAACATTTTTCATGAAGAAAAGTGGAGTCGTTCATAATGCTAGGAGGAGGAGGAAGGGAAACAAGCGGAATGACAGGGAGGTTAGCCAGTTCTTTAACCGGCTGGCAACCCTGTGCTGGGGATCGCGATTTCTGTTTTTCTTCAGATAACCACTTTTGCTAACTCATAATGCTAGAGTTAGCAAAAGTGGTTATCTGAAGACCAACAGAAATCGCGATCCTAAAACATTTTGAATTCCGCCTCACTATTCTCGCTACTTCCTAAGGGATATAATAACAGTCTCAATAGTCGCTCATTTCATCGCTGCCACGCAAAATAAATGTATACAAGGTATGAGTGTGCCTTCTGCTATAGTCTTTGTTTGTTCGCTTGGATGCTCCTTGCTATATCCAGCAATCGCCACGCCATCTAGCGTTGTGAGTCACACGCCCCGTTCGAGGATTATGCTGCGGGGGGTGTCGGCAGCCGCTGATCCCAAGGCGACAGCGTGGCTCGGATTATCATTGTCTTTCTGATCTTCCGAACACCAGCAGGGCGGATAGTGACGATTTGGCGATAAGGACGGGTACAACTTTCAAGCTAGTGCACCAGAACGTTGACTGGACTACTACTGAATGCTCGCGATATAGAGAGGAATTATAGAACTTTGTGTACATCGTTATTTGGCGACATGTTTGCTCTACCTACAGTTGAAACTAATGTTAACGAAGGGATGATGAACGCGCTCCAGTCATTTGCATAGATCGGGAGGTTCGAAAACTCGTGAACCGACCTTTTCTATTCTTCGAAATTACAAATCGTAACACAGCGATACCCAATAGCCACAAGTACATTAGGATGGAGGCGAAAATGCTTGAAACCCATGTGCTTAGACATAAGTGCAATCCCAGGTGACATGACAAACGGCAGCATGTCATCACGATGTTATGGTGGTCGTATAACTAGTATACCATTGGCATGTCATGATGTGTTTGCATGAAAAAAAAATGAACGAGAGGTCATGAAATGAATGGCAAGACAAGCACGTCAGGTACATCACGACACTAATGTTCCAAATGAAATGCTTTATTATTCTTGAAGCCGTTGCGGTTGTTTAGGTAACTTGGGTTATTTTATATTACGTCTATTATTCTGATCACGCTGCCGCTTTGAAATCTCAGTGAGATTTGTTGCCTTCTCTACGCTGGCTTTACATTTGCACCAGCGGCCAGGGTTTCAGTATTGAATAACTTAAATTTTGGGTTAGCTTTTGCAGAATAGGCGTAGGTGTTGTGGTCGACCAACAGCTCGCATCTCCTGTGTGCTCTGTTTTCGCATACTACTCCACGAAGAAAGCGTGGAGGTTCGTAACCTAAAGCACCAATAACCTAATATTATTCGAAAACCTCACTGATCGTAGAGCTCAGCACATGTGCAGTCATGAAAAAAGGAAAAAATTCCCCATCTCCCGCTAAAGGGAACCATGTGTGGATGCGAAGCAGCGGGGAGATAATTAGCTTGAGCGGGAGGAACGTCGCCGCTCTCATTTCACGGCAGCGGTCCGAGCGCTCATCGCGGCGCTGCACAGGGGAGAGAATGAGGCGCGCGCGCTCCGTCATTTTCATACCGCGGAACTACCGTGGCGCCCCCCAGCGGAGTATGCAGCTGTCACACCACCTGTCGTGCGCGCCGCTCCGTACAGAATTCCTAGAGGAAAGGACGGGGGGGGGGGGACCGTAGGAGAGGAGAGAGACGGGGAGGGGACGTGCATGCGCTGTGGGACGCGGGAGCCACTCCGTTGAGTAGAGGATTCCTAAAGGAGAGAGGGGGGAAAGGACGCGCATGCGCTGTGGGGATGAGGGACGCCGGAGCCGCTCCGTAGAGTAGAGGATTCCTAGAGGAGAGAGGGGGAGAGGATGCGCATGGGCTGTGGGACGCGGGCGCCGCTCCGTAGATTAGATGATTCCTAGAGGAGAGAAAGGGGGGGTGAGCGTAGGAGAGGATCGGGGAGGCGACGCGCATGCGCTGTGGGGGGGTGTGGGACGCTTCGTAGAGTAGAGGATTCCTAGAGGAGATAAAGGGGGTGAGCGTAGGAGGGGACGCGCATGCGCTGTGGGACGCGGGAAGGAGGGACGGACTAAGCCCCTTCCAAACACATGCAAGCAAGATCAAGGAATGGGGTCAACCTGGGCGACAGACACCACCTGCCTAGCCATTACTAAGCAGCCTCTCTGTGCTCTCGGCCATGACTCTGATGATTGTAGTAGGGTTGACGGCCTTCATATTACTACCGTGTTCTGGTTCGCATAATGGGTGTTTGCCTACTTCATGAACGTGGCCGGACGCGGGACGCGGGACGGCGGACGCGGGACGGGGGGACGGACAGAGCCCCGAGCAAAAGATGCTTCGCATCTAAAAAATGCCCCATCTCCCGCTAAAGGGAAGCATGTGTGGATGCGAAGCAGCGGGGAGATAAATAGCTTGAGCGGGAGGAACGTCGCCGCTCTCATTTCACGGCAGCGGTCCGGGCGCTCATCGCGGCGCTGCACAGGAAAGAGAATGAGGTGCGCGCGCTCCGTCATTTTCATACCGCGGCGCCCCCCAGCGGAGTATGCAGCTGTCACACCACCTGTCGTGCCCGCCGCTGCGTAGAGGATTCCTAGAGGAAAGGACGGGGGGGGATCGTAGGAGAGGAGAGAGAGGGGACGTGCATGCGCTGTGGGGGGTGTGGGACGTGGGACCAGCTCCGTAGAGTAGAGGATTCCTAGAGGAGAGGAAGGGGGGATTACATAGGGGAGGGGACGCGCTGTGGGACGCGGGGGCCGCTCCGTAGAGTAGAAGATTCCTAGAGGAGAGAAAGGGGGAGGGGACGCGCATGCCCCCTCCAAACACATGCAAGCAAGATTAAGGAATGGGGTCAACCTGGGCGACAGACACGACCTGCCTAGCTATTGCTAAGCAGCCTCTCTGTGCTATCGGCCATGACTCTGATGACTGTAGTAGTGGTTGACGGCCTTCATATTACTACAGTGTTCTGGTTCGCATAATGGGTGCTTCCCTACTTCATGAAAGTGGCCGGACGCGGGACGGGGGACGGGGGACGCCGGACGGACAGAGCCCCGAGCATAAGATGCTTCGCATCTAAAATAATGTAGGAACAAGTGAAGGTTAGCTAAACACATTTGGCAGGGAAGCCTCTATGAGTCACAAATTTCAATGGCGCCGGAACAACTCGCGCACTATGCCCCCGCCGCCACAGAGTTCGCGGGTCTACCCAAATAGACCCTCTAAGGTGCACACGCGTGCTTGTATGCGCCGTTTTCCAGTAACTGATGTTTCCTCGATCGTGGGCTTGTCCGTGATCCGCTGTTTCTCATACAGAACACTGATATTTCATCGAGGCTATCGAGGTTACCTGTTATTTCATGTTGCCACATTGTTTTATTGCCTGGGTATGAACGCACAGCCACCGTTGTTGCCTGTAGCAACTGAAGGGTTGGGCTGCTAAACAGGTGACGGGCGGTGCAATTTCCCACATGGAGGAAGGGAACATTTGGCAAAGAGCATTGCGCAAGAATCGCAAGAATGTCGAGAATCGGTGCTAGTAATTACTCAGAATAATGGAGCAAGGACTCTTCCAAAAAGAAGACCAAAGCTAGCAGCACAGACCAAAGCCGTAACCGGAGGTAGACGACAGGCGCATGCCTCCTCCAGTGCAGACGACACGCGTCCACTATTTCCGGAACACAGGACACCGCTCCGCCCAAAATGCGAACAAGCGACGGTGAGGGTGATACATATCGAGTAGCTGGCGCAGGTTGTGTGGCAGCTCGACGAATTAGCGGTGGGGGGAGTTACGGCCCCACCACTAGTTCGACCCGATAAGCAACGGATTAACAGAGGGCGACACGTTATTCCTTGTGATCCCCATTTCCTGTCCACGTGCCACCACCCTTCCTTTGTGCTGATCGTCCTACCCCGCCCCCGATGGAAGCCCATGGGAACATTCAGCTTTCTCTACCCATAGTTCCCTCCCTGTTGCCTAATTGTTCCGTTGCACGCCCTGTTGAGGGTGCCCTATCGGAAAACCCAGTGGCACTGTCCCAGCGCCATACCTGATTATTGGACCAGTGTGGCGCTGGATACTGGGACACTGGACGCTGGCGCGCTGCACACTGGACGCTGGCGCGCTGCACACTGGGACACGCGTTATGGGCCAAAATTGGGCTTTTAAATTGTTTTTTTTTAAATTTTGGTTATGCCCACATCGTAATTAAGGCTGAAACACAAGCACTGGGACAAAAAAAAAGAAATAAAAAAAAAGAAAACGAGCGTGCAGGATTCGAACCTGCTACCTTCGCCGACCTACTAATTCTGAGCCTGACACGCTACCCACTACGCCACACTCGAAAGGCGAATTCTGGTCATTTTTTCTGCATGTTATAGCTAATTCCGGTATCCAATAGCAATGTTTTCTCGCTTAGAAACGCAGGTTTTCGTCTCTTCGTGCTCGCGCCAACCTGACAGGAGATTGTTTGTTTGTTTGTTATGGGCTGCCTTGGATCAGAACGTCTACCTGGCACGTTTTGCACCAAAACTTACGAGCGTAATCGCAGATGTGTTGCGGCAATCGCACTGTCTCGCTAAGCGGTTAGTCATACCTACGTAGCAAACATCGTGCATCTGAACTGCTCACTGAACACTGTACTTTTCGTCACCCGTTTGAACATATTTTCTGTCCCCTTGTTTACGTTGCGCGTACTAGATCTGCAGTAGTTCACTCTAGCCGAAACAAGCATTAGGCTTAGGGCCGCACTTCGTGAGCCACGGTCGCTGTGAAGATCGTGGATATATATTCCATTACAAAGAGTTCAATAACCGCTAAAATGTAGTTTCGACCATAACTGATCCAAGCGAGGCCATATTTGAACCTTCGATTACACAAATCAGAAGCTGAAGACGCCGAGATTGGGCGTTGCAGCGGCTAACTGCTGCCGGTGACGTGCGGCTTTCTGCGGTACGAGCGGGAACGACTGACTGCTAGTGCAGGTTGATCTTGATTATCAGACTAATACTACTGCCATATTGTGTTGCGAATGATGAGTTCTTTCAATGTGGTTTATAAACTACATTGACGACACTCGAGCACACTTCAAGGAAAGCGCACGCGCGCTCGACAGATGATTGCTTTAGCCTAAAAGCACATCCGTCGCCTAACTGAAACTAAAGCTATATATGTGTAGCACACAGGACAGAACATTTTGAAAATATTCGGTAAATTTTACGCTCGACATCTGGCGATCCAATATAAAGTCTTATAGAAAGTCCATCAAGCGCGCCCAGTTTTTTCCAATGTGCCGCCGGTGTTCCCAGTGTGCGGGCAGACACTGTACAGCGTGACCAGTGCCTCCCAGCGCGCTGTAAGACACTGGGCGACGCTGCACAGTGTGTCCCAGTGCGTTTCAGCGCACTGGGCGACGCTGGCCACGCTGTACAGTGCGTCCCAGTGTCTCCCAGCGCGCTGGGAGACACTGGGACACTGTAGCGTTTCCAGTGTCACCCAGCGCGCTGAAACGCACTGGGAGACACTGGAAACGCTGTTTTTTTCGATAGGGTGGGACTTATGTTTTGGTACAATATGGCCATTGTACGCTTGATACCAAGAGCCGCGATCCCGAAACGAAACATACCAAATTCGGTTTGCGTAATTTTTCTTTAATCTGAGAAAAAAAATGGCGCATAACGTTCCTTTTTTATTGGCGAAATTTCACGGCAAAATGAAATTTTACAGACCAGATGATTGCACGTAGCATCTCGCACTATTTCTTGCTTCATTTCTAAAGCAAGATAATTCACTAAGAATAATCATTTGGGCGAGCGATGCTTGGTTGAAACTCTTAATAGGGTGGTGCAAAAGAAGTGAACTTCGGAAAAAGCACAGTATAGCATTTACCTGGGTTTTCGCTTTAGGATGACGGCACTTCTGCGCAACCTACGGAGATTTCGCGAATGTCAGGAGAGAACGTGACGCTTCACCTAGGCATATAGGAATGGAGGGGGATGTACAGGATCGCCCATCGTTTGGCTAATCAGCGGTCTAGCGCGTAATTGACCTTGAGTTGGGTATAGTGTTTCCCGAGGCAGTCATGAATACAGCGAGGGATGTTTCCAGTTTCCAGTTTACGCAGTGCTTTCAGTTTACGGGGCGCCTGCGAAGCCAGCCTACAACCGGTTCCGACAGGTGCACTGTATGTTTGCATATTTCGTGCAACGGTATCAGCCGTCTGGAAATGAAGCGAATGAAGTACATCCTTGAAAGTATTAGGCCTCCACAGCGCCTTTGAGTGTATCAATCACTTTTTTGGAAGTGGGGCTGACCTTAGTTATATATCAATCAGTAAGGGCATAAATTTGCCGTATTGAAATGGCGACTCGGCCCCTTCAGTATCTTCTTCAATCGGGAGGTGTCCAAGCATCAGGGCAAAAAAAAAAGAATAGTTGCAGAAGCAAGGAACTGATAACTTCTAGTCATGAGCTACGTCGACAAGGCTTGTGTTTTTCGCTAGTCACCTAAAAAGGTGGGGGGTGAAAAATGTACCCCATACTTAGTAGGAGGGAGGGGGGTGTTGCGATGAACCTCTGCCCGCACTGATTGGTAGCCCTGTGCACGCCTGTGTGTGAAAGTAAAGATTTAGTCACGGGGAACTCAAGCCGCTTGCGTACGCACGCTGTTGCGTTCCTTTATACTCCCAGCAGCACCCATGGAGCATACAAAAGAATGGAAGGGCTTAAGCACGGAAGCCGCTTAGGGGCCCCAGCACGAAAACTCTCTAGTGACTACAGCGTGCGAAATGGTCCAAGACCGTCAGCGGCTCTGAGAATGGCTGCGTGTCGATGTGTGTTGCTATGGAAACCAAAAAAGAATTGCCTATATGTATGCTACGATCACATCGGAATCTTGAGATCTATACTCTCACGCTTAATTTTAAAATATTCTAATGAAATGTGGGACTAGCTTTCGAAAAAACGTTGTTCAATGTGTGGCACTGAGCTTGCTGGCAGATTAACTTGAAGGGCAGTCTGAAGACAGGCTCCGTATAAGTAGGCGGATAAAGACACAGTCGCATCAAGTCATGTGTCCCAAACTTTGTCTCGCAGTCTGTCATGTGCTGGAAACGCTGGTTAGTTCCCAGGTGTCAGAAAAAAAACACGCAGTGGTAAAGCACTGCCTACATATGACCTTACATGTTGCCTTAAAAAATACTGAGGGCGTTACATTATCGCCTTATAAAACACTCAGAGCGTATATAGTAACCGTGGACTATAATACTGTAGTGCGTGTGTGAATACGTGAAGCCTTCCGTTTCATTTTATTCTTTAATAGTAATAGTATCTGGTGTTCTACATCCTAAAACCACGATATGATTATGAGGGACGCCGTAGTAGAGGGCCCCGGAAATTTCGCCCACCTGGTATTATTTAACATGCACTAACACGCACAGTACACAGGCCTCTAGCATATCGCCTTCACCGAAATGCAACCGCCGGGGCCGTTATTGAACCCGCGAATTTCGGTCAGCAGCCGAGCACAGTAGCCACTATAAAACGAAGGCGGACTTTTTTTTCTTTGGCTAGGGCCTTTTAGATTGACCTGCTCAATCTAATCTCAGCCTACATTGACCTGCTCAATCTGTCACTTTCATTTGACTATCATGATGCATTGCAAGAAAGTAGCCAAAGCATGTTGAGAAGTACCTCTAATGAAGCAAGACGTAATGTTCAGAAAAATGGTCAGGATCGAAGTAAACAAGTAATGTGATATGTGAGCAAAAAGTAAGAGGTAAACGGAGACTCATAACACGGGTAAACTGCTCTGACAATCTTCCCTTGCTGTGCACTTGGAGGAACAGTGCCCTAGGAAATGCCAAATGTGCAACCTTCCAAAAGAGACTATGGAGGAAAAAAGTAATAAAGTGAATGAAATAGATATTTTGAAAGGCCATGTAAATACACTTACGGCTGAATTGAAAAAAAAAAAGTTTGCTTCCGTCCACAAAAAAGAAAACACGTCACTGACTTACGTGGAATGTATTTATGTAACGCGCTCCCGCGACCCTTATCAGAAAAAGGAACGTAAGCATTTCCTCGTCATTATTCCATGCTTTAAAACTTCAGACAGTACTTAATCACTTTTACAAACAACCACGTCCAGGTCGCTGACTTATTTTAATTCGGAACGACTTTTAGTGGGCGTTTGAATCTTCATTGAGCAATTCTGATTAGATGTCTTTCCGAAATTAAAGAAACACTTTACTTTACCGTCAACTGCGGCTTAGTTTCAGTTTATGGACCCGAATTATCTTCAAGAAAAATGCGAGAGAGGAAAGAAATCGTAAAGCATGCTCTAAGAATCTTCGATCTTATTGGCCAGCCCCCTCTAGAATGGCGAGCCAATCAGAGTTTCCAGGTGAACACAATGTTTCTATCCTTTCTTTTTTTTTACCTTTAATAACTCGATGGTTGCAGTCTTAAGGTTCACCAGCGGGATGCACGGAAGACTCGAACCAATTTTCTCGGTGCAGTTTTCCGTTCGTGGTCATGAGCTCTTCATTACGAAACGGAATTGAAACGCCGCACAATGAAGTGGCACGCACCGATGCCTAAACTACGGATCCTTTGGAGCCTATTAAAGCAGGGTTACTTGGCCTTCATGGCTGGTCATTAGCTAAGGACTCATTTATTAAGCCTGGGTTTTTTTCATTTTTTTCGTATTTCTATCTATAAGACAGGAACGTATAACTTATTTCATTCGAGCTGATGCAAGGCCGGGAGATGCGGAACATTTCATCTACTAACACTGAGGTCTTTTCTGGCTCTACCCTGCGCTAATGATATCTCACACCCTTCATGTAATGAATAGTCATGTAGTCACGCCCTGTAAGTAATCTATAAGTGACGCCCTTCATGTCTTCATTGCTTCCGTAACGCCTTAGGCACCTGATAGAAAGAAAGGGAGTCGTTTTGTTGCGCTTCCTATATTAGCAGTCCTCGCTTCGAGCGAAGAGAATCTACTGGAGGGGGGAGCCGGTAATGAAGTAATTAATACCACCATTGCCACGAGGATAAATAATTTGCGGCACTGTAATAGACTTCATTTTTTAGTGCCACCCACTGATTAAACGACCCGAACGCACCCACCCGTGAAAAAGGCGGTTTGTCAGGGACAGGAAGAAAGAAATGGCGAGGAGAGGTGTTAAATGATGATTGGATTGGATCCCTGTGATTTTTCTTATCATTCGAGTTCCATCCCGCTGTCACGATGCGTGGCTCACCATGTCAATTTTTGCTGCTTTTTTCATGTTTACGAATTTTAGGACCATATTTTGCCGCTGTGTTTGGTATAAGACCATGTGTGATATGTATGTGCATGTGTTAACAATGATACGCTTCACGATTAATACCTGGAACCAATTCACTTGTGCACTAACTTTGCACTTCTAACACTTATTTAATGCTTATCGATTATGCCGATCTGCTCGTGTACTTTGTTTGTTTAAAGTGTTTGTTTTCAAGCCAGCTTGAACAATGGCATGATCGTATTGCATTTGCGTGCCTACCAAAGAGCCTATCATAGCGCGCGAGCTTATTTTCCTCTCGAAGGTGCAAATGACTCGCATCTTGAAGATAGCTTCGAATTTCGCCTAACCAGCATTCGTGTTTTTGTGGACAGTATCTTCGTGCATTGATCGGTGTCTTCGTACACTTTATGGCGTGACGGTAGTAACCTCTTCTATTATCGGGTTCGTGGGGTAGCCGTTTCTTAAGTACCCAGATTCATATTTACCATCGCTTAAGAAATAAAGAAAGCTACCAAAATACTTCGGTGATAACTTCGCTTTCACAGGTCTTGAATTCCTTACAGGATTGGCGAGACAACACCACTATCTGTTGCTGCTAGTCACGCAAACGGCATGGCGGCACTACCATGATTCGTCGTAAGCGAATAAAAACAAAACTGTTCATGGCTAGTAAGGAGCCTTTTGATCTTATCCTCCAAAATCGCTCGTGTCCAATAAAATACATAGAAAGACCCCCGTAAATCATTATTTCGAATGATTTTGGTCTGCAGATAAACGCATCAAATTAGAGCATGTAGCAAGAGTAAATTTCATTGAAATAGTCAAGCACGGACGACAGGTGTAAAATGGCCGTGAATACCCCCCCCCCCCCCTAAAAAAAAAGTATGACAGTTCAACTACTGTGAAATATGAGGTAGTGTACCCAGATATTCCCGTTTGTAGAGTTCCCACTGCCCCGTTTACCAAAGCGGCGTTGACGCCAAAGTTTGGGGCAAGCATTTAGGGTTTCCCCGGCACGAGTGGAATCTTGTGAGGCAGATTCGCAAACCCGGTGTGCGACACATGCGGTACTTTTTGCACTACCTTATCGACTTCCTTTCTGATACGGTAGTTAAGAAATGCGTCGTGTACAGCGAGTTCCATTAGGTTGCTTCCCCATCAGATGCAGCGACGCACCGTCGGCGAAGCGTAGGCAGAGGGACATTGACTCGCTCGGCGGTGCGGTGGCGCCCTCTCTTGCGCGGCCTGAGAGTCAGCCGCAAGTTTGCGAAACGTTTTTAGCGAATTGTAGTTAACTTTTGCGATTACTTCTTGGTTATTTGTGTTAGTTACATTATTTTAGACCTTGTTCGTTCACTTTAATCCAGTTTCCAGCATTGCTACCATTCTTATGGCCTGTATTGAGCGCTTTACTGCGAGCGTGATCACGCCAGATGAGCTGCATGGATGGACAACAAGCCGGGCCCCTAAAGTGCCCTGCACCTAAAATGGCCGGCTCTCCCGTAACAGTCACTAGATGTAAACATCAAATCGCTACCATCAAAGCAGCATGGTTGGAACTTATACTACACACAGTCTTAATATGCCTACTCAACGCGACGCAGGACTGAAAGCTTACTGAGCCGAAACGTACCTGTTTTTAACTGAATCTTGTTCCAAGCCTCGCCCCAGCCCAGTACCATCCACGGTGAGCCGAACGCTGCCTGCTTGATCACGCAGCGTGCCGTAATCTTTCGGAGGAGGCGGCGCAAAACCACCGCCGCGAATGTCGCAGACCACTGGTGTTGAAGAGAGCTCAGGCGACCCTGTCTGGGGCTCACAGGCTGACAATCCAGTGTGTGATGCTTTGTATCCGCCTTTGGAACGGGTCTATGGAACTGCCAATGAAACTACAGCGTACTAGAAGTTACAGCTTCAATAACATAGTAAACAAGCATCAGAAGACACTCGCACGCAATATTTCTGAAACTCGTTTAGGAAGTAAGTAGCGTTTATAATGAGGTCCTGCAGAAAGGGTTGGGGGAGACCGCGTTTCCTCGCTTTTTTACTGGTCGCCTCTTTAAAAGCGTCCTCCCCTGCAAGTTCCTCCCTGCTGTCGCATCGATCGACAGCGCTGGAGAACTTGAGTGAGAAAGCTTCTGTATGAATAAATGGGAAGATAGCCGTCAATGTGGAGCTTGAAAAATTATTTTCTTGGTATTTTCTTAAATTTACGATTTTTTGGCGCAAGCTTTGCAAACTTCAGTGGCCGAAAATATCCTTAACGCAGTACATAACTTCTGTCGAGTATAATGGTTACTGAGATATTGATACATCGCGCAATTTTACTGGGAGAAAAAATGAAAACATAGAACACTCTGACAAAAATACCTGCAGGTGTATATGGTGGACAATTGCAGTAATATTATTGACATTTGAACATCTACAAAAGGGCCTTTTCATAACGTGTAAATCATATTTTGTGTTTAAACAAAAACGATGCTCCTTGAATTAAATTCCCGCAATGAACACGGAGATGACATTCTGCGACATTTGAAAGGCTCCCAAGAGTATTTTTTCTTTCCAAAATATTTTAACAATTTACTGTTTTGAATGCAATTAATCGCCATGATCTCTTCTTAAATATTTCCGATGGGAACCAAAATGGTGGAGACATTTTGCGTGGAATGATCCCGTTGGAAATGTCACTGCCATCATTGGAACCTCCAGGATTCCTGTAGTTGGTATAACATAATGGGTTTACCGAGTGCTTCAAACTACGTAATTACTACGAACGAGACGCGTAGGTGACTACGCGTCTCGGTGACTACGCGTCTAGGTGACTACGCGTCGTAGATCGCAATCAGTTAATGTACCAGGTAGCTTCAGGGTGAATGCCGTCTTCTTTTTCTTTTTCAGTCTATGTAGTGATCTCTCGCGTCCCTTCCAAAAGCTTTCTGCATGTAACGTGATTTTGCATTGCCTGCAGGGTCGGAGGCACTGCTAGGTGCACATCACTCATGTGGTTTTTCACTGCCTCCCTGACGTCATGATGGCGTCACGATGACGGCACATATCTTGACCATCTGCGATATGATAACGTGATGATGATTTCTTGCATCACTGATATTGACGCCGGCGCCGACGGCCAATTTTCGCGTCTGATAAGGAATATAATGCTTTCGCCTGAAAAGCGAGATGTGCACATCACAAGCCTGGAAAATAGATACTGGAAGAAATAACGTTGCGCAAACAACACGAGGACGAGAAAGGAACACTTACAACAGACTGGCGCAAACGTAAGTGTTCCTTTCTCGTCCTCGTGTTGTTTGCGCAACGTTATTTCTTCCAGTATGTTACACCAACTCGCCCACATCAAGCTACTTCTGCTGGAAAATAGATAGACGAGACAATGTAACGCAGTAGAATAGATGATTGATAGTGAG
This sequence comes from Rhipicephalus appendiculatus, assembly GCA_030522465.1. Taxonomy (NCBI): domain Eukaryota; kingdom Metazoa; phylum Arthropoda; class Arachnida; order Ixodida; family Ixodidae; genus Rhipicephalus; species Rhipicephalus appendiculatus. The sequence continues at coordinate 25,497 of JALIZH010012866.1, read as the reverse complement.
TGTCATTTTTGTACATTCTGCTTTCAAAAGACGATTTGCCGTAACGCCTCGAGTGTTGCAATAGCGCTTCGTGAGTGGTGATTGTTAATATAGAGAATTCAATTTTAACATTGTTGTTATTAGTCATATTCTATGTCATGTCTATTATTGTTCTTAGTCCAACTTACACTTCCTTTCACGTAGCCATCCCTGGTGTCGGCCTTCTCTCGGCTGAACGGCCATATTAGTAGAACAAATCCAAATTTAGATCGGTACATTGCTGAGTTTGAGCTTCTATTTTGTATTTCGCTATCATTGAACTCGACCGGTAAAAGTGAACTTGTGCTGTGTACTCATTTTCATGTTGCCATCTCTGTTAGAGCTGATTTGAAGGGGCATATATTACCCTATACTTTGCCCGAAATGATCGCAATCTGCCTTTGAAGCAGTCTGCAATGGAACCTGCAGATGTGAAGGTTCCATGATGAGAAGGTGTCAATGAAAAGGTTTTACGCGTTCACCATCACTGCCCCAATAACACTTACACTGAACATTATTCATGAACATTTTCCCATATTCCTCTGCCACGTTGCGCGTAATACTTCACCCTGCAAGCTTATCGGCTTCTGATTTAGTCCTGTGTTCTTGCGAACTAGACCAAAGGTGATGGGGAGGGGCACGCTGCGATGAGACTTCGCCCCTCCCTCTCGCTAAGAGGGAACGCTTCGCATGCCTATGCTTTCACGGTGCCTTTTGTATACTTGTAAGAAAACACACGTGATATCTCAATCCACCGCTGTGTTGTTGCTCGTTGAAGAAGCGTCACGTGAGCTCGCTTTTTCTGCCCAGGCCATGCGTGGCCATCTCACGTATCGCGCAAATTGCTGGCCTTTCCCAACGCATCGTTAGTTTATGCGCAATTTATTATTTCGTAGTGCGTACCACCGTTTTCGTAGGCGGCGCTGTGATGTCACCCATTACGGCACAAATCGCTTAGCATCGCTAGTTACTTGCAGCAGATAACATTTAAGTTCGGCTTGTACGAAATCTTTTGTGCTATATAGGAGTCCCTTGCAAGGACGAGCTTCCCAGTGATTTGATGTCTAGAGATTGCCAGGAAAAGGATGCACTCACAAATCACATACCTTTACTTCAGAATCACGGAAGTATAGGTAGTCCAAGGTGAACACCTAAAGAGCAGATAAGCACTACATCAGCGGCAAAGGGCGTCATTTGCTGTAGTTCACGCTGAACAGGCTACGCGCTGGTCTGGCATCTTCTGTGCTGTGCAGAACTATGCGGAGAGGTAAGGGCTGAAGCAACTCTCGACGGCAGGGAAGCCTATACATGTACCCACATGGTACAAGCACAGAACCCCGATCGCTTCCAGCAGCTCCATTAAAGGCCGTGCGGGCGCCGTAGTAAAGTCATTATGATTAAAACAAAGGCTTCATTAGCCGCCGGCCTTCAGAGACGAGAGTTTACGAAGAGGCCTATTCTGCAGCAGCGGCATCAGCTGGCGAAATATTACCTTCGAGGAGCCATTAGAAAGGAGGTACAGGGAAACGAGGATAATGTTGAGCACTAAACGACGGCGCCGGTAAGCTTGACGGCGCCGAATGCGCATAAACATCGTAGTGGTTACATACGCGTAACTTCGGTACCAGGCGCGGTGCGCTAAGCTTGAAGAATAACGTGGGCACAAACTGCTGAAGATGCGAGCTTGAAAATGGCCTATGCCGAAACCCGCCTTCGGTATTCGCAATGCTCACGAACTATAGGTGGCACGGTGTACGATTCAAGATGGCTCCCGGAGAAGGGTCAACCCGTTCCTTAGAATAGGAACAGATAGGACGTGCGAACGTACGGCCCGTGCCACTTTCACCGGAAGAAGTCATCAGCTGCACTGAAATGTATACGAGGCCAAAATACTTTCCCAAACCATGGAAGCTCACCACCTACTTATTTGCGCGGAGTGAAAGGTTATATTTCAGCTCCGTTAACATTCATTAACGATGCTTTGCGGAGTCATATGTGTGCTACAGAAAACTTCATGAACTAGAATTGACGCAGGAACTGAACAGCACGCTGAGGTAGTATGCACCGATCCTGCCTGACGGATTTGCCGCAGTAGTAGGCCGCTAGCGAGTAGCGTCATCGCTGCTGCTCGGGACCGAATGTTTAACGTGGTGATGGTTTGCAAACATATTACGCCATCGTCATTACTGGTGCAGCCAAGAACAGGGAGTTGCTTCTCAACGGAGCACAAGCATTTAACATCCCATTCTGTAGCGTTTGCGTCACAACCATGCTCAGGCTCTAGTCGTGCGCAATTCACTGTACTCGTATGTTGCAGGTTCGATCAGCCCGATTGAAACATGGATATCGAAAAGAATACACACGTATACTTTTCGCTCCGACGTTGAGAATATGCGTCAAACAACGATGCTGTTTGGAATGTACCGGTGAAGTAGAGGAGTTAGCCGATCGGGTGGCGGGCATTGTGGCCATGACTGTACGTTTCATCGCTCTAGCCATTTCGTTTTGCTGTTCGAGCTCGAGCGTGTTCGCGCCATGCAGTGCTCCATCCAAATTAAATGCGCTACATGCAATACACAAGAAAAACTACGCGTTTATTTTGATCTCGCTGAAGAATATTTACGCACCAAATGGAATCAAAGTGACTTACGAGCATTAAAAAAGCATTAACACACGAGGGGATGTGAAGTGCAACTCGCTCCTCGTGAGTTAGCAGCTGATCGTTCATGGTGGCTGTCATTCTCGGTGCTTTCACAGCCTTCGATGTTCAGTGAAAAAATCCTCGTCGTCAAGATGGTTTCTTTCAAAATCCCTGCTGAAATCAATCCGAAGAATTTTCTCTACCGAACCTTTTCGACCACTCCGCGTCACCACGTTAACTATGCGCGGAGAACATTTTGCTCTCGAACAGGTCAAAAAGCAAATCGCTTGCAGTGGGCTGCCACCTATCAACAAACGTACGAAAACAAGCGGCGCAGCTGGCGCGGCGCTGGCCAATTTGAGATTGCTCGCGAGCTTGCGCGACTTCCCGCGTACAATGTTATGGGATTCATGCAATACCTAAGAACTGACGAACGCTATATGCAAGTAAAACGAAGTGAGTTTCAACTAGAAAGGTCAGACAATAAAATTTAACTAACCCACGTGGCTACAGAAAGCCTCGCGAAGCTGGTATGTACGCTGTGGGCTATCAGTGAAAGCGCGAGTTGACACGTATTTACTTCGCGTCTCGCCAGAACGAATCAGATTTTTCGTGTCACGGAGTGCCAGGTTTGTTCATTGATGCGGGAAACACGCAAAATCGTAGTGCTCGTTTCTTGCTAACGCGTTAACACTGACGCTGAGCGCAGCCCAGCAAGGGAGCGACTGCGTAGAGCTGCCACTGTGTCGTCGATTAACCCTCCTGGAGAGTACGCTTCTGAATTCCGCTTGGTGGCGCGACAGTCTATGGGCATTGCGAATAGTAACGTGCTGTTTGTGTAAAGTCACGAATTAAAATAATCATCTATGAAAATAATGATAATATAAGGTAGGATGAAGCCTGTAACGAAAGTTCTGAGAGAGAGAGAGAAAAAGACATTTATTTGGTCCGGACGAAAGAGGATGTGGTGTTTATACAACCAACTCCTGGCTAGACCCATGTCGGGACGGGGAGGCCAAGCCTCTCCGCCTTCTCACGGGCCTTCCGGACAGCCAGGGAGCTGGACGTCGTAGCTGGGGTCGGTGACAGCAGCGGTCCACCAGTCTTCTTGGCAGCAGTCCTGCAACTCAGGGTATCGCCAGAGCATGTGTTGCAATGAGCTGATTTCTCCGCAGTCTGGGCATGTTGGGTCCAAGCTCTTTGATGGGTAAGAATTGGTTTGGAGCATTCTCAGGGTGACAGATTGTGCTCTGCTAAGTTTGTGGTGGGGGTATGGGAACATCCGTCTAATTCCCTTGTAGTGCGAGGCAATCTCGCGTAAGGTGACGAGGGGATCACCGAACTCGAGCTGTTCCGAACCATTAGAGGGTCCCTCATCGCCGCGGCAGATGAATCCTCGAGCACGATGATGAGCGATCTCATTGGGGTTCGGTTGGCCCGGTATGAAGTCTGGACCCAAGTGAGCAGGGAACCACATAATGTGGTCAATTTCATCCTGCAAGGACCTGCCTTGAAGGACCCTCGCGGCCTCTTTTGAGACTAAACCCGACTGAAAGGCCCTTGAAGGACCCTCGCGGCCTCTTTTGAGACTAAACCCGACTGAAAGGCCCTGACAGCAGCTCGGGAGTCAGTGTAAACAGTGGTGCGTTTAGGATCTAGTAGTGCCATAGCCACCGCGACCTGTTCAGCTACTTCTGCCATTGAGGTGCGAAGTTCTGACATTAAGCTTCTAGGAGAAACAAAAGTAAGGAAAGTGAAGGCTTTCATATTGTTACGAGGAATATACAGACTCGTAGGGGTGGGTACAGATGTATTTTACAACTGCCTAAGCGAGCAGCGCCACCGATACTGATCAGCTCGCGACAGTCTATCTTCTTTGTCGTCCTTCCCTTCGTTCTCTTCATCTCGATGCCACTGGTACGTAGCAATATGTAAGATTAATACCACAGAGCAAAGCAAATACACACTCGCAGGCGATGTAATATAAACCGGCAGTCGAAAAGAGAAGGAAGGCCTAAACATAAGACTCATTACTATAAGTTGCGAACCTTTAAGTTGGAAGAGCGGACTGTTGGGCGAGTTGGTAATTCATTACAGGTAAACTGCGCGAAAAAAACGTGGACAAAGGAAGAAACAACAGCACAGGCGCATAACACACAGGCGTTTTTCGCGCAGTTTACCTATAATGAACTTTTAAGCATCACACCATCTGCATGTTATTTTTCTGCTTTCCTACGGACCGAATTTTGAAGCCAGATAGGGCTATAAAAGCTGTACTTGAGAGGCAAAATTAATTTTCAATAGACAGTCCCTGGTTGCCGTCAAGGAAGCGCGTTATATTAATAGTTTGTTCACGACCTGAAACACTGTATTGTTTCGGATGACCAAATGGCCGGCAAAGCTAAGCGTTAAATCAAGTACGTGCTACGGAGAGGGCTGCAAGTTCCTGAAGGAAGAAATCGGTATGTCCGGTAGGGAGCGTGCGGTGAGGTGGTGCCGCTATTCTGGCTGCGTGCTGTGGAAGTAGCTCGCGGACTTACACTAGCCGGTGTAATTACTAAGCAAGATCATCATGCGAGCTTCAAAGATAGTTATGTTTTAACAGAAGCGCCGACAGAGGACCCACGTCTATCGTCTTATCAGTGTTATTAGTCAGAGTTTCTTTTTACCGTGGACAAATTGATCACCCACTCATGACGAAAAAGGTTAAATCAAGATTGAAAATCAGAAAAGAATTCAGCTAGCTTAATAGCTAAGTACAATGTGGAAACTGCGCTGATCTTACTGTTGATATACAATATTTGTTCTATTCATACCGCGTAATTTACTCTCGCGGTGTTTCAAGACACTATAAAAATACCTGGGTTCCTCCTGCACTTAAGACGATTTCCAGGCTTAGCATTATATGCCCCACACGTGGCCGAGGGGTAATTGCTGACATCGTTACTAACAAACGTTACTAAAAAAAGAAACTATCGCCGAATCATTTAACACGTTTTTTTTTGTTCAGTGTTTACTGATGACGATGGTCGAAGGCCATGTTCAAAAACGATCCATGATATCCCACCAATAAGTGATATTTCAATATCTGAGGAAGTAATCTTGTCTCTGCTTCTTAACATAGATCCCAAAAAGACGCCTGGCATTGATGGCATACCTAACGCGTTCTTTGTGAGGTATGCTGAATGGTGCTCGAAGTATTTGTGCATCATATTTCAGAAATCACTATCACAGTGCGCGCTTCCAGATGACTGGAAATTGGGAAAAAATCATCCCTATACCCAAATCACCTAACACTTCTCTCGTCTCCGCCTATAGACGGATTTCTCTGCTTTGCGCATGCGCGAAGGTGTTAGAACACATTATATTCAAGCACCTCTCAATTTTTCTCGAGGAAAACAATTTAATCAATGACCTACAACACGGCTTTCGAAAAGGATTCTCAACCGTCACACAACTGTTGGAAACCGTTCATGACATTGCAGCTATTCTAGATAAGCAAGGCCAGATTGACATGATTTTCCTAGACTTCGAAAATGCATTTGATCGCGCGTCGCATCCAAAACTTCTCGCGAAACTTAAACCTATACTGAAAAACGATTCTTTAATTTCATTGATTGAGGCCTACCTTTCTTGTCGAAATAAAATAGTTTCTATAGATAACGTCCACTCCGATTCACGACCGGTGAAATCCGGAATCCCTCAGGGTTCAGTGCTTGGGCCACTTCTTTTTTTAATTTTTTATAGACGATATTGTCCATGACATTCCGGTCACTATTATGTTATTTACCGATGACTGCATTCTTTAACGGGAAATACGTAGTACAGATGACCAAGTTCTTTTAAACGCAGCGTTAACAAAAAATTGGGGGGACCCTTAAGCTTCGCCTTTAAGAGTTGAACGCGATAGCGATATCCTGTCCCTACTGCATACTTCAATCACCTAGTGCATACTATGGTAATGGGTAGTATGGTTTAAACCAGGAGAAATTATGCGCGGCAAATTTGGGAAATGTTTTCGAACTAGCTATGCACCCACTACGTGGTGTTTAGAGAATACGCGCAGTAAGGTGTGTGCCGTTTGTAATGGGTGGCTGGCTTTAAACTATGGAATCGATATGATAGTCACATATTCTGACACCCGATGGCAATTTACGCTTGTACCACGCAATATTCCTGGTATATTACATGTTTTATTGCGACGCCTATATAAAGAACTCTTGCGTTTGCGAAGCATGGAAGTTATTTTCACTGCATTTCCAAGCAGAGGAAGTTATTTTCACAGTATATCCAAGCAGAGGCTTGGCTGTGTGGTAAAACACCTGCTTGACACGCAGACGACCCGGGTTCGATCCTCACTCGGACCCGAAAATTTTTATTATTTATTTTATTTGCATCTTTCTCGATTTTTCGGTCACGGACAAGATGATTTTTCGCTCACAACCAACGACGCCGGCGCCGACACCGGAATTTCTGCGAAACGAGCTCTTTAACGCTGTCGCGTTAAAAATATCTTCTTGGTGTGCAGTGTGGCAAATGAAAGTTAATGAAACGAAAACGGTAGCTATGACCGTAACACGCAAGCGGCTTCTTTCGCAACACTCATATTACATCAGTGGTCAAAAACTATCGTTCGTTAACAATTATAAATATCCGGGGGTTGTATTAAATGCAGATTTTAAGTGGAATGACCATATTACCTACATATAAAAGAAAGATTTAGAGAAATTAGGATTCCTAAGACGTTCTTTGCGCAAATCTACCCCAAAATTGAAATTAATTGCGTGTAAAACTTTTATCCGTCCGATCCTCGAGTACTCATCTGTGGTTTGGGATCCTCAAAACCAAGTAAATATTAAAACACTTGAAATGATTCAAAGGAGAGCAATCCGGTTTGTTTACAATCACTACAGTTATTTGACGTCACCCAGTGTGCTGTTAAGAAAAGCTGATCTAGATACATTACAGGCAAGACGGCAACACGATCGATTGAAGTATATGTTTCTACTTTACCACGACAAGCTGCGCATAAACAAGGATGCGTACATAGAAACGGTTCACCGCCGATCAACTCGTTCCGAGCACCCAAAAAAACTGAAGGAGTATTCCTGTAAAACAAAAGCCTTTAAAAACTCATTTTGCCCGCGCACTGTCACTCATTGGAATGCTCTGTCTGCGGATCTGATAAACTGCGATACCGTACAATCGTTCATGCCAAACCTAAAACACCAGCAACCATAGGTCGGCGAACTCACTCATGAGTCGACTCACTCGGACTCACTCAGACTCATATTGAGCCGTGAGTCTGAGTCTGAGTGAGTCAGGGTGAGTAATATCTTGTTGAGTGTGAGTCCGAGTGAGTCCGGTTGAAGAAAAGTTTCGTGAATGTGAGCCCGAGTGAGTGCGGCTCAAAAACATTTTGGTGAGTCCGAGTCCGAGTGAGTCCAAAGCGTGAGATATATTTCTTGAGTGAGTCTGAGTAAGTTCCGCTTATTTTTGCCAACCTATGATCATATTTATACTCATCTTCAACATTACTGTCAGCCTCACCTGGATTCACGTTTATACTCGCGTCTGCTCACTCGTATTTCAAAGCAGTGTCGTTCATACACCATTTCAATATTTCTTGATCAGAGTCGCGAATTACGTAGAAAAGTGCCTTTAGACCCCCCCCCTTTGCCAACTCTTCCGAGGAAGTTCTTGATAAATATATCTTACGTTGTCATCTTTTTCAAGGAAAATGAGCTTACTGGTTTACGAGCACTCATGACTTGTATTCGAAGGTACTATATCAAAAGGCACCAAGGAGAGCACCGCTTACGTGGGATATTGGTGTTATAGGGCATTCACACCATGGTCTAAAAAACATATTTCTCGGCTAACGGACTCATGAGTCGACTCACTCGGACTCACTCAGACCTCAGATCGAGCCGTGTGTTTGAGTCCGAGTGAGTCCGGCTGAGAAAAATTTTGGTGAGTCTGAGTCCGTGTGAGCCCTAAGCTCAACATATATTTCATGAGTGAGTCTGATTGAGCTCCACAAGTTTTGCCGACCTATGCCAGCAACCCACATGTCTTTCATCTTTCTTTTCGATTGGCCGTCTATTATTCCGCCATGCATCCAGAACAGGCTTCAATTTGTTTCACTCTCTAACACTTTTTCATATACTTATAATATTATCATGGTATGCTTGTCATCAATGCGTTGTATTCTGAAACGTTGCTGATTTTTGCCCCGTTATATGATGGTTGCCTCTTTGGTTTTGTATGACCAGATGTTTGTTGTCATTGTTTTTGTGTTGCTTTCTTTTTTTCAACTTTTTTTCCTGTGCGTGTACGCACATATCTCTCTAATTGTGGAAGCACTGGCGTTTCATTTTGATGCACTAGTTCCCGATGGTGTAGCTCTGAATGACATGTTTTCTTTTTTGTTGTATTTTTATGTTTCCTTTTATGTATCACCCACCCCGGCCTAAGGCCTCATGTGAGAGGCTGGCAGTACTTCTGAAATAAATAAATAAATAAATAAATAAATAAATAAATAAATAAATAAATAAATAAATAAATAAGTTTAGGCCAACTTGGGCCCTCTTTATGTTTCCGTGCATTTCTTTGGTGCTTTTCTGATTTTAGCATTCGGGGCACAAGCAAAGATATGACAACTAGAGAATTGATCGAAGATTTTAAGACCAGCAAGAAAGGTAGCTTGAGTGGTAGCTATTCGCGAATAATTTGAGCCGATACGCCACCTAGCGGAGAGCGCGCGAAACAGCCCATTGAGGTCCATGTAGCAGGCGACATTCACTTTCGCACATTCGGTGGCGGTTCTGGCAGAAGGATTCGTCGTCAGCAAAGAAAAAAAATGCATCGCGAAGCAGTTTTTCTGCGTTTCGTTATGGACGGGGTTGAGGCGGACAGGTAGGTTAGTATCTTTTAGCAGTTTTGTGTTTTCTGAGTGAACGGCGAACAACGGCGTAAATAACCAACCTCCGCAACGACAATGTTACACCGACTATGGGTGTTGATTCTTAGCACTTCAGGAACAGGTAATACGTCACTGTCCTAAAAATTTGCTTCACTCTTCGAATGGAATCATCGAATCCTACGTATAACACCGCTGGAAGTAGTCGGAATCGGTTTATAATAACGCCTCGAAGCGTCTCAATTCGCTACGACAGACGCCATAGTGGAGCGCTCCGGTTAATCTCGACCAGCCGGAGCTCCGAAATTAGTACGCGGGCGCATAGCATTTCACCTCCATCGAACGGCGATCGCCGCAACTAGGGTTCGAACTCCCGCGTCTCTCGGGAGTAAAAAACACCCTAATCATGCGCTGTGCAACAGCGGCGGACAAAATTGAAAACTTCGTGGTGTTGTTATCAGCGTGGCGTAAATGTCTCGTACGCGCACTAGATTTGGCCTCATGGCAAGAAATGCTTGCTATATTATATGTCTCATAGTAGCTTAGGGCCTGGCTCTTGAGATGCTATGTGCTCGATTCCCTTGACTTGTGGGCACGCGTACGTGGCAAAACCTGGCCGATGTCTCATCGTAGGGTGCAGGGAGCTATGAAGGGGCCAATTCACTCCTACCTGTAATGAAATTGCTGTGTACAATAGCAGCAGGTAAGCAGTACTGTTTGCGACCACCTCAATTTCTCTGACGTATGTGGATCAGCCTAGACGCACGCGAACACACAGAGAGATCAATAAGGCTACCCGCATTAAAAAAAAATTGTGAACAAGTTTCCTATACCATCATTTTTAGCAGTTCATAGTCATCGTTTCTCTCAGCCTCCTCTTGTACCCGCACCGAATACGCAGCACGAAACCTTGTTATTTTGCTCAATGTACCGTCCCCACCTGATCCTTTAAGTTTAAACGTAGACAAGGTCGCGCGGAAGTAATTGACAGACTAAGCCGCTACAAAAGAAGTGACGTGTCGCCGTGTTGATCTAGGCAATCAGCATTTGATAAACGATGCCTGCGGCCACTACCGACTGTGTTAGCCCACCTGCCTACAAAACACTGCCGAACAGTTGGTCTGCCTTGCTGATTGACACGGTTTGTGACAGTGCTGCAGCTCTTACCTAGGAGTGGATGAGAACGGCTGATACGCGCTTGCATTTCGCTAGAAATCCAGTAATGCAAGAACGTGGGCCATCGGAGATCACAGGTTCAGTAAAAACACTTCAATGCCGCACTGGGATTTCTTGAGCGTCCAAATTCACACCAGACGTTCACGTGCACGAACAGTGCGACATTTATTTCATCGTCGACCTTGCCCTTCCCGACGACTGAAACGAAGAACTGGGAGGCAAAGACACTCCCACCTTCGACAGAACACCGCACACAGACGGGAACAAATGAAGGAAAATGTCACCCGCGTCCATACTTACTTGTATTCACACTCATGGGCGCTCCCGTTAACTCACGCTTGCACCTACTTACTCACTTTCATTCTCTCGTCTGTTCATACTCACAGGCACTCACTCACGTTCATACTCACGCGCTTTACTAGCGCTCATTAAGACACAGCGCTGATACACCACGTTTTGACATTGCAATCTACAAAACACAGCATTTCCAGCAGCAACAATCCGCACATGGGCCTCAATACAGCTGCCATTTTTGCCAGTGTTGCCTAACTTCGCAGCGCCCCCTGGATTTCGTTTTAGGTGCGAGTACGTCCGTAGCATTTGTAGCGAACATAGAGCGTCGCTCGGGCACGGAGCAGGCTGGCAGAGGAAAGCGGTAAAGAAAGACGACGGGAGAAATAGAATAGCCGGCCCAACGTACGGGCGTTGTATCTGTCTCTCTTCCTGACACATTATATATCGCCGAGAAAATATACCGGGTGTTCAAAGTGAAGCTTTATGGTTTTCCTAAAATTCAGCACTGGGAAGAACATGAAAACCACCTTTGCAGATAGCTTATATATCCAGGGGGGACAAAAAGTGATACAATAATTATCGCTGTGAGGCACCCAATTAACTCAGATTCGATAATTAACTTTTTAGTGACTGCAGCAGGCAAGCATGTTTGTATTGAAAAGTTGGAGGCAGTCGCGTTTATACACAGTTACACTTGGAAGAATTCTTCTAGCATGTCTGTGCTCCGAGATATCCCGCTGCGAAGTTTAATTGTGGTTTACGTGATTACGCATGCAAAACAGACAGCAGTGGCGCAAACTCCTCCCTGCGTCGTTTAATCTCACAACGGGTCGAAGGCACAGGCAAAGATCATAACGGTTAGCCTTTTGCTACTGGCTGGCGATGGCAAGCAATGACTGTTCGTCACATCGGGGAGGAACATTGCGCTGATCCACAGTGCCCTGGATGCGTAATCATGAAAACCACAATTAAACTTTGCAGTGGCATATCTCGGAGCACAGACATGCTAGAAAAATTATTCCAATAGGAACTGTGTATAAACGTGACTGCCTCCAACTTTTCAATATAAACATGCTTGCTTGCTGTAGTCACTAAAGGTTAATTATTCAATCTTTGTTAATTGGGCGCCTGACAGTGATAATTATTGTATCACTTTGTGTCCGCCTGGATATATAAGTTATCTGCAAAGGTGGTTTTCATGTACTTCCCAGTGCTGAATTTTAAGAAAACCATAAAGCTTAACTTTGAACACCCGGTATATTAAGCGTGCGCTATCGTACCGCCCTTGCTGCCTGAATGTATATATCTATATTTCCTCAACAGGCACTTATAGTGCGTATAGCTGGTACTTACGTACAGGGTCATCGGCATCTCAGGTAATAATAATAATAATAATAATAATAATAATAATAATAATAATAATAATAATAATAATAATAATAATAATAATAATAATAATAAAGTAGAAGAAGAAGAGAAGGAGAAGGGGTGTTGCGTGCCAAAACCACGATATGATTATGAGGCATGTTGTAGTGGAGGGCTCCGGAAATTTCGACCATCTGGTGTTCTTTAAGGTGCATTGACTTCGCACAGTACACGGGCCTCTACCATTTCGCCTCCATTGAAATTCGACTTCCGCGCCAGCAGCCGGTTACCGTAACCATTGCTGCACCGCAGCGGAAAAACACATCTAAGGTGAATACCTCACCAGTATTCAAGACCACATATGAGCTGATGTTTAGTACTTAATTAAGAAAATAATTATTGTGTTTATCGACAGCATTATATAAAGACCATTTGGGGAAGTAGTGTAACGTTGGAGTTCTACCGGCTTGAATACTTGTGAGGTGTTCACCTTCGATGTGGTCAACCCCTGTTCGTGGTTCCCGTGAAATAAAGCAGTTCTGAGTGGCTGTCTCTCCCGTCGTCGTCTCTTGACATGTGTGCGTATGCTTAGCGCCTAAAGCAGTTAAAGTAGGAACAGATGTGAACTTGCGCAACAAAAAGTTCTCTTAGGAACGCATTAGACGCTAAGCTTCCACGGAGGGCCACCTGAAAGCTTGCATGATTAACAGTTCTTTTAAATTATCTGGCGCACAATGCCAGCGGCGGTAATTACTCAAAGGAACAGTATGTTATCCGATGAAAGTGCAACGTTGAATCCACTAAGGAGAGAAGCTTTAGAGTACAGCACAACAGTGTGCTTTATAGAGAGGGAAACAGGATAAAGAATGTACACAGTAATTAAAAAGATAAAGAGAAAACTTCTATACAGGCTGCCCGAAGTAAAGTGATTCTGGTAGATGTACTGCGAACTCCTTGAGGTGGTTATCTGCCCAGTGCCTTCGCTCAGAAATTAATGCCTGAGAGCAGCAGCATCCGTGTATTCTAAACAGCATTACTGCGAACACTTCAATCACCAACTTTTCTGTCTGAGTCAAGGTTTGCACAACAGCGTATATCCCTTCTGTAATTCTAAGTAAGGAATAACTAGCTGCATAAGAGGTGATTGCAGAAGTGGTGTAGCCAGGGGTTGGCACACCGGGCCCGTGCCTCCCCGCCCCCCCAGATTTTTTTGCCATGGTATACGGAGCACAAAATCACACTCGACAACGTCTGCCTTCCCGGCCCCCAGTTCAGATCAAGGTGTTCCCCCCCCCATCCCCCCCCCGGAAAAAATTTCTGCCTACGCCCCTGGAGTGCAGTATGATGCATTCAAAAACGAAAATCAGCGCTTGCTTTATTCATATTGCTGCGTAGTCTACTAGTCTGCATAGTCTACTGAACAAGCGCCTTGTCATTCACCTAACAATATAGTCAAAATTTCGAACATTCTCACACCAGTAGTATTGTCAACGATAGTTGGATGACGACACAAAGTTCCATCATGTAATAAATACATCTAAAGCAAGCGCACGACCACTATCACGCGTAGTAAATGCAGTAACCCTGTTTCACCGCTCTACTCCTATGTGATCTTGATAATATATGTGCAAGACATATTTCATTGTTGTTGCGTGAATATTTCGCGGAATAATTTACCTACTTCCAAGAAAAGGCAATGCCAATGCATTGCCCCTAATGACTCAAAGGTGTTCCGGAGTAGCATTGCCAGTTATGGTCACCCAGAATGACTATAAGTGATGGCGGAAAGAACGGGCAGCGGGAACGCAGCCCCGCGCCATCTCGCTTAGTAACGAGATCCCCCAGGCGCTTTGCGGGGACCACCCTGTTTTCCGAAGCTGCTAACGTGGAGAAACGAGCAGGTGATGATTATCTGCGAGTGATTATTTCTTGCTTGCTTGAGCTCACACCGGCTATGATATTCGCGGACATTTCGCGGCGACTGCGACTGACGAAGTGGTTATGTTACACGACGATATTCCAGCAAGATTAGCTCGACTGCGCGGTGTGCGGCGAAATTACATGTCGTATGATTCCTTGGGCGACAAGCGTCGTTTAGTGGTAACTCTTGATTATGGACGGCTGCTGGTTACTGCATCCCTGCCAGGCATACAACAGAGAAAATGCACACTAGGCTGCATTAGGTGTAACTGTGTAATCAGTGACATGTGAAGAATGCAGGGAATTGTGTATTGCTGTTCCACAGAAAAACAGCGTGTACAGACGCTTGTCAACGTGGCTTTTTGGGCTAGTTGGTTATGTGCTTGAAAATGTGACATAGCGCTAACAGACACAGACGAGGGAGGGACAACAAGACAAGCGCTTGTCCTGTTGTCCCTACCTCGTTTGTGTGTGTTAGTGCTATGCCACAGTTTGAAGTGTACAGACGCACCGGTCAATTACGATCACCTGTCTTCTTGTCTAGTGTGTGGACATGTACGCGGATAATATCCCCGTAGATGTCCTTGTCATGTATCTGTAGTCTTGCAGCTTGAAACCTTAAAGATTTGGAAAGCTGCTTTGCTGCCCAAGCTTTTGAGTTGGTTGATATCATGAAGAAAATAGTTTATGTTTTTATTTTGTAGCTATCTTCCTCATATCAGCAATCATTTATTTACAGTACACTTAGTGCATCTATGACAGCGAGCGTAAATGATCCTTATTCACCTTTACACAAGGCCGGCCTTGTGTAAAGTTCTCGAGTGCCGCCGACGTCTGCTTTTTAGAGAATAGTTTGTGAAAAGCTAGTGAAGCTCCGGTTCAAGTTTTTTCGATGGCGTATTAATTCGTACTTTTTTATCTTTTTAGCTTATCGTTACTGAATTAGAGCTGTGCACGGGCCTAATTTTCAAGCCCGAGCCCGGCCCGGGCCCACTGACTGCGTCGAAGGCCCGCCCGAGCCCCGACCCCAAAGTGCTTCGAGCCCGTCCGGCCCGGCCCGACGTACAAAAATACAAACCCGGGTCCGGTCCGGCCCGACACCATGAAAGTTTGCTGCGGAGACAAGATATCACTTTTACAGCGAAAGCTGTTATAGAGATCACAACAAGGGTCGTTTTTGCGCCGTAGTTGTCCGCCGCCGCCGCCGCCGCCGGTGTCCGTAACCAATATCGCACGAAATAAGAAAAAAACTAAATAAATAAAAAACACCTGTGACAGAATGGGAATCGAACCCGGGTCCTCTGCGTGGCAGCCCAGCACTCTACCACTGAGCTACGCCACTGCTTGAAACTGCGGTGCAAACTGACCCTAGGCAGGCTTCATATCGGGTAAGGAATCGCGTTAACGTGTGTTGTAAAGCGTTTTAGAGCAGTAAAGTAAGAACCAGGCGTCACACAATGCCAATTGCGTAACGAGTGGGTCGTTCAATGCTCCAACCCATTACAAAAGCCTGAGGCATAATTCTTCATCGTCGTCAGCCACAGCATCAACAAAGTGCACATAATTCGTTACAAGAGTGTAGCGGGCACCACGCTTTTCTGAAGAATGACGAAGAATGGCATAGTAGACGCTTCCCCACTACACAAAAATTATGATGATATATAGCGTAGTGGGTACCATGCAAGTGGGCTTGTAGTAGTTGCGCCAAGTCCGCCGCGGTGGTATAGCGGTCAGGGTGCTCGGCTGCTGACCCGAAGGTCGCGGGTTCGATCCCGGCCGCGGCGGTCGCATTTCAATGGAGGCGAAATGGTAGAGGCCCGTGTACTGTGCGATGTCAGTGCACGTTAAAGAACACCAGATGGTCGAAATTTCCGGAGCCCTCCACTACGGCGTCCCTCATAATCATATCGTGGTTTTGGGACGTTAAACCCCGGATATTATTATTAGTAGTAGTAGTAGTTGCCCCAAGAGTGTTTAAAATAAAGGCTAAAGGCCGCACTTCCAGCTTTCGCTGTGGCTGTGCTGCGCCTTCAGCGCAGGCCTGGCGGTTTTTTATCATGTGGGATTTTATTCAACATATCCAAGTTAAACATATGCAAACGACACATGTTAGTTTGTATACAAAGATTACAAATTGTGTAAAAATAACAAGCTGTGCAGTGATTCGGACATGAGTGAAGTGCGGCGCTCCTGCATCACATATCCCGTCGAACTGAAGTTCCGTCCGCTGCTCGCACTGGTAGCCGGAATCGCGAATATTTTTTTCCGCAAGCATAGCAAGCTTAGAATAATTAGACTCCTTGTTCTTCCAGAAGTTTAGTATCTCTGATGCAGGTCAGAAGGATGATTGCATGGATAAATAATCACAAAGGTGATCAGTGGGTTCATCGTTAAAGAAAACAATTCCGGCACAACGTCTATATATTTGGTTTGATGCGGGCTTTGCACCTGGCCCGGCCCACCCGATGCCCGAGATGAGTAGCCCGAGCCCGGCCCGGGCCCGAGATGGGAAGACCTCCGCATACCCGAACCCGGCCCGCGGGCCGGGCCGGCCGGGCTCGGGCTTTCGGGCTACCCGAAGCCCGTGCACACCTCTATACTGAATATTGACCAAATAGCGCGAAAGATGAAGACACAAGACAAGCGTGAACACATGGCAGCAATTGTGTGGTCTTCCTTCCTTGTGTCTTCGTTTTAAATGCGAAGCATTTCTTTGCGTACTGCAAGCACTTTGGCGTTTCTATCTATCTATCTATCTATCTATCTATCTATCTATCTATCTATCTATCTATCTATCTATCTATCTAGCCGCCTACGTCTGGGTGCTCTCGTGATCGCCTCCTCAACTTGTGGTCGACCAAAGTTAGTATGGGAGGGTAAGGGGATTTGACGAATATGTCTTGCTGGTCGTGATTTGAATAACGTGAAAATCCCGTCGCGTACGTCGTCAAACTAATTTCTGTAAACACGTGTGGCTCACACCCATATACAATGGGCCTCAGTATGCGGCTATGCGCCACAGGTGTTTGACAATTTATATCTATCCAAGAACGGTGAGAACGGACATTGGTAATTCAAATGCGAGAGCGTTAAGAAAAACCGACAACGGCAGCATTGACCCGACGAATGCAAAGAATACAAATCAGAATCCGAGCAGGGATCGAACCCATGCAATCTGCGTGGCAATCAAGTATTGTACCACAGAGCCACGTCAGGTCTCGAAACTGCTTTGGAAAAAGACCGTATGCAGGCTTACTGTTGGTGAAACATCAATTGTGTTTGCGTTGCTGGCTATCTAATTTTCAAAACATTACATACGTACTTCTATGATGAAGGAGTCATGTCGGGTTAACGTCAATCGTATACTTAAGCCTCATCCACTGTAGTTGGTTTACGTAGCACTATCTAGAGCTACCATTCTCGAAAACACATCCTACATGTAACACATGCTTGTAAGTACAGCGCCCGTGGTGTCTACTATGTGTCTTTGTCCGTGTGTTCCTTAGCGCTGCCCAAACAAGTTCAACATGCTACATATCAGTTAACCGCTTCTGGTGTTGGTAATACCCATGTTTTTGTTGTCATCATTACGCAACTTAAACAACTGGTTATATGAAACGTGTGCGACTGTTCAACATACATCTGTGCGTACAGCATTTGTACATATCTTTAGCGTCATTTTATAACGTTTCACTTAATAAAACCTTACAACGTAGTCACCTTACCTCCACATGCTTCGCATAACATCGATTACCATGGTTCTTGGGACCTGCCGAATTTTTTCTTTTTTTCTTTTTTTTGTTTGTGTGCGTGTGTGTGTGTGTGTGTGTGTGTGTGTGTGTGTGTGCGTGTGTGTGTGTGCGTGTTTGTGTGTGTGTGCGTGCGTGCGTGCGTGTGTGTGTGTGTGTGTGTGTGTGTGTGTGTGTGTGTGTGTGTGTGTGTGTGTGTGTGTGTGTGTGTGTGTGTTTGACACGCCACCAAGATGTTCAGCCAGAACCAACTCTTCCAAATGGCGCTTCTTCTGCTTATTCCGCTTCAAGCATGTGATCTATTACTGATTTTGCAGCGTGATCCTTGCTCGTTATCCTTTCTCGAGCTACAATGAGTCGACGAGAAATGCATACAGGGGCATGTCCATTGAATGAGCACATCAGCTCGTCTAACCTGGAAGTGATTCTCCCCTGGGCACAACGTTGTGTGCACGTCTGACGGAGAAAAAGCTTCCAGAGAAAGCGCCGAATGTGCTTCCATCACGCATCGTGTTTAATGCCATTGTTTAGGGCAACCAGTCACGCCAGCGGCTGCTGTTCTCTCGTGCGTTCATCCGGGGCACACTGGATATCGTCGTCTGAACATACGTTTCTAGCCAGAAGCTAGAGCCTCCGATATATGCGGGAAACACGCGAGCAGTGCAAAAGGCGCGATCGTAAAATTAATCTACAGTTACATACGCAGCACGCATGCAGGGGCACACGCCATGGTGGTTCACAGGCTTTCAAGTTGTGCTCAGGGGCATGATGAGTCCGTAAGTGTGCTCGCTGCCACGACAGCTGCATTTTGCGACGGCGCCGAATAAGCTCTGTCCCTTTCTCGAGCCTTTCAGACGTCTAACTCAAGAGAGGGCAACAAATTTATTGTGTTTAGGTACACATTGTATCACTCAGGGCTAGGCACTATGGAAGATATTGTATCTAAGGTACTATGTTAGATACCCATTGAGTATCTGATATCTGGATTACGATACTTTCGACAGATCATGTACGAGTACCTATATTTCTGATATAGCGTACGAAGTATCGTGTATTTTTGAAATACAAGATTCACCTATGACACAAGTGCCTGAGGCTTTATAGGAATTTTGGGCAGTGCGAGTTAAATGAAGGTCATACATTACTGCAATCAGTTTTGTAATGATCAACCACAAATGACTAAAGCAGGTGTTTTGCGGCAATAACACCAATGATTATGATATTTAAATATTTCACTTTTTAATCATATTTCGTTCTTCTAATGTTGAAACTTCAGAAAAAATCAGACCAGTCATTTCTTATAGGGTGCCTTCTATAGTTTTCTGTAGCTATAAGGAGTACGTTCAAAGAACGTGTCATCCAGTGTATTGCTGTTTGGGCTAAACATGAAATATATTGCATATTTGAGACACGCAATATTTGTAACAGCAATATACAGGGTGTTTCAAGAAATGTGTCGACTATTTTAAAAAAATCAGCAAAATGCGGTATTTGCTCGCTGTCTTCACAATTGCTTTTTCTGTAGCGGCAGGCATCTTAAGATGGTTGAAGACATGATTTGGGACAGTAATTAAGAAAGTTAAATTAATTAAATTTTTAATTAGCGGAGTTAGGTGGTTAAGTCCAAAGGGCGTATTGAAGTCTTTTCATGTGAAGAACCTATTTCAGCTTTCAGATTTCGAAAAAGCGGCCTCTATTAATTATTGTGGCGTAATGAAATTCAGGCAAATTCAATGGCGAAACCGAAACCCAAGCACCGATGAGCGCAACAAGCAGACGACTAAAATGACGTCACTGTTCAAGACAGCGGTTCCAGGGGTGCAGTTCTTCCCCGTTCGTTAACGTATGTGCGTCACGCGTGCTACTACTGCAAGCGGAGCCCACACACTCACACCAAGAAGTCGGTTGATGGTTGATATAATGACGTTCACTCATTGTGGACATCTCAGACGAATGTGGCAGTTGCGCGCTTCCGCGTTTCGGTTTCGGTTTCGCCGCTGAATTTGGGAGAACTTCACTACTTCGCAATTATTCCTACAGATGATACACTTAAGCGCAAGAAAAAAACACTAGACAGTAAACGACTAGGACAAGCGCTACTTCCAACTGAGCTTTATTGCTGAAACACATAAATATATACACCTTTTTCTTGCGCTTAAGTGTATCATTATGGAATACCAACTAGCCCGCTCCCATACCTTGCTTCAGTATATTCCTACAGGCCGCTTTTTCGAAATCTCAAAGCTGAAATGGGTTCTTCGCATGCAAGACTTCAATACTCCCATTGGACTTAACCACCTAACTCCGATAATTAAAAAGTAAATAATTTAACTTTCTTAATTACTGTCCCAAATCATGTCTTCAACCATCTTAAGATGCCTGACGCTACAGAAAAAGCAACTGTGAAGACAGCGAGCAAATACCACATTTTCCTGATTAAAAAAAAAATAGCGGACACATTTCTTGAAACACCCTGTATATTGCTGCAAATTTCAGTACCTAGACTGAACTTCTGTAGGTCTTCCTCTTCTATGAAATGCTAAATGCCCGCTCCCATGCTCCGTTAAAATATGCGAAACGCAAAAGCGGACGCTGATTAAGCAAGCAACGCTTTATTAAACTTATTTGGCTTGAAGTGCATCATGTTGTTTTAAGTGACGTAACTACAGAAAAAAATATTCCTTTATTATGTGACTTTTTTATCAAATGTTTATGAATTAATTTTACGAATGCGACAACTTCTACCATATGTATTTTCTATCGGCCGATTTTTTTACACTTTACTATTTTTGAACATCGGCACCTTAATAGAGTAATTACTTGCTTATTGTCTCCTGCATGGAATGTTTGGCATAGTAACACACCATGGCGGACACTTTCTCCTAGATGCACTATAAATGAATAGCCATCGTCGCCAAGTTTTCTACTTCTACAATGCACACGGATAATGAAGCACCCTTGTACAGGTTCGAGCATTCAGTATAGTTCGGCGCATCGAATCATCATAAAATTACTCACTTTTGATTTCAGTCTTTCGTGTTTGACGGAGTTGTGTTTCTCTCGATTGCGGGTATAAAGTATGCTTATTACATCTGACTGATATTTAGCATCTAAACTTTCTGATGGCATTGTCGCCATTTTTGCTGGCTATTTTCTTGACAGTTTTACACTTCCCGTACTATAAACGAGCGTAGCTATTTCGGGGAGTAAGTCAAAGTTGATGCACAGAATTGTTTTGAAGATACTGCTCCCAGGACAAAGACTGAGTTTAGCGTTACATTCTCCATTTGCATGTTTGCACACTTCGTTGCTTCGCTCTGTTTTGGAGTCGTTTAGTCAATAATCCTCGAAAGATATTTATGTCTTTCTATATTGTTTCCCTCCGCCCACACGTGAGAATGAGTCGGTCGCGAAATACGAGTACGCAGGCTTGCCGTTGAGTGGACTTCAAAAAAGCGTCAGAATTCAACCTAAAAGTAGCCGAAGGAGCCATTGTATTTCATGGTATCGCGAAAGTTGTAGCCGAATAAAACAAAAGCTATATTATCAGTAGAGTTTTTACAGAGAAGCTGTATATGCCGAGGCGAAGCAGATGTCTGCAGGCAGGTTGTCCCTTTGCGCTAGTATGTGCCACAAAAATGGGACAAGCTCGACTACCCATTAATGCTCCACTAAATATGAAGAAATATCGACGGGAAAAAGCGTATGTGCCACCGGAATTGGGAGAACCCCTCTACGCACCACTGATCCACCAAATTGTCGGGAAATGAAAAATGGGGCCAAAATAGTCCTGCTGTTCAGGTGGCTTCTCGAGATCGTGCACGAAACGCCAAGAGCATGCTGCAAGCTATAGGCGAGACGACGCATGTCGCGGGAAAAATACGCATGCTGCTTGATTAGGAAACCCGAAAGGAGCATACGCTACTTCCAAAGGAACTTTCTATACGCTTCATGAAAAGTGCGTGCCATTATTCGAAATGCGATGTCACCTCTGTGCCGCGTGCTTCGCAGCTTCGCTGGTCATTGTTGAATATTGTAAACTATATATTTGAAGAAAGAAGAGAACGAAGCGTGGGCACGAGAGGAGAGCTCGCGCCAGTGTGCCTAAACGAACGTTTGGCTAGCATGGATGCGTGTTGGTTTTTTGTGTAATTAAACCTTTGTTATTTCCCATCTACCGGCGAAGACACCCTTTATTCTACATTTTATGGTGCCGAGAAACCCGGGACTCTGCGATCCAAGGGACCCGACGGAAGGACTTCGCCCACAACGAAGATGGAGCGTATCAAAGGCAAGCGAACGACTCAGCGAGCTCTGCACACGCGTCTGCGAAACGAGGCACGCCAACTCATCGAATCCAAGACAATTCTCTTCATCGGATCTTCGTGTGGTGCACGACAGGCTAAAGGCGTGCAACGACGGCCTGAGGGCGCTCAACTTAGAGCTTGAAGGACACCTCACGGACGATCAAGTTGCCGAAGATTATGTCTCCGTGGCAGAGTACGAAGACAGCGCTGCTGCTACGCTGTCGTTGCTCAGTCACCACATGGATGAGCTCAAGGCGTCAGCGTTAAGGATCGCCGACAGTACTGCAACGAACAACGTTGAGAACGAAGGTATCGCCACTGCAGGAAGCCGTACCCTTGGAGATCAAGTGAGACACCGGCTCGTCGGCTCTCGTCTCCCGAAACTTGAGATGCTTCACTTCAATGGAAGCCCAATGCAGTGGCAGCCTTTCTGGGACATGTTTAAGCATGCCGTCCATGAAAACCCGACTCTGACTAACATCGAACGGTTCCACTACTTGAAGAACCTGCTGACTGGACAGGCTGCGAAGGCCATCGACGGCATTCAAGCCACGGAGGGGTCATACGAAGATGCCATCACCCTTCTAACTAATCGGTTTGGAAACAAGAAGATCATCGAGCAGCAATACTTGGCGAACCTGCGAACGATCAAGCCAGTAAAGTCTTCCACCGATGTGGCTTCGTTGCGCAACCTATTGGACACCGTCCACATCAACATCAGAGGACTCAAGGCGCTCGGATGCCCGGAGCTCTCCTATGCCGCCATGCTCGTCGAGGTCCTCACCAAAGCGATCCCAGGCGATATCTTGGTGGAATACTACAAGCAACAAAGTAGGATGACTAACATCGAGGGAGTTGCATCAGCGGAGGCGGAACTGCAGGAGCTACTCGATTACGTCCGCGTGGAGGTGGAGGCTCGTGAGAGAAGTGCCTTTTTTGACGCCCATGATCCTGGTGCCCGATATCACCGAGAAGGCATGCTTCACAACGCTCTACCTACGGCATCTGCTTTGATCAGCCACGCAACGAACAAAAAAGGTACCTGCTTCTTTTGCCGTTCTGCAGCGCACACCACAGAGTCATGCACATCAGACCTTAGCTTGCATGAAAGGAAGAACCGCCTTGCCAAGGCCGGTAGATGCTTCAGATGCACAGCTAAAGGGCACCGCTCTAAAGACTGCCATCGTCGTGTCACTTGTTCAAAGTGTAAAGGAAGGCATGCAAGCGTTGTTTGCAACCCAGACTACAATCAGAAGCAGCGGTCAAACGAAGCAAGGAGCCTTAGCTTGCATAACTCCACGAAGGAGTCGTCATCGCAATATAAAGAAAACGTGGTTCTACTACAGACAATCCGTGCATGGTTACTAAGCGAATGCGACTCGAGCTTTATCCGAGGGGTATTTGACAATGGAAGTCAACAAACTTTCATTAGAGAAGACGTATCGAAGAGATTGAACCTACCAACATTGCGTACCATTGAAATGAACGTTATGGCATTTGGAGGAGTGAGCGGATCGCCGAAAAAACGACTGAACATTGTCAAGGCCACCATTCGACCATTCTATTCGATCAATTCGACCATTCTAAACATGACATTGAAGCTATAGAAGTACCATTTATCTCTGAACAGCTGATTGAAATGCCAGCGACAAACATGTTTTTGCACCAGCTGTTAGAAGAAAAGAAGTACATCGCTGATGCGGTACACATCCCTGGACTAAAAACTGAAGACGGCATATCGTTGCTCGTTGGAGCGGACCAAATGTGGAAATTCTTGTTAAACGAAGTTTTCCCTCACGACCAACAACAAGGCCTAGTGGCCATCAACACAAAGCTTGGATGGACCTTTCAAGGACCTATGAAATGCGAAGCACAGCATTTTAAGCGTGCTGCTACTGCTCACATCTGTGTACTTTGCGCAAGCTGCGTAGACGCAGAGGTGTCTCGCACGCTGCAACAATTCTCGGATCTCGACAGCATTGGTATCTCGGACCCACTCACAAAAGACGACTATGACAACGCCGTAACGAAGCAATTCACCGATGCTATCCAGTACAGCAATGGGCGATATGAGGTTGCACTTCCTTGGAAGCCGCTAACTTATAATCTAGCGAACAACCGAGCAGGTGCTGTACGACGACTTCAGATTCCAGCACGACATATTCCTAGAAAGCCAGAGCTAAAACGACACTTCAAGGCGATTAGACAGTACCAATCTGACGGACGCGCCAGGAAAAATTTCCTTTGGAGGACGAGCACCCATTCATCGACGACAAGCGTACTCTGAAGATGCGAACACGTCTTGAGGACGCTCATCTCATGCATGGCAAGAAAACACCGGTCCTAATGCCGAACCGGTAGCTCACCGCATCGTTGCGCCTGCTCACCGAGAAGTGCCTCATCGTGGTGTTCGTGCTTGTTTTGGGTGGTGAGGGCCGTACGTGGTTAAACGTGAAATTGGAAAGTGTGACGTGTGCTCGGTTTCGAGCAAAGGCGGCATGTTCACCAGAAGCGCCTCGACTGTCTGATCGTGTGCATCACTCCAGGTCATCAGCTCATAACATAAGTGGATTTGTCGGGCCGGTTATTGTGGTGCTAAGTGTAAATAGTGTTTTTAAGCAAGTGAAACTAGTGTTTCTTAATTGTGCGCTTGCGAGCCGTTAAGGTGAAGTTGTTCTACCCGTTCAACGGTACCCACTCGAACTATTCACCTCAGGGCCCGGAGTGTGTTGAATATTGTAAACTATATATTTGAAGGAAGAAGAGAACGAAGCGTGGGCACGAGAGGAGAGCTTGCGCCAGTGTGCCTAAACGAACGTTTGGCTAGCATGGATGCGTGTTGGTTTTTTTGTGTAATTAAACCTTTGTTATTTCCCATCTACCGGCGAAGACACCTTTATTCTACAGTCATACGCATTCACAGAGCGGAAAGCCCCCTGTGATAAACCCACTTGTAAACATCAGGGCCGCCCCTTTCAACTTCACTCGTAAGCGATCTCCACAAGGTGCACGGGCGGTGATTTTACTATTGAAAAATAAAATACTAGTTTGAATAAACAATACCATCGAAACAAAAGCACAGTTTTTCTCTCCTGCTTTGTGTTC